>CM061747.1:192571216-192981215 GCA_030979885.1 Lolium multiflorum
GTTTACTTTGTTCCCGAGCTGGGCAACTTGTTTCCCCACCGCGAGTGCTTGACTACGGGTTCACGTTCATAGTCGTGAGCAGATTCTTCGCGGCTTGGGACGGTGTGTTCAAATGACTTAGCCCAGCTCTTTTCCTTCTCAAAAAATACGCTTGGGCTCGGGCTCTCTTTTCTTCTTGCGGTCCGCCTTCTTCTGAGCAGCCACGACCGCTGCATTTTCCTCCACACTAAGTTCCCAAGGCCTCGGGGTGAGAGGCTTTAGTGATGGCTCTGGTATCTTTGGTTTAGGTACATAAGGCTCCGGGTTAATAACCCAAGATTGCCTCTTCTTCGCCGGAGGTGGATTGGGGGTGGCGTCGATCACTCGCCGGGACGAGGACCGGGGGCGGCGTCCGCTTACCAGCCGGAGGTGAATTGGGGCGTCGGCGGCGCGAAGAGGTGTAGGTGAACCACCACCGCCGCCGCCGCCGCCACCACCAGGAGGGGGTGGACTTGTTCGCCTTGGCGCCTCGTCGGAAACTTGATAAACTTCTTTTTCCAGAGAATAAACTAGCGCTTGACACCTCCAAGTCTTCTCTCCCCCGGGTGTAGCAATGTCAGTCTCCAGGTCCTCAAACCTGGGACTATTTCCTCCACCGTGACACGAGCATATCCATCTCCGCAATGGGGTTGTTGTGGTGGAGTGCTCCAGGCTCACATGCAAAGCACTGCCGATGGCTACCTTCGTGGACATGTTCCCAGGAGGATAATGCAGATGACATTCTTTCATCTCCTTTACATCGTCCACGGGGTAGCGAGGAGGCTCCGGTGCAGTAATTTGGATCTCGGTGCATGGCAGCCTTTGACTCCTTGAAGCCACGTTGCTTCTCCGCTTCGCTTCCGATCCGTGGATGATCTTCATGCGTCCCAGCTGCCGATCTCTCCTGTACTAGTATAGACAGGGTTTTCTTCATCTCATCGACTTCCGATGCCAACCGCGCCACAACATCTACATCCCGATCCGACTTCTCTTGGCTTCTGTAACCGTACGGGTCATCGTCCTGGGAGAACCCTTCTTTCCACGTGTTCCGGGCATGCCTCGTACACGTCCTCCGTGTTCAAGATTCCCGAGGGCTCGTCGCGCGTCGTTCTCTCGTTGAACTTGATCTTCCCTTGAGCATCCCTCATTGCATCAATAAGGGCTGGGTGGGTTTAAACATTTTGTTCCCGTAAACACACGCCCATGTCTCCGGTCTAGCGTTCCCATGCCCGTACCACCAGCTTTTGGCCCTTCTGGTCCCATCCCTCCGTACTGGACGGATTCCTCGCCTCCTCAGCTCGTTCTCCATCTTCTCCCACTTAGGCTCCCAAAAGCGATACCCTCCTGGCCCCATAACATGATTGTACTCCTTCTTAGCCGCATTTTCCTTATTTTTTTTTCGATATTTCAATGAAATGCTCCGATTTCTTCTGCTTCACAAATTCCGGCCAATCATGTTCAAGTATCTCATACTGTCCTTTGAAATCCGAGTCTTGTTCTCGTTGACATAGTCACGGGCTAGATTTTGCTTGAATTTCCGAATGTATCGGCCATCTTACCAAGAGCGAAGTGTTTGACTAGCCTCCTCCTCTCCTTGTTTTCCGAATCTTGTTACCCTCCTCATCGAATTTGTGGTATTCCGGAGGTAGATGAAATGCTCCATAAGCTTTTTAAAGCAATCCTTTTTTTCTTGTCGACAAAAGTGAAACCAAGACGTGCCTTCTTTGGCTCATTCCACTCCTGGGGGGTGATCGAGATGTTGTCTCTAACAACGGCTCCGCATTGGTTGATAAACTTGGTGGCGTGCTTCGGGGGCTCCAGCTGCCGGTTGCACTGTCGACAACCTCGATGGTATATGTTTCTCCTGGTTTGAGCGTCTTGGTTGCGCCACGCGGATGACGACGTACTCGATTTTTTCGACGATCCTGCCGAGGGCTAAAATAAGAAAGAGTCGCGCGTGTTAGCACACATATTTATTCAAATCAAGTTTGTATCACCAGAGGCAAAATGTATATATATACCTTGGCGCCGAAGCTAGTTGCTACTTGCAATTGAAGATCTGTTTATCGATGTTTCTTCCCCATCATCTTGCCGACGGCCTTCATCGACCGTCAACATTCGCATAAGAAGAACCTCTTCATCTGTTCGCTCAACACATAAGGAATATCGCCTTATGATGCCAAATATCTCGTTTCAACTTCTTGATTATAGTTGTCCATAATCGGGTCAGCTCTATCGTGCGCCATATGTCACTCCTGAAACATGTAGTAAAAACTAATTAATTAAGTGAAGAAGGGGGGCGGTGGTAGGCGAAAGGGCGGTGGCAAAAGGAGAGAGGGGGGCGTCGCGAAAGGGCGGTGGCAAAGGAGAGAGGGCAGCGCGGTAGCGAAAGGGCGGTAAAGGAGAGAGGTACGGTGGCGCGGCGTGGCGAAAACGAGGAAGGGGGGGGTCGAGGGTGTCGTCGCGGAAGAGCGCTGCCGACCTCCGTATATATACGCGCGCGCGGTGGTTAAGACAAAAAATTTAAGTCAAATTTTGAGTTCTTTTAAAAGTGAAAAAATACAAATAATATATATGTTAAGTTATTTTGAGTTCTTTTAAAAGTGAAAAAATACAAAATTAAAAATTTAGTTCATTTTTTGAGTTCTTAATTTTAAAAGTGAAAAAATACGAAAGTAAAAATTTAGTTCATTTTTGTTAAGTTTAGTTCATTTTTGTTAAGTTTAATTAGTTCATTTTTTTTAAGTTTAGTTCATTTTTGTTAAGTTATTTTTGTGTTAATTAATTAAAAAAGAGATGTGTGTGGAGAGCTCGGGTCGGCGCCGCCTTCTGTGTGTGCGCGCGTCGCTCTGCCGGCCGGCCTCTCTCCTCGTGTGCGCACGCGCGTCACGTGCTGAGTCGGAAGACGCCGGAAGGAGATCGCAAGAGAGGAGAAGTCGCGCAATGCCGGCCGACCGGCCGGCATGAGTGCTACGCGGGTGTGTGGCGACGCGTCGAGGGGCTCGCGCGGTGTGGCGACGGCGTCGAGGCGCGGCGCGGCGGGCCGAGGCGTGGGCATGTGGCGACGCGCGCCGGGGCCGGCGCTCGGCGGGTCCGCAGCCGACGGCGCCAGGCAGAGAGGGATCGCGCGGAGAAGAAGAGAATGGCGCAGCGGTTGGGCGCTGGCGTTTACACTTTTATTTTGTCCGGCTGGGACACCAACCGCGACTTCAGTGGGGAGTCGCGCTGGTGTCCCCAACCGCGACCAAATGCCGTTTTGCATTTCTCAGGAAAATACCCTTTAGTCGCTGCCAAAGGCCAACCACGACTAAAGGGTATTTTTCAAATTACTTTTATTTTCAAAATGTTAAAAATACATATAATATATCAATAAATTCAGAAAAATACAACTAATTCATTTCAAAATATGAAAAATACAAATAATATATCAAAAATTAAAGAAAAATAAAACTAGTTCATTTAAAAATCATAAAAATACATATAATATATCAATAAATTCAGAAAAATAAAACTAATTCATTTGAAAATCATAAAAATACATATAATATATCAATAAATTCAGGAAAAATAAAACTAATTCATTTAAAAATCTTAAAAATACAAATAATATATCAATAAATTCAGAAAAATAAAACTAATTCATTTAAAAATCTTAAAAATACAAATAATATATCAAAAAATCAGAAAAATAAAACTAATTCATTTAAAAATCTTAAAAATACAAGTAATATATCAAAAAATTCGTAAAAATAAAACTAGTTCATTTAAAAATTTAAAAATACAACTAATATATCAAAAATTCAGAAAAATAAAACTAATTCATTTAAAGTTCTTCCGACCGATTCTTCCCACTTGCTTCTTCCTCTGTTTTTCCACAGCACTCCTTCCTCCTCTCCTCTTTTTTTTCGCGTCTCTCTTCCCGCCTCCGTTCTTCCGCCGACCCCTCTTCCCGCATGTTTTCCAACCCCTGTTCCCCTTCGCTCGTTCTTCCGGCGCCTCTTCCCCGCCTCGTCTTTCCGCCGCCCCCTCTTCCCGCCATCTTTCCGCCGACCCCTTTTCCGCGCTCTCGTCTTCTCGCTTTTAGTCCCGGTTGCACCCACCGGGGGACTAAAGATTAGATGACCCAGCTCTGGATTCCTCTTCTTCCCGCCATTTCTTCCCTCGTCTTCCCGCCTCTTTCTTCCCGCCCTTTCTTTCCGCCAATTTCTTCCCGCCACCTTTCTTCCGCCTTTCTCTTCCCGCCTCCCGTCTTCCCGCTCCCATTTTCGCGCCATTTCTCACTACATATATGTTGCCCGGCTTGGCCAACATTATCACATCTCTACAATCTCTCATCACTCTCTCATGGCTTCCACCGCACCCACTCTAACCTAGGTGGAGGAGCTTTGCGCCGAACTACTTGCCCACCGGCTCGCATCTCCGTGCAATGAGCCTAAGCGCCGGCGGCATGCGGTCCCTCCCTCCTCGTGTACTGCAGCGCTGGCAGCCATAACGAACCACTACTACCTCGACCTCACGCCGGGCAGCGGATGAATCCGCCGGCATCCCGATAACCAAGATACGGACGCCTTCTTCATCAATCGCGTGAGAGGGCGCTCGCTGAGTATGAGGAGGACGGTCGCTTCCCGGGAACTTCCACGAGGCCGGCCGTCGGCTGGTGGTACGGCCGGACTCCCAGAGCGTCATGGATTACATCACGGCCGGCGATATCCTCGCCGCGCTACCCTCGTTCGAGCCACGAGCGCCGCCTGACGACAGCGACGACAGCAGCGACGACGACGGCGGCAACTTAGAAGGCGACGACTACCTAGTACAACGGCGGCGACTATGAAGACTACGAGTATGCATATTATACGCCAGGAGTATGACTAAATCACTCCAAATTTCATGTATCAACAGTGCTATCTCGAATCAATCGAATCATTCGAAAATGGACACCAAACACATCACGGCAATATAATTCACATGATCCATTCAACAAAGTTTGGTACAATAAATTATTACACATCATTTCTTCCCTTGTGTCCCTGCTTGCTTACGATTGTGCCGTATCCATGGAGCATCCTCATCATTTAACTTAATGCTTGGATCGGTGTTCACTTTGAAGGGCGGAATTTCACCAAACATATTATAATCTTCTGACATGTCTGTCTTGTCCTCCACTCCCACGATGTTTCTTTTCCCTGAAAGAACAATGTGGCGCTTTGGATCATCGCATGATGTACTGATCGTTTTCTTATCTTTCCGTTTCCTCGGTTTGCTACTCATGTCCTTGACATAGAAAACCGGAGCGACTTCTTTCGTTGGGAACCAATGGAAGACGTCAAGGCAAGATTGTTGAAGTTCCACTGAAAGAAACCAGGTTTAATCGAACCAGAGAGGAGCCAAGAAGCACGTTGAAGGTTGATGGCGAAATGTGATGCGGCAACACCAGGGGATCCGGCGCCAACGTGGAACCTGCACAACACAACCAAAGTACTTTGCCCCAACGAAATAGTGAGGTTGTCAATCTCACCGGCTTCTTGTAACAAAGGATTAACCGTATTGTGTGGAAGATGATTGTTTGCAAGAAAATAGTAAAACAAGTATTGCGATTGTATGCGATGTAAAGAATAGGACCGGGGTCCACAGTTCACTAGAGGTGTTCTCCCATAAGATAAAAGCATGTTGGGTGAACAAATTACAATCGGGCAATTGACAAATAGAGAAGGGCATAACAATGCATATACATGATATGATAAATATAGTGAGATTTAATCCGGGCATTACGACAAAGTACATAGACCGCCATCCAAGCGCATCTATGCCTAAAAAGTCCACCTTCAGGTTATCATCCGAACCCCATTCGCATTAAGTTGCAAACAACAACAATTGCATTAAGTATGGTGCGTAATGTAATCGACAACTACATCCTTAGACATAGAATCAATGTTTTATCCCTAGTGGCAACAGCACATCACAACCTTAGAACTTTCTGTCACTGTCCCAGTGTCAATGAAGGCATGAACCCACTATCGAGCATAAATACTCCCTCTGGAGTTAAGAGCAAAAACTTGGCGAGCCTCTACTAATAACGGAGAGCATGCAAGATCATAAACAACATAAACAATAGATTGATAATCACCATAACATAGTATTCTCTATCCATCGGATCCCGACAAACACAACATATAGTATTACGATAGATGATCTTGATCATGTTAGGCAGCTCAAGATCCAACAATGAAGCACAATTGGAGAAGACGACCATCTAGCTACTGCTATGGACCCATAGTCCAGGGTGAACTACTCACTCATCCGAGGAAGACCATGGCGGTGTAGAGTCCTCCGGGAGATGAATCCCCTCCGGCAGGGTGCCGGAGGCGATCTCCGATCCCCCGAGATGGGACTCCATGGCGGCGGTCTCTCGAAGGTTTTCCGCATCGTGGCTCTCGCTCGGGGGTTTCGCGACGGAGGCTATTTGTAGGCGGAAGGGCATGTCAAGAGGCGGCACGAGGCCTACACGAGGTCTGCGCCCAGAGTCCGGGCCGCGCCGCTCGTGGTGTCGCCATCTCGTGGCCCCACTTCGACTCCCTTCGGTCTTCTGGAAGCGTGCAAAAATAGGACCCTGGGCGTTGATTTCGTCAATTCGAGAATATTTTACTAGGATTTCAAAACAAAAAAAACAGCAGACAAGAATCGTTCTGCATCTTGTTAATAGGTTAGTTCCGAAAATGCATAAATATAATATGCATAAAACATGTAGGTATCATCAATAAAGTAGCATGGAACATAAGAAATTATCGATACGTTGGAGACGTATCGCATCCCCTGCTTAGTTTCTGCTCGTCCCGAGCAAAACGATAACAAAGATAATTTCTAGTGACATGCCATCATAATCTTGATCATACTATTTGTAAACATATGTAATGAATGCAGCGATCAAAACAATGGTAATGACATGAGTAAACAAATGAATCATAAAGCAAAGACTTTTCATGAATAGTACTTCAAGACAAGCATCAATAAGTCTTGCATAAGAGTTAACTCATAAAGCAATAAATCAAAGTAAAGGTATTGAAGCAACACAAAGGAAGATTAAGTTTCAGCGGTTCAACTTATAACATGTATATCTCATGGATATTGTCAACATAAAGTAATATAACAAGTGCAATATGCAAGTATGTAGGAATCAATGCACGGTTCACACAAGTGTTTGTAAGGTGGAGAGAGATAGGTAAACCGACTCAACAATAAAAGTAAAAGAAAGGTCCTTCAAAGAGGAAAGCATCGATTGCTGTATTTGTGCTAGAGCTTTTATTTTGAAAACATGAAACAATTTTGTCAACGGTAGTAATAAAGCATATGAGTTGTAAATTATATCTTATAAGTTGCAAGCCTCATGCATAGTGTACTAATAGTGCCCGCACCTTGTCCTACTTAGTTTGGACTACCGGATCTTCGCAATGCCATGTTTCAACCAAGTGTCACAAAGGTGTACCTCCATGCCGCCTGTAAAGGTCTAAGGAGAAAGCTCGCATTTTGGATTTCTGCTTTTGATTATTCTCAACTTAGACATCCATACCGGACAACATGGACAACACATAATGGACTCTCTTAATGCATAAGCATGTAGCACTATTATTCTCATATGAGGATATATGTCCAAAATGAAACTTCAACCATGATTCATGGCTTTAGTTAGCGGCCCAATGTTCTTCTCTAACAATATGCATGCTCCAACCATTAAGGTGGTAGATCCCTCTTACTTCAGACAAGACGGACATGCATAGCAACTCACATGATATTCAATAAAGAGTAATTGATGGCGTCCCAGGAACATGGTTATCGCACAACAAGCAACTTAATAAGAGATAAAGTGCATAAGTACATATTCAATACTACGATAGTTTTTAAGGCTATTTTGTCCCATGAGCTATATATTTCAAAGGTAAATGATGGAATTTTAAAGGTAGCACTAAGCAATTTACTTTGGAATGGCGGAGAAATACCATCTAGTAGGTAGGTATGGTGGACACAAATGGCATAGTAGTTGGCTCAAGGATTTTGATGCATGAGAAGTATTCCCTCTCGATACAAGGTTTAGGCTAGCAAGGTTATTTGAAGCAAACTCAAGGATGAACCGGTGCAGCAAAACTCACATAAAAGACATATTGTAAACATTATAAGACTCTACACCGTCTTCCTTGTTGTTCAAAACTCAATACTAGATATTATCTAGACCTTAGAGACCAAATATGCAAAGCAAATTTTAGCAAGCTCTATGTATTTCTTCATTAATGGTGCAAAGTATATGATGCAAGAGCTAAACATGAGCACAACAATTGCCAAGTATCACATTATCCAAGACATTTTTTAGAGTTACTACATGTAGCATTTTCCAATTCCAACAATATAACAAATTAACGAAGAAGAAACTGCTGAACATTATGAGTAAAGCCTAAGGACATATTTGTCCATATGCAACAGCGAGCGTGTCTCTCTCCCACAAAGTGAATGCTAGGATCCATTTTATTCAAACAAAAACAAAACAAAAACAAACCGATGCTCAAGTAAAGAACACAAGATGATGAATAAAAATATAGTTTCAGAGAACATGATGATGTTGTCGATGAAGAAGGGGGACCTTGGGACCTCTGAGTCTTCTTAAAATATGCAGGGATGAACCACGGGGCATCCCCAAGCTTAGAGCTTTCACTCCTCTTGATCATAGTATATCATACTCCTCTCTTGACCCTTGAAAATTTCCTTCACACCAAACTTCAAGCAAACTCATTAGAGGGTTAGTGCACAATTAATAATTCACACATTCAGAGGTGACACAATCATTCTTTACACTTCTGGACATTGCACAAAGCTACTGGACATTAATGGATCAAAGAAATTCATCCAATATAGCAAAAGAGGCAATGCGAAATAAAAGGCAGAATCTGTCAAAAACAGAACAGTCCGTAAAGACGAATTTTAAAATGGCACCAGACTTGCTCAAATGGAAACGCAAAAACTAATGAAAGTTGCACATATCTGAGGATCACGCTCGTAAATTGGCAGATTTTTTGAATTTTCTACAGAGACTTGTGCCTAGATTCGTGACAGACAGCAATGCTGTTTCTGCGCAGCGATCCCAAATATAACATCAACTTTGACATAGAAACTTTACTTGGCACAAAAACATGATAAGGAGAGGTGCTACAGTAGTAAACAACTTCCAAGACTCAAATATAAAACAAAGTACTGTAGTAAAAACATGGGTTGTCTCCCATAAGCGTTTAACGCCTTCAGCTAGGCGGTGCAAATCAAGTAATATCAAGAGTAGAAGCATCAACATCATAGCTTGTTCTAATAATAGAATCAAAAGGCAACTTCATTCTCTTTCTAGGGAAGTGTTCCATACCTTTCTTGAGAGGAAATTGATATTTAATATTACCTTCCTCATATCAATAACAGCACCAACAGTTCGAAGAAAAGGTCTTCCCAACACAATAGGACAAGATGCATTGCATTCGATATCCAAGACAACAAAATCAACGGGGACAAGGTTATTGTTAACCGTAATGTGCACATTATCAATCCTCCCCAAAGGTTTCTTTTTAACATTATCAGCAAGATTAACATCCAAATAACAATTCTTCAACGTGGCAAGTCAAGCATATCATAAATCTTTTTAGGCATAACAAAATACTTGCACCAAGATCACATAAAGCATTACATTCAAAGTCATTGAATTTCATTTTAATGATGGGCTCCCAACCATCTTCTAACTTTCTAGGAATAGAAGTTTCAAGTTTTAGTTTCTCTTCTCTAGCTTTTATGAGAGCATTTGTAATATGTTTTGTAAAGGCTAAATTTATAGCACTAGCATTAGGACTTTAGCAAGTTTTTGTAAGAACTTTATAACTTCATAGATGTGGCAATCATCAAAATCTAAATCATTATGAGCTACAGCAATGGGATCATTGTTCCCAAGGTTGGAAAAAATTTCAGCAGTTTTATCACAAGCAGTTTCAGCAGTTTTAGCAATTTCAGGCACTTTTGTACGCTTTGCACTAGGAGTAGAAACATTGCCAACACCAATTATTTTACCATTAGTAGGAGGTGCAGCAACATGTGAATCATTATCATTACTAATGGTGGTAATAGTCCAAACTTTAGCTACATTATTCTCTTTAGCTAGTTTTTCATTTTCTTCTCTATCCCACCTAGCACGCAATTCAGCCATTAATCTTATATTCTCATTAATTCTAACTTGGATGGCATTTGCTGTAGTAGTAATCTTATTATCAATATCATCAGGTTTAGCAGCCATTTTATTAATTAAGGAGGATTGTGATGCGGACATTTATGAGATTCGGGTTTCAGCATTTGAAATTTTAGTTTGCAGACCAGAAATCTCCCTATTCAAGTTTTCAAGTTGATTTCCTATATTTTTCAACAAGGTAGATTGTTCATTCATAGTTTTAGTAAACAATTGATTTTGCTCATATTGTGATTGCATAAAGTTTTTAGTGGATCTTTCAATTTCTAGCATCTTTTCCTCATATCTACCATAAGTATTACCATAATCATTACCACTAGCAGGATATGGCCTATAATTATTACCAGAGTTGTTCCTATAAGCATTGTTGTTGAAATTATTATTTTTAATGAAATTCACATCAACATTTTCTTCTTGAGCAACCAATGAAGCTAAAGGAACATTATTTGGATCAACATTAGATCTACCATTCACAAGCATAGACATAATCACATCAATCTTATCACTCAAGGAAGAGGTTTCTTCAACAGAATTTACCTTCTTACCTTGTGGAGCTCTTTCCGTGTGCCATTCAGAGTAATTTATCATCATATCATCAAGAAGTTTTGTAGCCGCCCCCAAAGTAATGGACATAAAGGTACCTCCAAAGACTGAATCCAATAAATTCGTGAAGAAAAATTTAGTCCTGCATAGAAGGTTTGGATGATCATCCAAGTAGTCGTCCATGGTTGGGAAATTCTTTACCAAAGTTTTCATTCTCTCCCATGCTTGAGCAACATGTTCAGTATCTAATTGCTTAAAATTCATTATGCTACTTCTCAAAGATATAATTTTAGCGGGAGGATAATATCTACCAATAAAAGCATCCTTACATTTAGTCCATGAATCAATACTATTCTTAGGCAAAGATAGCAACCAATCTTTAGCTCTTCCTCTTAATGAGAAAGGAAACACTTTCAATTTAATAATATCACCATCTACATCCTTATACTTTTGCATTTCACAAAGATCAACAAAATTATTAAGATGGGCAGCAGCATCATCAGAACTAACACCAAAAAATTGATCTCTCATAACCGTGTTCAAGCAGGTTTAATTTCAAAGAATTCTGTTGTAGTAGGTGGAGCAATAGGTGTGCATAGTAAATCATTATTATTTGCGTTTGTGAAGTCACACAACTTAGTATTTTCAGGGTATTCATTTTAGCAACAGAATAAAACAAACTAGATAAAGTAAATGCAAGTAACTAATTTTTTTTGTGTTTTTGATATGGAGAGCAAGACAGTAAAACTAGCAACTAATTTTTTTGTGTTTTGTTTAGGTGCAGCAAACAAAGTAGAAAATAAAATAAAGCAAGACAAAAACAAAGTAAAGAGATTGAGAAGTGGAGACTCCCCTTGTCTTGATCTCCCGCAACGGCGCAGAAAATGCTTGATGCGCGTAGATGTACACGTCCGTTGGGAACCCCAAGAGAAGGTATGATGGCAGCAGTGCAAGTTTTCCCTCGTAAGAAACCAAGGTTTAATCGAACCAGGAGGAGCCAAGAAGCACGTTGAAGGTTGATGGCGAAATGTGATGCGCGCAACAACAAGATTCCGCGCCAACGTGGAACCTGCACAACACAACAAGTACTTTGCTCCCAACGAAAAGTGAGGTTGTCAATCTCACCGGCTTGTGTAACAAAGGATTAACGTATTGTGTGGAAGATGATTGTTTGCAAGAAAAGTAAAACAAAAGTTACATGAGATTGTATGCGATGTAAAGAATAGGACCGGGTGCACAGTTCACTAGAGGTGTCTCTCCCATAAGATAAAAGCATGTTGGGTGAACAAATTACAGTCGGGCAATTGACAAATAGAGAAGGGCATCACAATGCATATACATGATATGATAAATATAGTGAGATTTAATCCGGGCATTATGACAAAGTACATAGACCGCCATCCAACTGCATCTATGCCTAAAAAGTCCACCTTCAGTTATCATCCGAACCCCATTCGTATTAAGTTGCAAAGCAACATACAATTGCATTAAGTATGGTGCGTAATATAATCGACAACTACATCCTTAGACATAGAATCAATGTTTTATCCCTAGTGGCACAACACATCACAACTTTAGAACTTTCTGACACGTCCAGGTGTCAATGAAGGCATGAACCCACTATCGAGCATAAATACTCCTCTTGGAGTTAAGAGCAAAAACTTGGCCAGAGCCTCTACTAATAACTGAGAGCATGCAAGATCATAAACAACACATAAACAATAGATTGATAATCACCATAACATAGTATTCTCTATCCATCGGATCCCGACAAACACAACATATAGTATTACAATAGATGATCTTGATCATGTTAGGCAGCTCACAAGATCCAACAATGAAGCACAATTAGGAGAAGACGACCATCTAGCTACTGCTATGGACCCATAGTCCAGGGTGAACTACTCACTCATCACTCCGGAGGCGACCATGGCGGTGTAGGTCCTCCGGGAGATGAATCCCCTCTCCAGGTGCCGGAGGCGATCTCCCGAATTCCCCGAGATGGGATTCGCGGCGCGCGTCTCTGGAAGGTTTTCCGTATCGTGGCTCTCTGCCCGGGGTTCGCGACGGAGGCTATTTGTAGGCGGAAGGGCAGGTCAAGAGGCGGCACGAGGCCCACACCATAGGTCGGCACGGCCAGGCCGCGCCGCCCTGTGGTGTCGCCACCTCGTGGCCCCACTTCGACTCCCCTTCGTCTTCCGGAAGCTTCGTGCAAAAATAGGACCCCGGGCGTTGATTTCGTCCAATTCCGAGAATATTTCGTTACTAGGATTTCTGAAACCAAAAACAGCAGAAACAAGAACTGGCTCTCGCATCTTGTTAATAGGTTAGTTCTAGAAAATGGGTAAATACGACATATAATGTGCATAAAACATGTAGGTATCATCAATAAAGTAGCATGGAACATAAGAAATTATCGATACGTTGGAGACGTATCAAAAACCTGAGCGACATCTTTCGCTAGGACGAATGGTTCGTCAAGGTAACCAAGATTGTTGAAATCCACCATTGTCATTCCGTATTGCTGGTCCACCTTTACCCCACCTCCTGTTAGCTTGAACCATTTGCACCGGAACAAAGGGACCTTGAAGGAGGGTCCATAGTCAAGTTCCATATCTCCTCTATGTAACCATAATATGTGACATTTTGCCCATTCTCGGTTGTTGCATCAAAGCGGACACCACTGTTTTGGTTGGTGCTCTTTTATCTTGGGCGATCGTGTAAAATGTATTCCCATTTATCTCGTACCCTTGGAAAGTCGTTATAGTCGAAGATGGTGTCTTGGCCAACATGTACAGCTGATCTACAACCTCATTGTCACTCATTAAATGTTTTCTCAACCAACTGCCGAAAGTCTCCATGTGGGCCTTCCTAATCCAGGATTCAGGCTTCCCGGGTTGTCCGAGCGTAAAATATTCTTGTGTTTCTCAAAGTACGGAGCCACCAAGCTGGAATTGGTCAGAACTGTGTGGTGTGCTTCAGTCAGAGAATGGCCGTTCATACATATCGTTGATTTCCTTCCGATCGTGCCTTTTCCACTTAGTCTCCCCTCGTGCCGGGAAGACCAATCGGCTTAAGGTCAGGAACAAAGTCAACACAAAACTCAATTACCTCCTCATTTCCATAGCCCTTGGCGATGCTTCCTTCTGGCCTAGCACGGTTACGAACATATTTCTTTAATACTCCCATGAACCTCTCGAAGGGGAACATATTGTGTAGAAATACAGGACCGAGAATGGAAATCTCTTCGACTAGGTGAACCAGGAGGTGCGTCATAATATTGAAGAAGGATGGCGGGAACACCAACTCAAAACTGACAAGACATTGGACCACATCGTTCCGTGGTAGAACTTCTGGATTGATTACCTTCCGAGAGATTGCATTGAGGAATGCACATAGCTTCACAATGGCTACTCGAACATTTTCCGGCAGGAGCCCCTCAAAGCAATCGGAAGCAATTGCGTCATAATCACGTGGCAGTCGTGAGACTTCAGGTTTTGGAACTTTTTCTCCGCCATGTTTATTATTCCCTTTATATTGGACGAGAATCCAGACGGGACCTTATACGCTCTTCAAAAAGATGACTTTCTCTTTCTTTGGGCGTAGCTGCACGACCTTGAAACCATTTGGATGTGGTCATCGGGTCTTTCAAGCGTTGTGGTCCTGCCGTGCTTCCTTTGTATCATTTGTCTTCCCATACACGCCAAGAAGCTTAGCAGGTTCACGCAAATATTCTTCGTAACATGCATCACGTCGATTGAGCGGACATCTAGGACTTTCCAATATTCTAGCTCCCATAATATAGATTTCTTCTTCCACATGGGTGCCTGTCAGCTCCCTTCGGAATTGATTGTCCGCCAGGACCTTTCCAAAGATGACTTTCAAATCCTTGACCATATCAAATACCTCAGCACCAGTAGTGCAGGCTTCGGTGATCTTCCTTGCCGTTGTAATGCTTGCCGCGTTTTCTTACTGGATGAATTTTCGGAAGAAATCGACGATGCCCTTTTCTTCTTACAATTTGGCAAATGTACACTTCATGTAAGCAGTTTGCATGCATTGTATCCCTTATTTGACTGTCCCGAAAGGTTACTAAGAGCAGGCCAATCGTTGATGGTTACGAAAAGCAACGCTCGTAGGTCAAATTCCTCTTCTTTGTGCTCATCCCACACGGACACCAGGTCTGCCTCACAACTGTAAAGTTCATCAACTAATGGCCTTAGGTACACATCGATGTCGTTGCCGGGTTGCTTCGGACCTTGGATGAGCACGGCATCATAATGAACTTCCGCCATGCACAACCAAGGAGGAAGGTTGTAGATGCATAGAGTCACGGCCAGGTGCTATGGCTGGAGCTCTGCTCGAAAGGATTCATGCCATCTGTACTTAGACCAAATCTTATGTTCCTTGCGTCAAGCTGCAAAATCTTTAAACTCTCGTCGATCTTTCTCCATTGCGTTCCATCTCGGGGTGTCTCAACTCCCGTCCGACTTACGGTCCTCTTTGTGCCATCGCAACAACTTGGCATGCTCTTTGTTCCTGAACAGACGTTTCAACCGTGGTATTATAGGAGCATACCACATCACCTTGGCGGGAACCTTCTTTGGGTTTCTGGCCCTCGACATCGTCACCAGGGTCATCGCCTCGATCTTATAACGCAATGCAGTGCATAGGGCATTCATTCAAATTCTCGTATTCACCGCGGTAGAGGATGCGCCGTTGATGCATGCATGTATCTTTAACCTCTAAACCTAGAGGGCGACAACCTTCTTTGCTTCGTACGTACGGAGGGCAACTCGTTATTCTTTGGAAACATATTCTTCAACATTTTCAGCAAGTTTTCAAATCCCGAGTCAGCTACACCTTCGTGCCTTCCATCTCAGCAAATCCAGGTAGCCCAAATTTTTTGACCATTATCGCATCCCGGGTACAACGAATTTTTGTGATCCTCTAACATGCGATCCAAATTCTCCCTCTCCTTTTCAGTTTCGCTCGTGCATCAGCAATGGTCCGACCAAGATCATCGCGGGCTCATCACGTGCCTCTTCTTGATCACCTTCCCCTTCACCTTCCCCACCTTCAGCATCATCCATGAAAGTATCACCGAAATGATCAAGATAGCTCTCATCGATGTCATCCCCTTCTTCATCTTCTTCCATTATAACCCCTCTTTCTCCATGCTTGGTCCAACAATTATAGCTTGGCATGAAACCATGCCGAATCAGGTGCAGGTGAACTTCTCTTGAGGAAGAGTAACCCTTCTGATTCTTACAGTCAACACATGGACAGATAACAAACCGCTTGTTCGCATTAGCCACTACGAGGAAATCTTTCAAACCCGTAGTGAATTCGCCGGAGAGTCGGCTAGCATACATCCATTGCCGATTCATCTGCATTATTATAATACAAAATATATAATTAACCATCATGCATTTGTTAAACTATATAGAAATTAAACAATGAACTACACACATATGCATATTTTATCAATGACACATATATATGAAAGGTTCAAGTTGTTGCTAACCGCGATCGAGGAGGAAAAAATAAATGAGGAAGCTCGATCAAGTGTGGCTCCGACACTTCATATCATGTTTGTTTCATGCTCTTGGGACATTTCATCAAACACCTTGTGTGCATAAGAGGAGCCAAAGCAAACCCTACACCCCCTGTGAAGTTTGTGAAGAGAAGTGGCACCAAATGGCTAAGTGCTGTGGGCTGGATGGTATATATAGGGAGGGCTTTAGTCGCGGTTGGCCTGGCCAACCGCGACTAAAGGCGTTTGGGCCAGGCTGAGGACATTTAGTCGCGGTTGGCCTGACCAACCGCGACTAAAGCCCTCCCGTCCACCAGCTGGCCACCGAGCGCGCTGGGCCCAGCCTTTGGTCGCGGTTCGCCAACCGAGCCGCGACTAAAGGCCCCATTGTTGTGCATTTCCGCGACTAATGGGCTGGACGGAATGCCTTTTTTCTACCAGTCTGCTAGAGAGAGATGCTCTAAGCACCACTTCTAGTTCCGAGGTTTTAACAAACCAAAAGCTTTTGCAACACCACTTTTTCAGGCAGCTAAAGGAAGAGAACTACACCCAGATTCACCTATGCATGAAAGACAGGAATTACATATCCACTACCTTCAGCATATACCCATCTTCGATCAGTTTGAGGGACTTCTCTTCCAAGCACTTCGCCAGGTCGGCAGCGGTGATCTTCCACGCCAACACTTCATCACAGCATCAGGGTGGGGACCTTGGGCTATCTCCAGCTTTGAACCAGTATCCAGCCAGAACAAGCTCAGGGGATTTCGGGCAAGCTGCTCCACCTTCCTTTTCTTTTGCATCTCAGAGAACAGGACCTGCCACTGGGATAGCATACATGCTATCTTCCTCCATAAAATATGCATACCATACCATGGAGTTCGGTTAAAATACATGTCGTTTCTGGTAAGCCAGAGACTCCACAGTGATGCAGCATGAATTGTGTTAGTAGTCTTATGACACTTCTCACATAACCAAAGGCTAGCAACAGATTCAAAGGTAACAGAGAACATGGACGGGTTATTTGTTTCAGCTCAGACCAAACATCCTAGCAACTGTACATCAAAGAACAAATGCATGCATGTTTCAGGTTCAGAGCAGAAAACACGTGTTAGATCGTCTACTGATTACCTTTTCACAACATTGTCTCTAGCGAGGATCTTGTTGAATCTTAGGGGTACTTTGATTTTCCAAACAGCCTGTACATACAAAGGCAAAACACCCCTAAAATTGATGACAGCCTTGGGTTTGACAGAGGAGGTGGCTCTCTTCTGGGCCGGAGAGGGTCGGCCTGCGGTTGGTGGTGGTGGATCTTTTGATCTATCACCGCGATCCGGCGGCGAGATGGAGGAGCATGGAAGCCGGTGATGGTGTCGCCGGTGGAGGGTTGGCTTGGCCAGCCCGGGACGGTCGCCGACGTGGGGGTCCGACCTGTATAAAGGCGGCGGTCCTAGGGCCTCTCTTGCGTGAAGAGGAGGATCTACCGGAGGCCTGGACTCGTGATCTGGCCGGAGGGTTGAGTTCCGGAAGGCTCCGCCGGCGAATGTAACAGTGCTTTGCCTGGAGTTTGCTGGTTCGGAGGTATTCGGTCGTGCGCACCCATGCTTTTATTCCGACCGATTGGTCTAGAGGGAGCGGCGCGAAGCTCTTTTTCTGTGTTGACATCAAGTGACTATGGATCCATGATGAAAGTCGGAAGAAGAGAATTTCATGAAGGCCGGAGGGGAGGACTAGCTAAGGAGGTTCAAGTCTCCCCGCTGTTGAGAGACTTGCTTAGTGTTCCGGGCTTCACAACAGCGGTATGAAAGTGGGGCGACAACACAAGTGAGCGCGAGTCCTACCTTCGGTGAAAACCCAAGGTCCCTTAACTGGTTGTGCCTCGCAATGGCCTTGGTGGAGGCATTGTTTTGAGAGCGGGGACTATCTTCAGTGAAAACCTAAGATCTTTGATCGGGCGACGACGGTGTTTGAGCACCGTTTCCTTGGAGGCGCGTTTTTGGAGTCTCATCTGGTGTTGTCTTGGCGGTGGATGTATTGTGTTGTTAGGCCCGAGATACCGTAGCGGGACTTTTGTTTCTTAGTTTTGTTTTCCTTTTTTGGCTGTGTGCATCCGTAGTGCCATTAGGGTGGTGCGTTGTTGCAGAGGCTGGGTGTAATTGGTATCTTCTTGATATTAATATATTCCCTTTATCGAAAAAAAGCATCTCATACCATTGAAGCATCTTTTCACCATCCCAGGGATCAGCACTAGTACCTGATTTTTCATTAACAATAATATAAACCTCCCAATATTGTGTAGCAAGAAAGGAAGTACCAAACCAATGATCTTCTCCGAATTTCACCTTTGTTCCCATCTCTAACTTTCCATTAATACCCTAATCTGGCAGCCTTAGCAGGCCTAGAGCACCCATCTATCTATTATATACTAAAAGCAAAATAAGGTGGATTAATAGAGCCACCAGGTTGATCCACATCATTTGAATTAATGTTGACAGTTAGATCTAAAATATATGGTTAAGGTGGATTAATAGAGCCACCAGGTTGATCCACATCATTTGAATTAATGTTGACAGTTAGATCTAAAATATATGGTCTAGATTTTTTTATTAACTATTAGTAGTTACGTAACATATTTGACACAGTTTATATTAGGATTGTCACGTCTCACCATAAGTAGCTTTGTCAGTTTGGCTGAAGTGTAATATATTAGGAAAAGGCCCGGTCACGTACGCAGCTAGGAATGGAAAGTTAAAAAGGAAAACTAGCTCCGTACGCAACTTGGCTTTGGTGGCTGAAACATGATATCTCAAGAAAAAAAGAAGGAAAGGCCTTGCGGCCTTGCCACAATGTGTTAGCAGAGGAACGTGCACGTTATGATTTTTGTTGAACACAGAGTCGGCTAGCTGGCTAGCATGTCGAGGTTTTTTTTTTTGCGGGTAAACATGTCGAGGTTGTTGGAAGGTTAGCATGCCAGTGACACCTTCAGCCTAATAGATTTTAAATTTTAGATTTGACATTTTGGTGTCTCGCAAATATGAAATATTCTTCGGTTCAAGGCGACATTCCGACAGTGAACCGCATGTGGCGACTTCATCAATTCTTAAAACCCCTCGGATCAGTTTCTTGGACCAGTTTCTAGGAGCTGCTCATAGAATTGGGGTGTGCGTGCATTCATAGGGGTGAGTATGTATAACTTTTTTAAGCATATGCATCTGTACCATGTTTCTGAACTGACCAGACATATGCCATTTAATCAGTTATTGGAGTCCACGATCTAAACGATTTATCAGTCTCTGCCTTTTATTTGCACTGCGTTGAGGGTTTAGTTAAAATCAAAATTTGTGGAGTTTGCCAAGTATATAGTATGAAAAAGTTGATATCTAGAATATAAAATTGTTATAATAATTATTATAAATTATACTTTCATAATATATCTGGTATTATGGATGTTGATATTTATTGCTAAATCTTTGTCAAACTTTACAAAATTTGAGTGTTGTTTCTATTCGACTATATTTGGGCCAATACACTGTGGAATTTTTAGATTAATGAAGTCACATGATTAGTGGCAATGCGTAAATCATTTCTATAAATGAGTAAATGGAAATGAAAAAAATCAAAGGCATTAGACCAACACTCTTACCAAACGCTTAAGGAAGTTTGAGGCACTGAATAAATTAATAATGTGACCATATTATTCGCACTATCAACAGGAACATCCCTCGCACTAACAAACCGCTTAATGATACACACATGGCTGGGTGAACACGTATTTTCACAGGTATGAGAATGTCCGCCCACTAGAGGAATATTCTAAAGTAATAAGACATAAAATGTCAAACATTCAAAATTGATGAAGATACAACATTAGTCGACGCACTATCTACGAGAACCTCCGTCATGCTATAAAATATTTTAGCTTAATGATACACACCGGGCAAATTCACCATAAATTACCACTTCATATGTATCGTATTTACTATCCACAATGTTTCAATACGATTTTTAACTAGAGGACCTGAAAAGTTAATAATTAATTCATATGAAATTTTTTCGTGGAGAATGTTTGGTTTGTATGGAAGACATATTTTGACCATAGTATGTGCCTTTATCGCATGTACCAAACTAAACATAAGAGCACGTGCCATTCCAACTGCACAGAAAATTGACGATTGATTAAGGGGCTTTTTACATAACTTGGAAAATGAATGTGATCGGGTGTGTACAACCATTAACCTTTAGTACTCCCTCTGTCTCAGATTAACAGACGCGCACGTAGTTTAAGAAATTGCTTTGACCATTATTTTAGTCAATAAAATATGAAATATATGTCACAAAAATTATATCATTGAAAAGCTTTTTTCATACGAATCTAACGATATATATTTTGTAGACATAAAAGTTATATTTTGTTGACCAAATCAATGGTCAAAGTTATTCTTGAACTGCGTGCGTGCCTGTTAAACCGAAAAGGAGGTAGTAGTAATCTAATATCATGTAAGAACTATTGGTCGGTTTACATATCCAATTCCTCACTTACATGCGTGTGCCAACATATTTCACAATAATCATTGCCCAAGAAATTTCAGATTGCCGAAGTTGCTACTCGCATACCTATTTGCTTACCAAAAAAATTCCGATAGTTGTAAAAAAGTTATTTATTTCCACATGATTGGAAATATATTGATATCAAGGAAACCCTATTTTTATTTCTTGAATACTTTCAACCAACTACAAGTGATGCCACCGACCCACCGTTAAAAAAACCTATAGATGATGCCCTCGCATTTGCGAGGGCCGCTGTGCTAGTTTCCAAAAAGGAGAGATACCACCAACAGTTGAGGAGGAGAAAATATTTGGGTTGTTCATACTGTACTTATGATAAAAGAATCTGTTCATGAAACTTATTCTCATCTATGTGATATCTCTTAACACAAGAGGCCAAGGGACAGAGATTCATTTCAGCAACGTTTGGGATCCTCAAGCCACCAAAATCCTTTTTCTGAGACACCGAACCTTTTTTTTTTTGGAGAAGTGTGTCTCGTTTGTAACAAAAAACACATCACATCTAACAAAGTATCTAACATAAACAACATCACATAAAGACATATGCAAAATTTGCTACCGTCACTTTGGCGTACCGATTCTGCCACTTGGCCCCAGGTACTTCTTCTCCATTATCCCTAGATGCGCGTATACCAAAGAATGCGGTGGTAGATGTTAGCGGTGCCATTTTTGTCACTTGGCTACACCCTTCAATTCCTCTCATACCCCACACACATCATAATCCTCTATATAAAACACATATATGATAACTAATGCAAGAGTTCGTTTGCCATGCATATCCCGCATCACTCTCTTTTGTCGACACTGGTGCTGCCAAACACCTCATGACATGGACAAACAAGGAATTATGAATTCAAAGATTAAGACCTAACCATTGCACTATATATTCATACTATAGTTGTAGTTGACACCAGTGGCGGAGCTTGCCAAGGATGCCTGTGGGGGGGGGGACACACAAAAAATCCTAATCTAGCCTCTCCCAAAAAAAAATCGTTCAAACATATGCCAAATCATCACGCCGGGGGGGGGACCCACACTAAGGTATGCTAATGGTTGACACCATGTGTGTTGTCACGGGACCTATGGGCGATCTTCATATATGGGAAAGATCACAAATTGTCTTGATTAGAAAGATATGAGGTGGTCGTATGCAAGAAGATAACAATCAGGGGGCATGAGTTAATAATTCAATGGTATAATTTTTGTGGCATATATCGACACCGAATTGCCATCATTGTGAAATTTATTCATCAGCGTATTGATGCGGAGTATATGCCAAAAATTAAAATTATA
The DNA here is from genome assembly GCA_030979885.1 of Lolium multiflorum. Taxonomy (NCBI): domain Eukaryota; kingdom Viridiplantae; phylum Streptophyta; class Magnoliopsida; order Poales; family Poaceae; genus Lolium; species Lolium multiflorum. Next base: position 192,593,425 of record CM061747.1, read on the forward strand.
AATTTGAAGAGCATGCCATACTCAAGCAAATAAAGGAATATAACAAAAGGTGGGAGCGGAAATTTTGCACATGTATAAATACCACATGATATTTCTTTGGTCACAATCTCACTAAGCAAGCATCACACAATTTTTGATTTAGCCTCTTGCTGGCATCAGAAAATTGACCATGAAGAAACATGATCTAGAACACGAGGGTGATAATTGAAAAGTAAATGATCATCAATATTATGAATGCATCAAATGGAGAGCAACATAGAGAGTAATCGGTAGCTGTGAGCATGCGAATAGTGCAGCCACAACACAGTTCGTAAAATAGTACTACCTCTGGTCACATTTAATTGACGCGGAACAACACTGAGTGCATGCTAGATTTGGCACACATCTGCGTCGATTTAATCCGAACGGAGGGAGTAGGCAAGAAGATCATCAGCGAAGAAATGAAGACCCAATCCATGTTGTCTTAAAAGGTTATGAATGTCGTTGCACTCATATACATATCGCCATGTTTCCACCTCGTTTTAATAAAGCAACATGTCTATATTTTCTTAAAGAGGTTTCATCAGCTTCTTTTGGAATTAAAGTCAATATAGCAAAGTTAAGTCTATATAGATCAGCTTCGTCTTTATCGAAATCCTGAAATAAATTTAACATATCATATTTGATGACTTCCCAAAATTTCCGATAGCGTATGAACTAAACACGACATCATTAATTTCCTTTTCAGAAAACAGTTGATCTAACATACCATTTTCATCTTGAGGCACCTTCTTATTTTCCTCCCAAAAGTTATCATCTAGCTAGGTCAACATCCAACCTCTCCACTTTGCCAAACATTTTTTGTAAAAATCCACTGCAACACTAAGCATGTCATTAGCATCTTAAGTTTCGGTTCCATCATTTTTTTTAAACAAACAATTTTCTTTTTTCTTCTCTTCTCATTTCCCACGACATGAAAATATGCGGTGTTTTTATCTCCTTCTAGATATCATTGTCTCTCCATCTTTGTCTTGCTTTTATCTCTTCCATATAGATGCGAGATTTTGAAGGATCGAATCAAGATCGAATACTCCCTTCTTCCCACCAAAAGTGCTTTAACTTTGTTAAAATTTAGATGTATCTAAATACTATCTAGAAGGTAAATACATTTAAATTTTAATAAAATTAAGGGTAGTATGATGACTTCCTCGCCCTTGTTAGTGCTAAGCAGAGAGTGGTAAACGACAGGTCACAATGAGGCGGTGCACAACCGCAAACTCTCCCGGGCAACCAGCCCAAAATTAGAAGCTCTCCTACTCTCCGGCCGCCACTCGCGCCTGCCTATACTCTCTTCACTTTGACCCTTTCCACGCTTCCCAAACCAGTCACACTCCTCCTCTCTGTCGCGCCAAATCCAACCAAGCCGCGCGCGCGCGAGCGAGCCAAGCAAAGGCAGCAGAACACGCACGCACGCACGGGGGCTAGGGTGGATCGTCCCATGCGCCGAGATGGCCGACACGATGCTAGGGAGCACGGGCGGCGAGCTTCCGGCCAAGAACGTCACCGGCATGACCGGCCCCGGCGCGGGGGAGGCGGTGGTGTGCTACTCCCAAAGGATGGTCACCACGTACGGCATCTGGCAGGGCGTGAGCCCGCTCGAGTTCTCCCTCCCGCTCTTCATCCTCCAGACGGCCATCATCGTCGGCACCACCCGCCTCCTCGTCGTCCTCCTCAAGCCATTCCGACAGCCCCGCGTCATCGCTGAGATCCTCGTACGTGCGTCCAATGCCCTGCATTACCTCCATTAAATGCTGAGGATTCTGCGTGCTTGCTTGCTGAACACACGCATGTCGTACGTCCTCCATGCAGGCCGGCGTGATCCTGGGGCCGTCGCTGATGGGGCAGGTGGGGACGTGGGCGGGCACGGTGTTCCCGTTGCGGAGCCTGCTCACGCTCGAGACGGTGGCGCACCTGGGCCTCCTCTACTTCCTCTTCCTCGTCGGCCTCGAGATGGACGTCAACGTTATCAAGCGCTCCGGGAAGAAGGCGGTGATCATCGCGGTGGCCGGCATGGCGCTGCCCTTCTGCATCGGCACCGCCACCTCCTTCATCTTCCGGCACCAGGTGTCCAAGAACGTGCACCAGGCCTCCTTCCTGCTCTTCCTCGGCGTCGCGCTCTCCGTCACCGCCTTCCCGGTGCTCGCCCGCATCCTCGCCGAGATCAAGCTCCTCAACTCCGACCTCGGCAAGATCGCCATGTCCGCCGCCATCGTCAACGACATGTGCGCCTGGATCCTGCTCGCGCTCGCCATCGCCATCTCCGAGGTGAACAGCACCCCGTTCTCCTCCCTCTGGGTGCTCCTCTCCGGGGTGGCATTCGTGCTGGCCTGCTTCTACGTCGTGCGCCCGGGCATGTGGTGGCTCGTGCGCCGCGTGCCCGAGGGCGAGACCATCAGCGACGTGCAGATCACGCTCATACTCACGGGCGTCATGATCGCCGGCGTGTGCACCGACGCCATCGGCATCCACTCCGTGTTCGGGGCCTTCGTGTACGGGCTGGTGATACCCAGCGGGGAGCTGGGGGTGGTGCTCATCGAGAAGATGGAGGACTTCGTCACGGGGCTGCTCCTCCCGCTCTTCTTCGCCATCAGTGGCCTCCGCACCAACTTGACCAGGGTGCGCGACCCGACCACCGTGGGGCTCCTCGTGCTCGTCTTCGTCATGGCCAGCTTTGCCAAGATCATGGGCACCATTCTCATCGCCATATCCTACACCATGACCTTCCGCGACGGCGTCGCCCTCGGTTTCCTCATGAACACCAGGGGCCTCGTCGAGATGATTGTCCTCAACATCGGAAGGGACAAGCAGGTAACTGGTCATCTTTCCCTAGATTAATTACACTGGCACATGCTGCGACCAATGCGCAAACATTAGTGGCAGAACGTGACAGACATTGGTGTTGTGATTGCAGGTGTTGGATGATGAGTCCTTTGCGGTGATGGTGCTGGTGTCGGTGGTGATGACGGCGCTGGTGACGCCGGTGGTGACTACGGTGTACCGTCCGGCGCGGCGGCTGGTCGGGTACAAGCGGCGCAACCTGCAGCGTTCGAAGCACGACGCGGAGCTGCGCATGCTGGCGTGCGTGCACACCACCCGGAACGTGCCGTCCATCATCTCCCTCCTCGAGCTCTCCAACCCGACCAAGCGCTCCCCCACCTTCATCTACGCGCTCCATCTCGTGGAGCTCACCGGCCGCGCCTCCAACATGCTCGCCGCCCACAACACAGCCGGCAACCAGGGCGCCAGCGAGCACATCTTTAACGCCTTCGAGAACTACGAGGAGAGCATCGGTTAGTGCGAATTTCTGTCTTCCATTGCGATCGATGGATGCAACGACGTGCGACCTGACGCGAGTGCATATATGCAGGCGGCGTGTCGGTCCAGGCGCTGACGGTGGTGTCGCCGTACCAGACGATGCACGAGGACGTGTCGGTGCTGGCGGAGGACAAGCACGTGTCCCTCATCGTGCTCCCGTTCCACAAGCAGCAGACAGTGGACGGCGGCATGGAGCCCATCAACCCCAACCTCAGGGGCTTCAACGAGAGCATCCTCGCGGCGGCGCCCTGCTCCATCGGCATCCTTGTCGACCGGGGCATCAGCGCCGCCACGGCGCGCATGGCCAGCGTGCACCACGTCGCGTTGCTCTTCTTCGGCGGGCCCGACGACCGCGAGGGGCTCGCGTACGCGTGGCGGCTGGTCGAGAACCCGGGCGTCTGCCTCACCATCATCCGCTTCATCCCGCCAGGCTACACGCCGCCGCCGCCCGCGGCAACGATGGCGCCGCCAGCCGTGGCCGGCTCCCGCGCCATCACCATCGTGCCCGACATCCCCAGGACCGAGCGGCAGATGGACGAGGAGTACCTGAACGAGTTCCGGTCGCGCAACGTGGGCAACGAATCCATCCTGTACGCGGAGCAGGTGGTGGCCAACAGCGAGGAGACGATGGCGGCCATCCGGAACCTGGACAATGCGCACGAGCTGTACATCGTCGGCAGGCAACCCGGCGATGAGAGCTCGCCGCTCACGTCGGCGCTGGCCGAGTGGATGGAGTCACCGGAGCTGGGGCCCATCGGGGACCTGCTCGTGTCGTCCGAGTTCTCCAAGATGGTGTCCGTGCTGGTGATGCAGCAGTACGTGATCACCGCGGCACAGCCGGCGGGAATGGCGCCCGTGGTGGCCGCGCAGGCCGCGCCGACGATAGCGGACGACCCCGTGCGGCAGTACCTGACCAATGCCAACCAGCGGTCACCGATGAGCGGCGGCGGGCGCGGCGTATGGGGCGGTGGGTTCTGACCTGACATGACATCTGTGGATTAATTGAACCTTTGTTAATTAACCGGTAGTGTAAAGCACGCGATTTTTAGGTACACTAGTTTGTTGGATGGATGTGTTCGATCTGTACAACTCTTCTAGCTGATTGATTATCTAGCTAGGCCTTCTACTGTTTGGTTTTCGTAATTGATCCCTTCTTTAGGATCGAGAAAAGGTTACACAGCACCGATGAGCCAATGGCCTGCGCATCCTTATATGCCGACGCGTGGTCTCTTTTCTTCATTCAGGGATGTCATCGGTTTGGCTGCCATTCCCTTGTCAAACGATTTTGTGGCGCCAATCAAGGGAGGATATCCCATTCCTTGCCTCTTTTCTTACTTTACTCGGGGATGTTATCAGTTTAGCCGCCATTTCAAAATAGTCTTGTGGCATTTGTTGCGATGAGATTGATCTTGAAGATGTCCTGCAATCTTTCCCGGCAACCAAAACTTCATTCCTAGCATGGTACTTGGGGCTTCCCTTGCATCGGATAAGGAGAGTGGAGTTCCAAAATCTTGAATATAAAATCGCCGGGAAATTTGCCAAGGGAAATTGGAAGGATGTCAACATCTCAGGGCGATGTGCCCTTGCTCGCCCTGTCCTGACCTCGCAAGCCATCTACCATATTATCTGTCTTGGGCTAGCGGAAGAGTTTATGAAGAAGATCATCTCAATTTTGTGCACCTACTTGTTGGTGGAATGCGACAAAGTTACCAGTGGCAAGTGTAAAGTTAATTGGGATGCCTTGTATAGGCCTACCAAGTTTGGAGGATTGGGCATCCCAATCTTGAAAAATTCGTGTGTTCTCAAAAAACAAAGCAGGCTATGGCAAGAGTGGGTGTATCAATTGGCCTTGGCAATCCATGCGACGAGTATGACAAGGATCTCTTTGTCCGGCGGCGACTATAGTCATAATTGACAATGGTAAAAAAAAGCTAAGTTTTGTTCATCTACATGGCTCCATGGCGATCAGCCAAAGGACCTAGCCCCCAAACTCTTTGAGAAGGAGAACGGAGGAAATGCTCTGTTTGGAAAGACTAGAAAACAACTCTTAGCTCAACACTCTCAACATCCAACAAGGCTTTGACATTTACCACATGCAAAAAAAAAATTAACACTTTGGGAAGCAGTTTCACAGGTCAACCTCACTCATGATGCCTCGATAACATCCAATGATTCACAAATGATGGCACTTACTCCAAAACGGCATACAAGATGCAATTTGTGGGTATCATCTCCACCTTCCTCAATAACTCTTTTTGGAAGGTTTGGGTTCCCTCTAAATGCAAGATATTCCCCTTGGTTTCCTCTTTGTAATCGAGTGCAAGGATCAACAAGTCACCTCCTCTACAAGTGATGCCTTAATATTCGGATTTGGATGGAGACTGTAGGTTGGTGTGGTTGCCATGGCATTGATTCAGCTACTTGGGCAAATGACGCATCCATTGAAGAGTGTTGGACGAAGTTGGCTCTTGAGTGCGACAAGACGAGGAAGTTTCAAAGAAGACCAACGCTAGAGTATTCCTTAATCATGCATTGCCGGCCTTTTTATTCATGGAAAGAATCAAATATGATGCAAGGGTGTGTCTTTCCACCGGGCCCAAAATTTTATGAAATGTAATTCCGGGTGAATAGAATACTAGCTTTAACGTCATATGGCTTCTCCTACGAATATGCCTCTAAAACTTCTTAGACACTAGCCTATGTTACTACCTTCATAGTGCATAGTAACTTAGATATAGTATCATGAGTGAATGTATTAGGCTAGCCATAGTGCTAGTATCATAGCTAGTATCATGCATCCTAGCCCCACAAAAATGCTGATGTGGCAGGTAATTATGGATGAGAGAGGAGATTAGAGTATCATAGGTAGATACTGTATCATAGCGCACATCACGAGAAAAGTTAGTATCAAATAAATCTTGTACACAAATTTGTATTGGGATTCTACAAATCAATTAATATAGCAAAACTATGATACTAGTCTATGATACTATGCACTATGGATATAGTATCATACAAAAGTATCATATACATGATACTACTATATGATACTACCCACTATAACCACCCTTAATTAGCTTGTAGACTCATTCGACATTGAAAAGTGTGATGTTATGATAACATAACTAGTTACCACAACCATCTCTTTCTTCATCCAATGTCATGACATGTCATCACTTTGCCTAGTTTGCAATTGTAGCTCTATGTTACTTTTTTAGTTACTCCCACTATGAGTAGACTTAATTAATAAAAATGACAGTGATATGATACGAGTTTCTTGTGTAATGAGGATTTATTCCCAAATTTGGTCTATGATGGTTTCTTAATTTTTTGGTAGTCGTGTTCGTCTTGATTGATGGCCTCGTAATCTCCCATTCTTTTTTCCTCCCTGGTGCGTTACATGGCACAACCATGTCCTTAGATTTATGGCATCATGGATGTTTCCCGAGCCCCTAGAATTTAGGGTTCTCACCTCAGATTTATACAATGCTTCCTACATTATTGACTACACTAACAAACAATCGTAATTGTATGCAGTTGTCACATCCAATAAAGACAATGCTACTTCTCAAGACAGTACGGTCCTGGTATAAGCATAGTTTAATTTGTTTCGTGCAATTGCACAACTTCGTGTTTGTAGGTCTCCGAGTGCTTGTTCGGGTTATCCGTTGGATTGAGACAAATGGATGGCTCGTATCATTTTGGGATACTGTAAAAGCATATTACCATATAAACGTTTAGAATACGAGTTGGGTTGTAATCAATAACCGATACACCATAAGTCTTTATCATGGTACCTACAAGCTTGCTCATCTTCTCATTGTTACCATTGTAACAACAACCATAGTAGTACATCAAGTCAAAAACTAGATTTACTAATTCTTAGTTCACTGAGTCGAGTCCTAAATCACTTAATTACAACTTGATTCATCCTATCTATCAGTTGCAATATAAGTTTCAACCGTGATATTTCTAATTGCATGTGGTGTTGCAACTGGAAAAAATACCCCTTACTCTTGTATTGATTTGTGATTCATGCTAGTCATGAGTTGAACATGCATTGCAAGTGAAAAAAAAGCTCTAGCACATTAGGTTGCATTGTGATCTGTGCTAAACATGAGTTATAAACTTATAATATGGGTTGCAACTAAAACTTAACTGAGAATTAGTCACTGCTTGTGTATTTCTAGATCTCAATCTGACTTAGATTTAACTAAATCCCAATTGAGTGAGGTTATCCTAGTCGCGGTTACAACCTAGTTACACCTCATGTGCAATTTAGAGGCCAACATGAATCATGAAGTAAATTCAGTGGTCTACATATTTTCTTATAGTTGCAACTCATGTGTAACTGGGAAATCTTAGTTGGAAGTCAAGAGACAACACAAATCACGACATAATCTAATGATTTAGAACTCGATGATTGAGATTTAATTCATTCTCCATCGACTTAGAATTAGCAAAACTGTTATTTTATCGGTCACTATTCCATATGGGGAGGAGTAGGGGTGGAAACTGGTAATGGATAGTCCATATTATCCGACATTCGTATTCGAGAAATTGAAAATGGAAGTGGTAATATCCGAATCCGGCTGTCAATGAAAATGGATATGGTAACTATCCGGTTTTTTTTTTAAAAGCAAATACAAATGTGGTATTGAATTCTGAAGCAAATGTGGATATGGAAATGGAAATATCTGTATCCGAATAAGATTATGTTAGACAATTTTAGTATTTCGACCCCAATATGCCAATTACCTAACATAGAGAAGCTAACAAATCGATCAAATGATTTTTTATGTGATTGAACTTGGAACTACTATGCATTATATCACTATATTTATCTCTCTACAATTCTATTGTTGGCTCATTATAAGACACGAGTCTATTATTTCCTTATATTCGTATCCGCTCCGAATTGAGAAATCATCCGATCCGTATTCGTATTCGAGTAACATCCGGTCCGAATTCGTATTCGACAATATCCGTATCCGCATCCATATTCGTTTTGAAAATATGGAAACGGATATGGTAAGGGCACTATCCGATCCGTTTCCACCCCTATGGAGGAGGGACCAACGAGATATGCATGACAATTAGAAACATATGCGCCATCTCGAACCAGAACGACCAAAGGGGATGCAAATTTTAATATAACCTTTGAAATTCAGGACTAAATTTAATTGGTACTCCCAAAACTCTTTTTATGGAGTACCTGAGTACAGTAAAAGTCCTCGTATTGGAAATATTTTAAAAACTTTTGGGTACTATTTCAATCAGCTCATGCAATGCAATGTATGCATTATGATGTGTCAAGTTGGTTTAGTTGTTTCAGATCAAGCTATTTGTTTGTAAGAGCGTCTCCAACAGGCGCGTTATCCCGCGCCCACGCTATAATAACCGTCGGTATGCAGCGCGCGGAGAAGAATTTGCTCCTTCAGCAGGTGCGCTATCCGCGATGGCGTTGTAAATGTTTTGGTGCGCGCTGCGTTTTGCCCTATCTGGGGCGCCATATGTGACGCGTCGGCTGCAGCGCGCGGCATCTTTTCGCACGCGCGCGAAGCTCCAATGGCAGGAAAATTCACCCTGCACCCTCCCCACCCGCGCCATCGCCGCCCCCGCTCGAGTTCGCCGCCGCGTCGTAGATCCGTCTCCCCCGCGCCTCCTCCCGGCAGTTTCGAGTGCTCCGCAGCGTGGTACCGAGCCGCCACTGACAGGCACAAGGCCGGCGCTTCCGATGGCACCACACCTTCCTCCTCTTGCTAGCGGCGCGCTCCAGCGGCGTTCATGTCGTCGTCGAGCCTACTTTCAACATGGCGCAACCAAGATCCTCGCCGGTTTGCTCGCAAGGTATGCGCCTCCACCGGCCACCAACATTATTTACTCAGATTTTTTGCTAAAAGTTAGTAGTAAGCCATTTCATATGTATATTTGTAAAGTTCATCATACGATTTATCGGACGACGAGTACGACATAGCGAAAAAAGAGAACATATCCATACTATTAGCATACCACGCCATTAAGAAGTCAAAAATAGGTGGATCGGTGTTCGGTAGATAGAAGTTGTGGAGAGATAGGATTGAAGGACACGAGAAGTTGATGCGGTCGTATTTCAATGAAAATCCGATATTTCCCGAAAGCTATTTTCGGCGGCGTTTCGGATGAGCATCAACTCGTTCAAGCACATCGCAACGGAAGTGACCAAGTATGATGGATTGTTTGAGCAACGAAGAAATTCCGCCGGAGAATTTGGTCATAGCACATATCAGAAGGTGACTGCCGTCTTGTTGTATTTGTTGAGAAACAATTTGATGTACTTGTTATATTCTTGTGTTGTAATAATAAATGGTATATTTATTCGTGAATTTGTGAAGCTTGTTTGATCTTGTTGATGCATAGTTGTGTGTGATTGTTGTTTCCGCCGGCGCTGCGCGCTGTATTTAGAAGCGTCGCGTCCGGTGGGGGGAAACATAGCGCAACGCGCGGTATAACTATACAGCGCGGTCACAGCGACGTTTGCATCGCCAAAATATAGCACGCGTGTTGGAGATGCTCTAAGTTTGGTTGCAAAGGCTAATAAATACAACCTCACATGTAGAGTGAACCCAAGGGGAGACAGAGGGGACCATGAAGGGCCCAGGACCCCCTAGCATGTAGATTTTTTTAATTTTATGCTTTGTTTTCTAAAATATTCCCAAATTTTTATATTTTAGCACCGCGGCCTTCCCAAATAATTTGCAAGAGGGAACTTTTTTTTGTTTCCCCACCCCCCACTCAAACATTTTTTTCTTGCATCCGCCTTTGGCTCGACCTATAAAATCGGGATATTCAACCCAAAAAAAGAGCAAGGTTGGGAGAAGGAGATGCAAGGAGAGACACCTTGTTGATACCTTGTGACTCTAGAATTTCCGCTAGTTAAAACTAAGCTAGACAATCATATTATATGAAGCTATCTTGGGATATTTTCTACACCCATGCATAGTAGAACAATATATCCAGGTATTTGTAGATACTATTTAAAGTATGCACAAACAATTATAATATATTGTAATATATGTAAGTGGCATCATTTTCTCCGGAGATGGATGCGAATTTTTCATACCTTTATGATTTGCTTTAGTCTTTGAGATAATCCAAACTATCTCAAAGTAAATATTAAATAAGAAGAAACTCTCATCGCAAAATATAGTCTTACTTTAGCATTAAGAAATATACAACATTACGTGTTTCCTTACAATATATTACAAGTTAGAATAAAACTAGAAAAGTAGTAATTAAGTTTATATAATTTAATAGATAATTAAGATTACATAAGTAAAATTTTATTATAAATCAGTTGAGGGGGTACAAGATGATATATAATCTTACTTAATAATGCACTTGCTCATACATGTGACATAGGTGAAAACATTCTTGATGATCCCACACACGACGGGGCACACATATCAGTGACTAAAATTTAGGTGACTTTCAGCTCCACAAAGTTAGACAATCCGTGTCTTTGCTTCAACACACATGCTATACAACTTAGTGACAAAAACATGAGGTTCTGGAGTTCGACCAACCACGGTCAAATTGTCAAGTCACCATTCCATATGGACCACATATGCTTATTGTGAGAAATAAATGTACAAACCGGTGTCTATTTTTTGTGTGTGGTGCCTTCAGTTTTGGTTGCTTGTTTTTTTGGTTCAAGTTTTCACTACTTATTAAGAAGAAAACTGCAATATTTGCACTAATAATTTCTATTTTCATTTAAGGTAGTTTTATCATTCATCTCGTGTTCAACTATTTTGTGTGAGTGTGACGATGTGAGCTAATATCCACTCACAAAGACCAGCAATCACCACTGCATAGCACAGACTACAAGAGTCCATATATGAGTTCCTCCAGGAAAATAAGTCTATTTATCATTTGAGAAATCATAGCCACCACTTTACTGTTTAATAATTACACAAATAAAATACTACTCCGTTTGGTGCTCAGGAAGGCCAAACTCGTTGCGGCCAAAATCGTTGTAGGCAGAAGACCGTGAAAGTCCATGCGCCTCCGTACTATTTGAATTCCTAATTTCTGCGAAACCTGGAAATTTGGACTTGATTCCTCAATTCTCACAAGAACGCCGCTGAACTTTCCCATATGATCCATACGTATAGGCTTGTGATTTGTGATGATCTTGAGAGTCGAGACATTTCGAGGCTATTCTCACTCGTGTGAGGTCAAGCGCAAGGGCCACTCAACGAGCGGCATACAACATTCAGGCATACAACATTCACTGCACCAGCATTGGCCATCATTGTCACTGCCTCATCAATATTGACTTTCATAACACCAGAGGTGCGAAACCTGCTGTCCATGCATATGCGTCGAATAAGATTTTCATCAATATTGATTTTCGAGAAGGGAACGACGCCATGATTTTGTCGCCCCCACACAAAGTGCATAGACTGTTTGGTACTACTATGAAGTGCTTGGCGGGACGCCACAGGAAAAGGGGGGAAGACTTAGGTAGGATCAGATCTTAGATAGGATCTATGAGATTAATTTTTTTGCAAAGATAAAACATGTTCAAAAATTCTGAAAAAAATGGCAACACACATCTATGTTATATATGCAATGCCAAAAATTTGCAACTTCAAATTCGACATACACTTAGAGATATAAAAAAGATAAATCTAGGTGTGAATAGTGTGAAATACTATTCAACCAGATCTGACACTATTCACATCAAAATTTGTCTTTTTGTTTCTCCAAGTGTAGATTAAATTTTGAGCTGAATTTTTTTGGAGTTGTAGATACAACCTATATGCATGTTGCTAATTATTTTCAGATTTTTTCACATAGCAAAAGTATAATTTCTCTAAGTTGATCCTATGATGGAGAGATCCTATACAAGTCTCCCCGTTTAAGGGAGACCTCCATAGGTCGGATCATAGGATCAAGATCTTTGACTAGGTTGTAGAATTTGGATTAATTCTTGTCCTCCCCAGATTCACCCTAGAAAAGAGCCGGCCCAATTCCTGGAGACCATTTAGTGGCCCACAAGAAAAGAAAGTTATCTGCGGCCCAGACCAGGTGAAACCAGAAACAAAGTTGTAACGAGAACAGATCAAACACTACAGCAACGACATACTTTTTTTAGATAAAAGGCACTGAAGTGCCCGACTTTGAATTAACAAAGCCAGCAGCGGCGAGAACGATACATAGTGCTGAACCCAGCTTTATAAAACGACATCACACACCCACACGAACTACCGAAGAGGCTACAGCCGGAAGTGCGACCAAGAAGCTCAGCCAAAGCGCCTACGAGGACTCGAAGAAGAGCTGGAGTCTACAGTGTCGGGCCGGAGCTCACCCTAGAGCGAGCCATTTTCACGCGCGCCTCAACAACACTTCGTCGCAGAAGCGCCACCGGAAGCCGACCACCACCGGGGACCGACCCGCGTTGCTCACAGACCGAGAGGTAGCACCAAGGAGGCTCGACCAGGGGAGGGCACGGAGCAAGCCTTGCCGATGATCGCCGAAGAACCACCTCCGTCACAACCATCAGAGAGCCTCGTGTTGTGGACTCCAAGACGATGTCTTCAAGAAGAGAACGACACCGGAGTGCCGCCACCGCCCGATCCGAGGATCTAGGGTTTTCACCCGGAGCCTGTAGATGGATAGAGAGAAGCCCCAATCGACGCCTTCAGGAAGGTCACGGCGTCCGCGGACGTCGCCATCGTGGCCCAAGCGGGCAAGGGTTTCCCCTCGGCAAAATCCCTCCACCATCTACAGATTGGACCAACCAGAAGGTCAACCCACCACCGCACCACGCTGCTCGCCGGCGCCACGCCGCCCTCACGGCCGTGGACACTGGCCAGCACCCGAGCTTCTGGCACGCCCGCCAACCAACAAGCTCCCACCTTCCAGGGCCGCCGCCCCGGCGTCCAAGCGCACACACCTCAGATTGAAGAAGGAGACACGGCCCTGCCGCGAAGAACCCGAGACGGGAGGCGGCGAGGGGGGTTTCCACCAGCCAGATCGGCGGCCAGCAGCCCCCTGGCTGCCAGCGGCCCTCAGATCTGGGGGTAGATCGGAGCTCGGAGTGCCCAGAGGCCCCTGCCCCGGCCCGAGCCCACCCGCCACGCGCGCCTCCACGAAGTCGTCGGCCCGCGCCGCCCCAGGCCGTCTTCCGCCGGAGGAGCGTCCGCGCGCGTCACCAGCCGCCGGGGAGGATCCCGAGAGCCCCGCCCCCGCGACGGGTACGCCGGGAACACGAAGCCGCCACGCCGCCGCCGCACGACCACGCCACGGCGCCCCTCGACCAGCGCCGCGCCCCCGCCGACCGCCGCAGCCCGCGCCACCGCAACCGAGCGAGAGGGGAGAGAGTCCCCGCCGCCGCCGACGCCCCCGAGGCTTCGCCCCGGCGCGCCCTCTGGCGGCGGCGAGGGAGAGGACAGGGGAAGGGGAGGCCCGGCGGCGCAAGAGTTAGGGTTTCGCCCTGCCGCTCGCGGGAGCGGGCAGGGACGAAACGGTCGATCGATCGGTTGTCTAGTCACGTCCGGCAGCAACGACATACTGGCGCACCTAATCTGCGGCAACTCTCAAAAAAAAATCTAATCTGCGGCTCGTCGAGGAAACAGCAACTTGGAAAGGAAGCGATGGAACCACCCCCATTTCATGAGCAACACGCCAACGCATCATCTAAAGGTATAATAGCTGCCCCCCATGGGGGCTTCACATTGATTTGAGCTTCTCAGCCGTCCGATCTTCCTGGCAGGCTAATCTCGGCCGTTGATTTCTGGCTCAATTCTGCTAGCTAACCCCATGCAACGACCAATTGTTACCCACCTCCGGCTGCCATGTGGTCCCCACCTTTGCCGGCCCCGCACGTGAGCGACCGTGGCTGGGATCTCCGTCGGTGCGCATTGGCGTCGGCCAGGGGATCTCCACCCCGCAGGGGTATTTTCGGTATTTCAGCGGTATGGGTATAAAAGGCAGCATCCCACGGAGGGAAACCCTAGCCGCCGGCCCGCCAATCGCCTCGCGTGCTCGTCTTCCCCAATCCCCTCCCGAGCCTCTCCTCCCAAATCCCCTCGCGATCTCCTCGCCCAATCGCTCGCGCCCGCCTCCCACCGGCGGAGGAGCGGTGCCGGCATGGTCGTCGGCGGAGCCTCGGCGCAGCGGCGGGTGATACATCCAAAACGTATCTACTTTCCCAAACACTTTTGCTATTGTTTTGCCTCTAAATTGTGTATTTTGGATGCAACTAACACGACTAACGCTTCCAGAATCGTTCGTGTCTCTTTTTGTGAAATCCAACTTTCGGGAAAACTGGAATTTATAAGGCCCTATTTTTCCAGAATGACGGAGCCGAAGGACAAGTAAGGTGGAGGCCCGAGGGCCCCACACCATAAGGCGGCGCGGCCTAGGGGGCCCGCGCGGCCCTATGGTGTGGCCCCTCGGCGGCCTCCGACGCCTCCTTCGGACTACTTATCGGCCTCGACCTAAAAACGCACGGGAGAAGTCGAATCGCCGTAAACCCTCCAGAGCCGCCACATCGCAAACTCCGTCTCGGGAGCCAAGTCTCCGTTCGGCACTCCGCCGGACGGGGAATGGAGGAGATCTTCACCGCCATCACCGCCAACGCCTCTCCATCGACCAGCCATGTTTCCCCATCCATGTGTGAGTAATTCCCCCGTAGGCCGAAGGGGATGGTAGGGATTGGATGAGATTGGTCATGTAATAGTCATAAGATTGTTAGGCATAGTGCCTAGTATCCGTAGATGTCACTTTTATGATATTGTTGCAACTTGTTATGCTTAATGCTTGTCACTAGGGCCCGAGTGCCATGATCTCAGATCTGAACATGTTATTGATTCATGAAGATATTCGTTGTTTATGATCATACCTGCAAGTTGTATACACATGTCGCTGTCCGGAACCAATGGCCCCGAAGTGACAAATCGGGACAACCGGAGGGGATGGTAGTGATGTGAGGATCACATGTGTTCACGAGTGTTAATGCTTTGCTCCGGTACTCTATTAAAAGGAGTACCTTAATATCCAGTTTCCCTAGAGGTCTGCCACCGGCTGGTAGGACAAAAGATGTTGTGCAAGTTTCTCATTGCGAGCACGTACGACTATATATGGAACACATGCCTATTGATTGATTAGTACTTGGATACCGTTTTATTATTATCTGCAAATGCCCTGCTTTGATTGTTATATGAGTTTCTCTCATCCATGCAACGCCCGTTAATCCGTCCCTCGTGCCTACGTATTTTAATCCCGCTGTTTCGTAATCACTACTGCTGTCTTTATTTCACCGCCGTTATTTCACTATTTCTACCGCTATAAAACTGTTACTATCGATAAACTCTTGCGAGCAAGTATGTTTCTGTGCAGCTGAATTGACAACTCCGCGTTAAGGCTTACAAGTATTCTTTGTCTCCTTGTGTCGAATCAATAAATTGGGTAATACTTCTCTCGAAGACTGTTATCCCCTATACTTGTGGGTCATCAAGACTATTTTCTGGCGCCGGGGAGCATAGCTTTATTTGGAAGTTCACTTGGATTGATATTGTTCGCTGCAAATTCTCCATCATGGGTAAACCTCGCGATACTAAGATCGCCATATTACCATCCACTACAAGAAAAGGTACAACTCTTAGTACCTCTGCTGCTCTTGATTCACCATCTGTGATAAGTAAACTTGTTTCACCACCACAAGCTTCAAATGCTGGTACTTCTGCGAATCTGAAAATTCCTCTCATAATTGTGATGATGCTTCTGCTGTGCTTGATAATGATGGATCGTTAGGATCTTTTCTAGATGCTACAATTGCTAAGTCTAGACAAATTGAAAATAAGAAACTCCTAATGAAAATGCTGCTACACCGTTAATTCACCTGAGTCTGTTGAATATTCTAGTGATGATCTTGATGAAGATTATGTAGAGCTTGATGATGATTTTATTGAAAAATGCAATGCTACTACCGATGCAAGGAAAATTAAAAGTTGCTTAACATGTTAGATATAAACTGTCTCCTGATCCTAAATTTGCCACATCTCCTATAAACATTAGGGATAAAGATTATGATTTTTCTTGATTTATCTCATATAGCTATTGTTGAGAAAACACCCTTTTGTGGTACTGAAAAAGAAAGTGCTGTTGAACACATGACTGAGTTATCTACTCTTAGTGGTTTGTTTTCTCGATGATATTAAGATGCGTACTTATTTTGTCGCTAAAATTTTTCCTTTCTCATTAAAGGATGATGCTAAAACTTGGTATAATAATTTGCCTCCTGGTTCTATTAAAAGTCCAAAAGAATTGCTTGATGTTTTCTTTCAAAATAATTTCCTCGCTAGTGCTCAACATGCTTTGCAGAGAATTTATAATTTTGACCAGAAGATGGAGAGAAATTGCTCGAGGCTTGGGTGAGATTTTGCTCTCTTATTAGAGCTCACCTCCATGATTTGGAAAAGCATGATTTACTTGATATATTTTATAGTGGACTAACTATTGAGTCTAGGGCATCCTGGATAGTTGTGCTGGTTGTGTTTTCAGGAAAAGAACTCCAGACGACGCTGAAGAATTATTGGCTAAAATAGGCCGGAATCATGATGATTGGTCTACACCTGAACCAACCCCGACACCGATATTGAAGAAAGGGTATGATTAAATTAAATGATGAAGATATGAGGGAAGCCAAGAAGTCTCTTAAAGAGAAGGGTATTAAACCTGAAGATGTGAAGAATTTACCTCCTATAGAAGATTTATGTGAGATAACTCCCCCTTCATCCATGATTGAGGTACACTCTCTTCAACGCTTTACTAGGGAAGATATTCCGTATTCAAAACCTCCTGCTCAATGCTTAGATGAGTTTGATAATTATATTGTTAAGCAAGAAAACTTTAATATGAGAGTAGAGAATCATTTAATGGAAAATTCTCGAGCTATTAGTGAATTGCACGGTATTGGGAGAGAACCTCCAATGATGTTAAGATACTTGTTAAACATTTTCAAATGGTTCAAACTCAAATTGATCAACTTACTAAAGTGCAAAATGACTTGTTGGGAAATAATTCTAAAGAAAAACATGCTTATGAAGTAACAACTAGAGGTGGTGTTTCTACCCATGATCCTCTATATCCTGAAGGGCATCCCAAAAGAGTTGAACAAGATTCTCAACTAATTAAAACTAGTGCTCCATCTAAGAAAAAGAAAAAGAAACATAAGAATATTGTAGAATCCTCTGAACCTGTTAATGATCCTAATAGTATTTCTATTTCCGATGCTGAAACTGGAAGTGGTAATGAACATGATAAAGATAATGATAAGGATGATACTCGATAAAGAAGAAATTGAAAAAGAACCTGAAAAGCCTGCTAAAAATAAAAAGTACACTAAAGAAGATTTTATTGCTGAGAAACATGGTAATGAAAGAGAACCTTGGGTTCAAAAGCAAATGCCTTTTCCTGCTAAGAAACTAAAATCAAAGGAGGAGGAACATTATAATAAATTTTGTGATTGGATGAAACCTTTATTTTTGCAAATCCCTTTGACTGATGCTATTAAATTGCCTCCTTATTCAAAGTATATGAAAGATATTGTCTCTAACAAAAGGAAAATTCCCAATGAGGAAATTCCCACTATGCTCGCTAATTACTCCTTCAATGGTAAGATTCCAAAGAAGCTTGGAGACCTGTATACCGACTATTCCTTGTTCCATCAAGAATAATTATGTTAGAACTGCTTATGTGATTTGGGAGCAGGTGTTAGTGTAATGCCTTTTTCCCTTTATAAGAGACTTGATTTAGATAAGTTGATACCAATGATATATCTTTGCAAATGGCTGACAAATCTACTGCTATTTGGTTTATGTGAAAATGTTCCCGTGCAAGTTACTCAACATTGCTTGATATTAACTGATTTTGTTGTGTTGGAAATGCCTGAAGATGATAATATGTCCATTATTCTTGGAAGACCCTTTCTTAATACTGCAGGGGCTGTTATTGATTGCAATAAAGGCATGGTTACTTTCAATGTTGATGATAAGGAACACACTGTCTATTTTCCCAAGAGGATTGATAAAGTATGTGGAGTTAATATAATTTTTAATGTAAAAATTATCAAAGTGGGATCCATTGATTGTCCTATATATGAGCCTAAAGAAGAATATCAAACTCTTGTGATTGGATCCATATCAATTCAATATAAGGTAACATGATTGATTTGAGGTTTATTTCTTCTTATGTCATATAAAATTTATTTGGTAGCAAGACTTGATCAACCTTGTTAACAAGTATATTTTAATGCATGAGAGAGCTAAACAACATTTCTTTCTTTCTTTCTCGCTCCACTTATTTTACTTGCTGTAGCACCTTTTGTTTTGCAATATGCCTTAGCTGTTAAGATTTTGGAAATCATTTTCCTGCGCAGTAATAATTAATTTAACACCCAGAAATGTGCATTTTTCAAGTTCTCTAAAAATTACAAAATTACACCGTTGGTCCTATTTTTCGACGAGGCACTGGAGTACCAGGATGACTGTGGGGCACCAGAGGGTGCCACACCACCGGCGCTGCCAATGAGGTGGGCGCGCCACCCTGTGGCCCCTCCTTGCCCCACTACTTCATCTCTTCCTCCCAGCATCTTCTCTCCCGAAAAAACTCGCACCAAGTTCCTCTCACTCGTGTTTCTGCTCAAGAACTCGCGATTTCTCGATCTCCTTGCTCACCAGATCTGAAATTTGGCACATTTACTCCTTGGTATGTGACTCCTTTGATTGTCCAATTAGAATTTTGTTTGGTTGAGTATATCTTGAATATTTTGCTGCTGTAGATAACATGTTTAGTGAGCTTGCATGCTTGTTCTAAGTGGAAGAAACTAGTTTTGATGCATGTTTAGTACTCGAGCAAGTTCCTATAGTAGTTCCCCTCCATTATATACCTTGAAATCAAATTTTATAATGGTTGTTGAAAATTTCAGAAGAGGAAGATGAAGAAATTCAAATTTGGAGAATTGTTCAAGAAAGGAACAACCAGCACCGGTAGGCCCTCGAGGGCGTCCACTCAGATTAGGCGATCCTACAATGAGGATATCATCGCGCCTAGCTTCGCGCCCGAGGAGGACAATGGGGCTCCTAATGCTTCATCCTTCCCATGTTATGATTTTCTGACAAATGCAGGGGTATTGGATGACTTCTTCACCCTTGTCAACAGGGCAGGCTTAGCCACCTACGTGGGGGATGAAAGGGAGCAATACTACAGGCTCACCAAAATTTTCGTTGAGAGCTTCAAGTTCCAGAACACGCAATATGAGCCGACAATTGCATTCAAGATCTATGATAATCCCGTTACTATGGAATTGGAAGAATTTTGTCGTGCATTGGATATTGTCCCTGTAGGTACAGCAAGGAGGATTGATGACAACCCGGGACTTGTTGGAGCTCTATCGAGGGATCACCGAAGATGATTGCCGCACCATCGCACGCGGCAAGATAAGAAATATTCAACTTCCCGCCATTAAATATTTTGCATATTACATTGCTACTAGTATTCTTAGGGAAAATACTAGTAATATCTATAGCTATCATCTTGCTTTCTTGAATGCTGCACTTACTGGACAGACATCTTATCATCTTGGTTCTCTTATTGCTCGCCGCCTGTCTAGCAGGGGGCCTATTTTTGGAGGAACTATTGCACTACGCATTTTAACACATTTAAGACTCCCTCTTGATTCTAATGATGTGCCATTAACCCCTAGGAGACTAGATATTGCTGCTATGAAGAGCCATCATTTTGTTACTACTGACTCCACTATAGATAATATGGTCTATAGAATGTTGTTTGCTGATGGGAATGAGAAGGAAATCCCTCTTCCCCAGCCAGGTTTGTTTAATATTGACAGGCAATCATGGTCGCTCACTAAGGAGGAGGTGGAGGAACATATGAAGATACAAGAATTCCACCAGCAACATGACTCCGAGAACGCCGAGCCCTCCTACGACTGCACCGTCACATACCCCGATGTTTCCTCCAGCACATACCTGGAACCGGGTCGTTCTTCGTCGTACTACGAAGACACCACTTCATGGGGACCGTGGGAATGAACTCCACTTAGGCCAAAAGCCTAAGCTTGGGGAGGTATACCGGCATCACTCATTCTTTGCATATTATGGTTGCTGGATACTTGTACATACTTGTTTAGTCTCTTAGAGTGGTTTTCTAATGAGAAGGAGATGATATTTGGGGAAGTGCTGTCCAAAAACAGATTCTGGGCTGTTACCAAAAAAATTCGTACGCACAGCCAGAACGTTATTTTGAGTTGCCAATTTTTGAGCATGTGCCCCAGGTTGTTATCTAACTTTCATTAGTTGAATTTTTTTTGGTCTGAGCAATGGAAGATTTTTGTTAATTTCGATTTCTATACTGCTGTCAGGATTTGACAGATTTCTGTCATCCTGCTTTTCTGTGTTTCTGTTAGTTTGCATTCTTTTGTTTTCGCTTTGTTTCTTTCCTAAAACACAAAAAGACCAAAAATATTTCTGTTGTTTCTCTTCACCATTTGTTTATTTGGTTCTTTGCTCTTAGTTTACTTTATTTGCTATCGTTGGTTTGTTATGAGAAAACCCAAAAAGATTTTGCTTTGTTTGCTTGTTTTCTTTTGTTCTTGTTTCCAATTCGAAAACACCAAAAATATTTGCTGTTCTTCTTTGGTTTGTAAAGTTCATCATGAGTTCAATGGTCTTCGGTGGCTGGAGCGTGGTTCTCATTTCATATTATCCAAGTTACACAAGTGAAAGGCAATAATGACGATCTACAACAATTGGATTGTGGTGAGAGGCTGGTATGAACTCTATTTGTTTTCATTTTTGTACATATACTCATCCATGTGAGCATGCTTAGTTGGTTCATGTGAGGTATATGTTATTTGAGAAAGTCTAGTAGTTCATGATCTCTCATGTTTAGCTCCAATTTATTAATATGAGTAGCATGTCATGGATGTTCGCTTGCATTGTTTTATTTATAAGTAAGTATGGCATTGTGGTATCCTCCTCTGAATAATTCATTTATATCGACTTGGCACATGCTCACGCATGCATATGACTGAACAAAAAGTCAATTAAGCCTCGATGATTTATATTGCTTCAGAGTTCTTGTATCACTTTTATGCCTCCGTTAATTTATTTTGCCGCAAGCATGATTATGACAGTTACTGCTCTCTTGATTTGTCGCTCCCTAGTCTTTTGCTAGCCTTCACTTGTACTGAGCGGGAACGCCGCTCGTGCTTCCAAACACTCTGAAAAATATACACATGGTTTGTTTGATGGATAGGTATATTTCTATTCACAACCCTTCTTTTATCCGTTTGCAAAAGCCCTATCACAATGTTGTCAATAAATTTCACTATCATGATGTGTGGACGTGACATTTGCTCAAACTTAATACATTGTACTAGGTTAATCTACCGGTAGTCTGGTTACTCAAGATCATGAATGGCAGTGCATTTCTTGCGCTCTAGAATTTCTTAACCAGTGGGTTAGCCACAAAGAAACAACACATGTTGATAGGAGATACTCAATATCCAGATCTACTGCTATAATGATTCCTCAGGTAGGCTCCTACTCTACCACTCACTTCCAGTTGGGGCGCAACTATAGATGTAGTTTTGAATCTTCGCAGTTATATGGGTATGCTTATGGACTGATTTTTTTCCCAGTAGATGGTGATTATGCATGTTCTATTTATTCCGTCGATGCAAAATGTAAAGGCAGGAGCGGGGTCACGGTCCAGATGGTGTATTAATTAGCCTCAGGTGTGTGATTTCATCGCTTGGTTTTAGACCGAAAGCACCAAAGATATTTTTAAATGATGTATTTGTGCGCGTTTGGATTCGATACATCTCTGTTCTAAATAGTTCCAATATTTACATATTAGAATTGCCAGGTTCGCTTCAGCATCTTAGTTAACAAAAGTAGGATTTTTGTGGATTTGTAAATGCCGACATTATTATACACAGGATCATAAATACCTAGGTTCCAAAAATGCTTTGACTATGATAGCCTCCCCACGTTTTTGTGTTAATCTTTCAGATGGCTACGCCATTACCTTTGGTATATATGTTATTGAAAATATGCACTGTCATTTAGATGTCTTTAATATGTGTTGGATACTGTAGTTCAGACGTAGGGTGCGACTTATGGTGTTTATTGCGTGTTAAGCAAGCGACAGTCGGCTGTACCTAATCCTATCATGCGACTTTGTTGTTGTGGTATAGTAAATGCCCCCCATAGGGGGTCTTACAGCGATCTGAGAAATATTTCATGTAAGTTTCCAGGTTATGTGTGTTCTCCTTGTGTTTGATAGTCCATTCTTTGTTGGTGAATACATATTTTCTAGAACCATGAGTTTACCAAAATATCTATGGCCTAGGACTGTTAGTAAACCCTTATCTATTATAGAGAATAAATGAAATTAGCTCCCCAACAATAATCTGCTTATGAGGGACTTCACTGTGTTTCTTTATGCCTATTTATTTTAGCCCTGTTAGGATAGCTGCTTACTGTGGCATGGGCAGCATGGGATTAGACTTGTGTGTTATGCGGACATGATATCAGCTACAAAAGCGTAGGAGTTTTCTGTTTATTCATATTTCTTATGACAAGCAAACAACTATGGCTGATTCTTGCATTTTGAGTGTAGGCATTGTGTCCAAGCCTCCAAGGAGGATTTTGATGTGGTGTTATGTCAAGTTACGTACTGAGAAAACTATGTGTTTGCTTTTATGGGTGAGAGACGTTGATCCTATTGATCATGCTTGGGTTCTGATGTGTATTGGTTTTAGCGTCGCGTCGCTGCCTGGGACGTCTCGTTCCCTAGGCATGGCGCGTCGGGAACTTTCCGATCAGATCACCACTTTGTGTCAAACAAGTTAAGAATAATTGTGATATTTCCGTTCTATTAAATTTCTATGACTTCTACCAGTGCTACGATTAATTGCTTCTCTTCTTCCCTACTAAGTAAATTCGGTCATGGGGAAAATACACTAGCTGATAACAACATGTTTGTCAAACTGTGGCATTAGGCATTTAGCTTTTCCTGTATTAAACACGAATGCCAGTATATTGAGGAGATGTGAAGTAAAGTCTAACCAGCACTTTTTTTTTGCAAGGAACCATTATATGTTCTCATGGCATAATGGCTATTGATTTCTGTTATATTCAGAAAATATTCATGTCTTAATAATGCAGTCTGAAGCGATAATCAGTGTTTGCTGAAATGGAGTTCCAACTGAACAAAATATGCCTTGAGGGAAAGTCTCGATAGTATAGCTTAGGAGCGACTAATCAAACATGGTAAGTAACGCTGCAGTATTTGGGAGCATATCACCAAAATCATGTTCTCCTTACGATTATGAATAGCATCGTTGCTATCATTTTTCTTCGTTTGCAATTTGAATTGGTCTATGCTAATTTAAACTTAAATGCTATCACTGGGGTTCTATTAAAAAAACTA
Source organism: Lolium multiflorum (assembly GCA_030979885.1). NCBI lineage: Eukaryota > Viridiplantae > Streptophyta > Magnoliopsida > Poales > Poaceae > Lolium > Lolium multiflorum. The sequence goes on from CM061747.1 coordinate 192,617,287, forward strand.
CTATGATATACTTATGTTTGACTTGTGCAGAGAATGCCATGTTTTGTTCATGATGGCTAGAAAAAATATATTTCAGGTTATGGTGTTGTACTGAGCTAAAAATGCCATGTTTTACTCCTTGTGTACCGATGTTCTAAGGAACTAAAACGAGAAGAAAATCAGCCTTCCAAGCAAAGGAAGAGCTTGATTGTGCATCTTGAACCACGAAGGCTTTCAAATAAAGGAGCTATATTGATTCCATAAGCTGAGAAGAAACCTCCATTATTTCTCTTGCCATGTGTAATGTTGCACTAGAAAGCTGGTTTAAATGTTACTCAAATGATCAGGACTTCATTCGGTCACACCTTACTTCATTACTGCCAATCCAGTCCACAGATGTTTACTGGTTCCAAAGGCAAATGTTTGTGTCATGTATCTGATAGTATGATCCTGATATAAGGGGCGTGGACTGATAATTCTTCCCTGTGTCAAGTAAAATGAAACAAATGATTAATTACTCTTTGTTTAATGCTTGCTTATCATTGATATTTATAAGTGATGAAATGAACATTCGAACAAGCCTCACGGGATCGTGCGCCAATGCATCATAGATGGGATACTGAGTTCTGGTACATATGGTTCCCATTCAATTCCTTACTTTTTTTATTTACCCAAACTTCTGAGGTGAAGCCTTTAAGTAATGGTTACTTTTGATTCTCTCACTTGATGTTGGTTCAAGTGTTGTTGCTCATAGAGTGTCCTTTTGGCTGCAGGAGAAGTACTCACAGAAGTAAGCCTTGCCCTGTTGAGAAATTCTTAGAGCTTTTACTCACCACAATAGGCCAAGCTTCAAAGTTGCAGAATTGAGCCCCTCACAAAAGGTTTTTTTTTCCTTCACATCTTCCAGCAGAAAGTAAGAAATATGTAGTTATTTTGTATGTCTATATTTTAATGTGGTTAGAGATTAAACCGATGCTCTTCTTGCTGATGGTATGCAACTTAATATGTACGTTATATAATTGTCGTCCATTGCAGCTCAAAGTTTTTGTTGGACACATGCGTCGGTGCTTTATCTTGATTTGATCTCAATTTTTTCAGCGATTTTCATTTTAGTTGATATTTTTAAGATAAGTTAATTAAAAACTTGGGTTGCCTTATTGGTTTGACATTACTATTGCATCTTTTGTTATCATGACCCAGATGAATTATATTTCTTCAATGACTGGGTGGTGTGGATGACAGATCTCTGTTTGTTTTCTTTGAAAGCACTAGATTTTTTGTAAATATTTTACCATGTCTAGGTACAATCTGAGATAGACTATTATCGTTTTTAATGAAAGTATTAAATCCCAAATACAAGGCTGGAACTTATTGGTTCGTACCTTTTCAGTTTTGTGCAACCTGTTCTTGCTTTCGGTTTTTGTGAAACTGATTGGGTTCTGATTGTGTAGTACCGCAGGTTGAGGAACCAAGTGAAAAATTTATTTATAAAACCAAAAATATTAAATGAGGTATATTTGTTACAAACTAGCATCCGTATCCATCCGGTGTAACAATCAAAGAGAGGTATTTGTTGTTTTTATTAAGTCCATACCTTCACGTGAATGTAAATACAACCGAATGTAGCTGCTCCATCTAACTGTATATTGTGCTATCTACCATGTCATTTATAATAGGGTGTTATTGTAATATATTTTCCTGTTTTCTGAGTATCTAAGAATTTTCTACTATGTTCGTGATTTTTGTTTACTTTAATACAAAATGTTAATCGATATGAATTTTACGGGGTCGTACGCCAAGGCGCACATCTAAATCTAGTAGAATATAGTTGGCCTACATATATGGGTTCCTCATGCGTCAACCAGGAAAGCTAGGAATGGAGCAGACGCCAACAGGACGCTGCATCCGCGTCTCGCTTCAGCTCCCATGATTCTATCTATGTGTACATCCACTTACTTATCCGGCGACCGGCGGCTCTCGAATCCAAAGCCTTTCTTGCATGACTCAACCGCAATTATTCAGCTCTCTTAATTTTCTGCCCGGCGCGCATGGCTTGTTCCATTGCTCCCGCCCGCATATTGTTCAGACTCTGGTAGATTTTCTAAATATCCTACCTACCACGAATGCAAGTATCTACTGGTTGATAAAACACGTCGTGAAATCGGATGCGGCTCACCCAGTGAGCATTTCCCTCCGTTTCATTGCCTGTTTGGCATCTATGGGCATCTAAAATACCATGCCGTTTAGTCTCGAACAGTTGTTTTCTGAACGGTCCCCGTGGCCATTGGCGATTGTTTTCTGAAGTACAATACCATGCCGTTTAGCCTCGAACAATTGCATCTTGTCTATAAGTACTTCCTCCGGTCGAATTTAATCAACGGGGAGGGAAAGCTGCGCGTGGGTGTGCTTAGGCATGTGGGCGCGTCGATTTATTAGGACCGGCGGTAGTATATATCTATGCTGATCGGGGCAGCACTATACTAGCAGCTAGAGCACTAGACCATTTGATCATATGTGACTAACTGTGAAACTCTGAAAGGAGATGCCGTGTGCAAGGATGAGTCACCCGGGAAAGGTAATCCACTTAGAAAAGCGCGTGCGTCTCTCTCGAGGTTTGTAAAGTTGTAACTGCTTCCACTCATTTGGAAACTTTTCCAGGAAGATGGTCTACCTGTATGGACAATGGCGAACAAGGGACATGTTTAATGACGTTTCCATGATAACCCTTTTTCTCTTCTCTGCGTTAGACCATGTACTATGTTGCTCCGATTTAAAGAAAAAGATGACAGGAAAGTGAATCGTTTTACATTTGCTGCTATGTGAGAAGCGTTTCTTGTCGGGAGCCATGCAAGATACCTCTCTTTTTCCTTTTCTCTCTGCAAGTGGCCCTGGTGTGCATGCTCCTGGCAAAAGATTCGTTTGAACCGCATCAATTTGATGGTTTGCTTCTTTTGTCTGACACAATAATTCGATTCTCTGTTATGTATGGAACCGGTTCTTAGACCACTTTGAATCGCTTTTGACACACATAGTACATGGTCTTAGCTTTACAAAGGAGAGCGTCAGTGGGTAAGTTCACATTTGGACGAACCAGAAGATACATGTATCGCTCAACGAGATCTCATGAACTAAAATTGGTCGGAAAATTTTCTTGCCAATTTGCTCTCTAAAAGCATCTCCACCGGGGCACCCAATAACGGCCCCGATAGCTTTTTGGAGGCCATAGGGCAAAATGAGCTCACACCGGTGCACCTCAAAAAACGCCGGTAACCCCGTGCCGGCCCCTTCGTCGAGGGCACGGATCGGGCGCGCCGGCGCCTCGTGGCACGTTAGAAACCACATGTGGACTCCGCCAGGAAGCCAGACGCTCCGCTTTCCCCACCTCCCACCCACGCCCGAGCCTACTCCCACCCCTCTAGATCGCCATCGCTACCGTCGCCGTCGTGCCCTCTTCTTTCAATAGACACCGCCGCTGTCCAGGAACTGTGGTCCATAGACACGGCCGCTACCCCCTCGACCGGCAGCTGCTGTTTCGACCGGAACAAAGGTCGCCGCCACTGCCGCACAACCGCACAACCGCCCCGCCTGCAAGGTGTTGGTCGGATTGCCGCGATGGACATCGACGATAAGATGATGGTGCAGATGTTCATGGAGGAGCAGAACGCTAAGATTGTCCGGCGGCAACAGAAGCAGCTGATTTAGACAAGCTTGCTCCGCGTTCGTCAGCCTTTGTTCGGCGTGACTCGACGCGGCGGCTCAAAGCCAGGCAAGAGGAGGAACATCAACGGGCATTGTCAAGCCGGCGCCATGCTACTTGAAGCCTTCTACTTCGCCGACGACGCGACTCATTCGCCGAAGTTCGGCGCCGATTTTGGATGAACAAGAATCTGTTCATGAAGATTGTATTCGGTGTTAGGGAGTACGACGACTATTTGATGATCAATCAAGAGTGTACAGGTTTCTGGGGCTTCACCTCAATCCAGAATTTCACTGCTGCAATGCGCTTTCTTGCATATGGAGCTCCTCCAGATACAGCCAATGACTACCTGCGGATGGCAGAGTCAACATGTTCACAGACTCTCTACAGGTTTTGCCGAGCCATCATAGCGGCGTTTGGTAAAGACTATCTGAGAGCACCAAGGGCAGATGATACAACTGAGATCCTGAAACATAATGCAACATGAGGGTTTCCTCGGATGCTCGAAAGTATTGACTGTATGAATTGGGGCTGGAATAATTGCCCTTTTTCTTGGCAAGGGATCTACAAGGGGCATACTCGTGAGTGCAATGTCATTCTCGAGGCGGTAACAGACCATGACATCTGAATTTAGCATGATTTTTTTTGGCATGACGGAAACAAACAATGATATCAACGTGCTGCAGCGCTCTCTAGTGTTTTCCAGGCTAGCTGGGGGACAAGCTCCTGCCGTGAACTTTGAGATAAACGGCCACTCATTACTATCTAGCTAATGGTATCTACCCAACGTATGCTACATTTGTGAAGATAATCCCGGCTCCAGCTTCGGATATGGACGCTTATTTTGTAACATGTCAGGAAGCAGCATGCAAGGATGTTGAGCGTGCTTTTGGGGTGCTTCGGCAATGTTTCGCCGTTGTCAAGTACCATGCTCTCACTTGGTTCGAGTCTCAGATGTGGGAGACGTGATGATCGTCTGTGTGATCATGCACAACATGATCATTGAGAGCGAGTGCGACGAACCTGTGCATGATGATCAGCCATTTTATTATCAAGGGCTTCTTGCTGAGGTAGAGCATGTACCTCAAGAATTATGCGCTTTCCTTCACATGCATCAGGAAATCCGAGATGCATGTGTTCATACTCAACTTCACGCGAATCTTGCTGCGCATTTGTGGGCGAGGAGAGGAGCCGCCAACAATGCATGATTTAATTTAAATTATTGTATGAATAATTTAATTTCTATTTGTGTGATTGTATAAATAATTAAAATATTGTATGAATACTTTAATTTCTATCTATGTGATTGTATGAATAATTAAAATATTGTATAAATAATTTATGTGATTGATATGTTGTTTCAAAATATTGTAAAAAAAAAAATTGGAACCGCCGTATAGGAGACGCCGGTGTGAGAACAACATCCCAAAATGGAGGATGCAGTACAGACGCTCCCATACGGTTGTGCCGGCGTCCCTGCCAACGGTGTGGAGATGCTATAAGAGAAGTGCCAAGAGTACTACAACATCACTAATCTCCTGAACCATTCCGTGCACAAAGAAAGAGGGGGCCTGACCTCACATGCAACCACCTGAGTTTTGATGAACCTCTAAGATTACATTACACATATAAGCTAGTATTATTGACAGTGGCACTGACAGTAATGTACTGTAAAAGAATATGCTCAGTGACTGTGTGTGCAAGTGCAACCTACACCCTGACACGGTTTCTTGATTTGGACATAAAAACTCTGCTTTGTGACTGTGTCTACAACCTGCACTGTTATCTGGTTCTTGATTTGGACAGTAAAAAACCTCTGTTCAGTGACTGTCTTCAACCTCCGTCGTCGTCTGATGCCTGTAAAACTCCGCTCTGTGACTGTGCCAGCACCTTCGCGCCATCACCTGCTGCCTGATTTTTCATTCTTCAATAATTCTGCGGACAGATAAGGTAGCTCCATTTCCAGCTCCAGTTAGCGCCCATATCATCTGACTGACCGGCATCAACGGCATAACAGTTTTTCTTGGACTCTTCTAATCCAATCACGCAGCTTTGGATAGCAAGATGAGTGGCAGCGTACAGGTTGTGGATCCCTCGAATATAATGGGTAGAATCATTTCCCCTATCGGCCTAATAAAGTAACAATACAGCTGCATAAGGAATCCTACTTGCTTGCTCAATTCGATGCTATCCATGGCTGGTCAGTGCCTCAATGACAGTGGCTCTCTGCCTCCAGCGGCCATGGGAGGTATGGATTGCGAGTCTCTGTGGTGAACAGGCACGAAACGTTTCTACCGATTGCGAGTCTGTTAGCTTGCATCTGAACAACAAAAAAATAGATCCTTTTGTTGTTCGGAAAGACTACGCGTTGTGGCTCCATCTGTACTACCGTTACGGTATTACATTGTTATAGAGGTTAAATATAATTGTTATCTTAACGGTAATTAGTATAGTCCTTTTATTAAAAACTGTCCATAACTTATAGGCACGATCCAACTAAACATCACCTCTATACTTCACCAAACCTATGTCTTCGTGGGTCGACTGCTGCTAGTCGTACGCACGCACGCGCGCAACGGGATCAGGAAGGAAAGCTGGGAACGGAGGAGCAACGTGCACGCGGCAAACGCCAACAGGATGGATCGTCGAGCTTGCGCCGCTTCTACCTACCGATGATCTATCCACTTGCTTATTCGGCGACAGGCGCGGCTGAAATCCGAACTCTTTATCGAATCACTCAACTGAACCGTGTCCTTTACCAAGCTTTACGTCCTCCTCCTCTCTTGCCCCACATAGCCGCATGGGCGCATGGCTTGTCCAGTTCTTCGGCGGCATGGAGCCCCGGCAGACCAACCATATGCTCCATTGGATTCCGTCAGCTCGAGTGCGGCTCAATCACAATTAAGACGTGCGGGCAGCCATGGGACAACGCAATGTGACACGATGCGCTATGGTTTATTCCGTTGCATTGCCGCTCACGGTCCAGGCACGAGGCCAATGGCGACGCCGAGGTCCTAAGGGGAGCACGCTGCCTCGTCTTCAGGGGTGTGTGCGCGACAAGGAGGCAACGTGATGATAGCCGTATTTGTTTAGCTGGCGATGGCTACGTCTCTTAGATGAATGAATGCTGGTCGAGCGTATGCACTGGCTGAATCAGTGAGACGGCCTGCTTCAAAACCCTCCATGTCCACACCAAGATTTTCTGAACTTACATCCTCTTCTAAATTAGTGAATTTGTCCCCTTGCTATTATCTGACAAGCAATTCTCCATCTCCTAAAAATAAGACACCATCTTCTTAATTAAAGTATGAGGCAAAACTCTTGCCTCCGTTTAAAAAAATGATCTCCATCTCCTCCATCTCCAGGCTAGTTGCTATTATCTGACAAGCAATTCTTCATCTCCTAAAAATAAGACACCCTCTTCTTAATTAATGTATGAGGCAAAGCTCTTGCCTCCGTTTTAAAAAATGACCTCCATTTCCTCCATCTCCAAGTGTCTCACCGGATTGACTAACTAAAAAGGAGATTCCTAATGGATGGGGCGTGCGCCGTGCGGTGACGAGTCACCGGCCGGCATGGAAAGGCGATCCACTGAGATTGAACTGCTTCCACTCGCCTACAACCTTTTCGGGGAAGATGCTCTAGCTAGTCAGGTATGGACAATGCCGCCGAGCACGGCCCTGTTTGATGAAATGGCGATGTTTCCATCTGATCGATGATAATACTTGTCTTGATCTGTGCCTTTATTTCAGTTCCCTGCAAACTATATCAGAAAGGAGGGGCATTGGTGGGTGTGAGTCAGTGCTTATGCACCTCAGGAGCTGAAAGTGGTAAAACGGATCTGGAATAAACGACCTCTTACGTGTAACGACTATCTGAATCTTTTCTTCCTACAAACTTTTATGGGAAAGATGGTCTACATGAAATGGACAATGACATGCAACGGGACCTATTCCATGGTGGTCCTATACACCTGATGATCTTTCTTGCTAACCGTGTCAGAAACAGAGAGAAACATTAGTGGAGAAATGTGTTTGTCCCATGCGCGAAACCTCCCGTGCATGTTTATGCTGTTGATTTCCTGCTTTGGGATGCGTACCACACTATTGCATCAGGTTTCATTAGGAAACATTGTGTTTCAGTTTGGTCTCCCCAAATAACATTATTTTTTCACATTAACATGGACCCCCGCGTCGTCTCCTCTGGCGGCTCGGGGGGAGAAACCCTAGCACCGCCGCCTAGGCCCCCCCCCTCTCCCTCCCCCGCATCGCCGCCGCCGGAGAGGGCGCCGGCGAAGCCGCGCGCGCCTCAAGGATGGTGGCGGCGGGGCGGTCTCTCTCTCCGCCTCCTCGTCTTCCCTCGCGTTCCCCGGCGCGGGGGCGCTGCCGGCGGCAGCGTTTGGCTACGGGATTGCGGCGGAGCTGCTTCGAGCGGCCGCGACGGCGGCGCTGCTTCAGATGGCCGCGGCGGCGGCGCAGCTTGCGGCAGCGGTGCTGAATCGGGCGGCGGCGGCGGCGCTGGTTTTGGGAGCTGCGGCGGCGTCGCTGCTTCGGGCGACCGCGGCGGCGGGTCTACTACGGGAGGGCGGCGGCGGGTCTGCTTCGGGAGGCACGGCGGTGGGGCGCAGCGGGAGCAGCGTGGGCGGAGGAGCCTGCCGGTGGCCATGGCGGCGGTGCTGCTTCTGGTGGCTGCGGCGATGGGCGGGCCCGGATCTGGGCCTGTCGGGCCAGTTGGGTCAGTTGGCTGTGAGGTGGCGACTTCGGATGGTGCAGGGTGTTCACGCCTGCGGACTTCAGCGGTCGTCCTCGAGCCCCGTGTCGGTGTTGTCGGCGTCCCCTCTATGTGGCGTTCCGGCGGCGCCCACGGTGATCTTCGGCGTTCTCCGTTGGCTTCGGGATGTGTTGCCCTCTGCGCGTCGGCGGCTACGGGTTAGCGGTTGCTGTTGGTGGTTTGTGCCGGTCCTTGTTGGCGCGCGAGGTCTTGGAACTCTTCGCCGGGCGAAAGCTCGTCTTGGCGGCCGGTCGGGACCGACACGGCGACGCCCGTGGGCGCCGCATACTTCTGAAGGCATCGCCGGCGGGTGTTTCTTGTTCTCCGTTCTCCGGGCAAACCCTAGATCCCTCGCGGGATCGGGCGTGGGCGGCGCTCTTACGTCGCTTTGCCTCTTGGGGCCTCGCTTTGGATGTCCACCGGACTAGGGACTTGTGGAGTGTTTTGGTGGTTTTTCGGCGGAGGCGGGTTCGTCTCGGGGCGGGCGCCGGGCCGGGTGGTAGTTGGAGCTGGCTCCTCTTTCGCCTCCACCGTTGCGCTGAGGTGTGGTGTCGACCTGGCCGGTCGTCGACCCGTGTGGAGCGCAGCCTCGGGGCTGGTGTGTGGTCGTCGATTTTCGGCCAATTTTCCTCATAAACCAACTCTTTTCTCCTATATCACTGAAAGGCAAAGCTTTTGCCTCGTAAAAAAAAAGTTTGGTCGACATCAATGATATCTAATGAAATGGTGCACGGGAGGACGGGACAATTGCCAGCTCTCAAGATGAGTGAGTGCTCACCTCTGACAGATCACAAGCTGACAAGCACAAGGCATGTATCGCCCGGCGAGATCTCACGAACCAAAAATGGCAAAATGGATCCGAAGAAGCCCAAACTCCTACGTGGCGCTCTCATACTTTTCTTCTTAAGATTCTGTCTTCAGAAAAAAAGGAATCACTACTACTACTTCTAACCTTTTGAAGCGTCTGATTTGATGCAGCAAGAAAAGGGGTGAAATCACCTGCACTCAAGAAGAAACTACTACCATCACTACTAGCTGTCATCGACCTTAAGTCTATGCTTTCTGACTGTTACCACACTCTGCAGTTACCACTACCAGTAATCTTGATTTTGATGCACCAAGAAAAAGGATCATATATGTCACCTAATACGCACACGAAAGCACTAACAACTGCTAGCTAGTACCAACATCTCAACAAAGTTGTTCTAGTACTAGCTATGAATTATGATCGACTGTAAAAGCTCTGGTTCATGATTGTTTCTGCACTCTGCACCTGCAGTATCGTCTCCCATCTGAATATTTTCTGTTGGTTTTAACGGGACAACTACAGCGTGAAATTTATTACCAGCGAAAGATTGACGAGAGGGAATCCAGTCAATTACTCACTCTATCTTAAAACGGATACCTCAACTTTGTCAAAATATACATGTATCTAGATCTGTTTTACTGTGTAGATAGGTGCAAATTTACAGAAAATTAAGATACCTTTTTGACGATGAAGGGAGTACTTTACCTTTTCAGAAATACGTAACAGAAAAACAGTCATAAAGCTGCACCGGGGCCATTTTCCAGCCCCTCCTTTTTGGCATAGGGGCCTTTTTTTTTTGAGAAAATAGGGGCCATTTTCAGACTGCAGTCGGCAGGGTGCAGGCCATGCTTGTACCGGGGGGTCGGAACCCGTAGGCGGGAGCCTGCTTGTCCACTGGTATGAATCTTGCGGTTGTTGGGAATGGTCGAAAAAACTATATAATCCGCCCTAGATTCTTGCGTCCAAAAAGAAACATATCTCGAATGCTACAATATGAAACACTCGATAATTGGGCATTATATTTCATATCATTTCCGTGTGAATGAATAGACAGCGCTCCCCTCCACTGCTCAGCAAAAATAGCTGATGTACTAGTTACATATAGAATACTCTTTACAAACAATGGTTAAGCATAAGAGCATCTTCGCTGGCGTGTCGGCACAACGTTATTGAGGGCGTCGGCACTAGCTTCCTTGATATAGGGAACGTTGATATAGGGCGGGCGAGAGATTTTAGGACTCTTCGATGGGCGAAAGCTTTGTCTTGGCGGCCGGCCAGGACCGACGACGGTGATGCCCGTGGGCGCCGCATTCTTCTTGAAGGCGTCGTCGAAGCGGGTGTCTCCTGATCTCCGCCCGGGTTCTCCGGAAGAGATCCCTCGCGGGATCGGGAGCGGGCGGCGCTTTTGTGTCGCTTTGCCTCTTGGGGCCTCGCTTTAGACGTCCACCGGACAGAGGGGTTGTGGAGTGTTTTGGTGGTTCGGCGGAGATGGGTTCGTCTTCGGCGGGGGGCGCGGCCTTGGGGCCGGCGTGGTAGTTGGAGCGGTGGCTCCGGTCTTTCGCCTCCGCCTGTTGCGTTAAGGTGTGGTGTCGACCTGGTTGGTCGTCGACCCGTGTGGAGCGCAGCCTCGGGGCTAGTGTGTGGTGTCGTGTTGTACAGTTTTTCGGCCAGTTTTCCTCATAAACGGGCCAACTCTTTTCTCCTATATCAATGAGGCAAAGCTTTTGCCTCGTTTCAAAAAAAAAAGATATAGGAAACGTTGTGCAAACCCAATACGTCCCGCTTCCAAAAAAGAGGATTTTTAAAACGAATTACAATATTTTTCATAGTTTTATACAACCATGCGAACACATAAATAGTTTCACGAAATAATACAAACATACAAATTAATTTTTTCATACACGAATTCAAAAAATTGCAATTCAACTTGTTCAAGTATAATACGGCCTTTCCCCTCCTTTCCCACTACTACTCAACTAGATTATTCTGCAGTTGAGTATGAACTTGTGCATTTCGTATTTCTTGATGCATGGCAAAAAAAGCAGCAAACTGGACCAGTACCCAGTCAAGTTGGACAAGAGGTTCTTGATGTTCAAATGGATGGTCATCATCAACTAGTTCTTCCCGCTGACTCTTGATGATCATGTTGTGCACGATAACACAATAGTTTATTAACTCCTACATTTAAGACTTCGATCAGGTAGGAGCAAGGTACCAAACAATGACAAAACGTTGCTGGAGCACACCAAAAACCCGATCGATATCCTTCCGACATGCCTCCTGGCATGTTCCAAAATAAGCTCTCTTCTTCGCGGAGATTGTTTTCACAAATGCAGCATATGGTGGATAGATACCATTGGCTAGATAGTACCTCTTCTTATATGTTTGGCCATTGGTCTCATAGTTGATGGCTGGAACATGCCCCTTAGCTAGTCTTGCAAATAGCCCAGAGCACAACAACACATTACATTGATATCATTGTGAGTCTCTGCCATGCCAAACAAAACGTGCCAAATCTGGAGGCCATAATCTGTTACAACTTCAAGTATCACGGTGCACTCTCCTGTATGACCCTTGTACATCCCTTGCCAAGAAAACGAGCGGTTATTCCAACCCCAGTGCACGCAGTCGATGCTCCTGAGCATCCTAAGAAATCGTCTCGCTTCATTTTGTGCCATGATCTGAGTTGTATCTTCTGCATTTGGTGGCCTCAAAAAGTCGGGCCCCAAACACTGCCACGACTTCCCACTAGTGGAAACATGGCCTTTTGCACCGGTTTTTAAAGGCCATATGCACCGGACCAACCGGTGCAAACCATCCGGTGCAAAAGGCCCCTTTTGCACCGGTCACGAACCGGTGCTGGGGTCTCCACGTGGCCGGCTGTGGGGCGCTCGCGGGAAGGCACCGGTTTAATACTAACCGGTGCAAAAGGGTTGCCGCGCAGCATTTTAGTGCCCTTCCTTGCCGCGGCAGACTGCCGCGGCAGGGAATTGCACTAAAACGCTGCCGGCAGACTCTGCCCCATTCGAAACACGGTATAATATTAATGCATAATTCAAATATATATATAGGAAACCATTATATTACATATATCGAACAAAGTGACACACGTTCATGCATATATATATGTCTACATCAACTTTGATACTGGATGTCGGCCACATAGTGTTCTCCGTCTGGAGCTAAGACTTGCTCAACTAAGAATCCCGCCAGCTCTTCTTGAATTGCTCGTACACGCTCGGTTGCTAGAAGACCGTCCCGCAACCGTTGATCTAATAATTTGAAGAAGGTACGGTGGTCAATATATATATGTGTGTGTATGTGAATGAAACAGAAGATGATAAAATAAAGCCATGAATGTTGTTTACTTACATCAAGTTGTTCCAAAATGTCCCTCTTATGGTGGGTATTCTGGCGGATGAACTCGCAAACGTAGTACCCGCATAAATTATTCCCGTCCTCCTGCCTCAAGCACTTTAGGAGAACAAAATTCAATCAAAATAATATATATATATATATATATATATATATAATCAAGGATGATAATAATGGTATTGAAACTAGAATCAAAGAGATGCGCGGCCTAGCCAGTAGTACTTACCGGTACATGTTTTATTCGAAGTTCTTTATTCTTTAAACCCGGAGACTTGTTGGTGAACCGTTTCCAAGCCTTGAGGAGGATATCAGCCATGTCCCCCCACGCCTCAAGGGGTTTACTCTTCGAGTCCATGACTTCTACTATCCCGGTGTCGGGTTCAATGACTAGCAGGATATAGTGAAACCGGACACATATATATGCATAACTCATCAATTACACTTAACACATGGAGTAAGCGAAAAAATTAATGTGTGAAGACAGTAACACTCACGAGAAGTTGTAAGGAAATAGTATTGCCCTTTGTATGAGTTTTTCCTTAAGACATATACCAAGTTATTCTCCGTGTCCTTGGGAGAGTTGTGGACAGTATATCCATTCATGGTATATGGGTCAACGAACCCAAGATCATAGATTTGCCCCTTGCGGCATTCGCGGATCTTCATTCTGCATAATACAAGAGAGTATGGTTATATGCATGCAATGGACGAGCCGCGGTAGAGACTTAATTACATAAATAATACTTACAGACAGTAGGCACTCAGCAGAGATTTGTCGAGGGCGTCTTGGTTGAATAACTGAAATAATTCACAGAATTCGATGTTCATCACGTCATTTCGCCCGTAGTGCTTATCTGTGATTGCCACCATGATCCAGTTCTTACCATCCTTACATTTTTCCATGTACCAATTATGCAGTCTTCGTAGTTGCGTTGATAGATTAGGCAACTCCTCAGCTCTGACAAGAGGTTGCCCGTACTTGTACTGGTATGCTATTTGGACAGCATCACCCGTACTTGTATAGAATTCTGCATCGATGCGGCTTAAGTACTCAGGAATACTCATACCGGCGCATCTGCCTCATCTTTGTATAGTTTTACCATCTATGGATCAAAGCACGCTGTGACATCGGGATACACTTGGAGGGGCACGAGTTTTTCTGGTTTCCAAGCTGGGAACTGGTTTCCCGTCTACCTTACTTTTTCCCACCGATCTCTTGCTGACACATTTGACTTGCGAATAGACCGGTCATAGTTCGATGAAAGACTTGGCTCAGGTTGATGAAGGTTCTTCAGCAGTTTCAACTTTTTTTCCAGATATAGCTGGCTCCGGCTCAAGCTGGGGCTTTTTCAATTTCAACATTTGTTGCTTGTGCTGTTCAGCTACGATCTTGGCATTTTCCTCAACTGTATAGTCATAATGTCTCTTGGGAGGAACCTTAGGCACTCTTGGGAGGGGCTCCTGCTTTGCTCGGTGATCTCGTTACGACTCAGCTGTGTCGAGTGGTCCGCCCAATTTTGCTCTTAGACTTGGGCTGCGGCGGCGGAGAAGGCTCACGAGGCGACGGAGAAGGCTCACGCGGCGGCGGGGAAGGCTCACGCGCCGGCGGGGAAGGCTCACGCACTGGAGACGGCTGCATCGGTGGAGAATGCTGCCGGTGGAGACCTTGTTGGCGCCTTCCAACCCGGAATCACAATGAATTCCTTTCGCCATAGAACTGTAGTGTTCTTGGCTTCTCCCAGCTCTAGCAAACCCCCTTCACCGCAGGGTGGTCAAGCCTCAGCCGCCCATACCCATCCATAACTTGATCCACCCCGGCAACAGCGTAGCAGGTGGAACCGGATTGAAGTGGTATCTTTGATCAGGTACTGGCGGTAAGACATAGCCGACCGCCGCCTTGAGTGTTAAGTATCCCATTGTTTGGAAATGTAGCTCACAAGGTGTAGACTCTATGATAAAGTCCACAGGGTAGAGATCAAGATCCATCTGCGGATCCACAGGGGAGGGAGGAGCCATCTGCGGATCCACATGTGCATCATCACCAGGCAGCCCGTGGAAGCCACGCCGCTTTTCCGCCGAGATCCCTGGCCGGTAGCATCGAATGCAACTTCTTCTATCTGCGGATTAGGTTGAGGTTGGGTGACTGTGACTGAGCCTGACATTATCATCCTCACTTGCTCCTCTAGCTTAGCAACGCGTTCGTGAACCACATCCTTTTGCCTCGACGGCTTCTATCGGGATATTTCTTCGTTTCTCGCAGAAACCCAATACACCACGGCTTGCCACCTGATGTGGTTCGTGTTCGTCCTGAGTGTTCAGGATTCCCAAGGGGCGTGTGAGCTGGTCCTTCTCTCTTTCGGGACGGAACTTCCCTCTTCAACTTCCTTTGCAACATTTCTAAAGGCTTCGATGGGAAGTGGGTTTTCCTTATGTCTTTGTGTATATATGCATAACCCTTGTGCGTCCAACGTGCCCCCATGCGCGTAAAACCAATCCCTTGACCGCTGGTTCCATTTCAGTACCTCTGGCTGGATCCCCTTTTTAATTAGCTCGTTCTCCCATTTCTCCCACTTAGGCCTGCCAGCATTGTAGCCTCCTCGCCCCATGGTATGGAAGTACATCTTATTAGAAGCATTTTTCGTATTGGTGTCAGACCTTTTCTTTGTCTTGTCCGATTTCTTTAACTTCACAAATTCCTCCCAAGGTCTTTTATCTTCTCATAGGGGCCATTAAAATCAGGAGTCTTCCCTTTCTTGACAAAGAAGCTGTCCAATTTCTTCTTGTAGTCGTTGAACTGTACTGCCATCTTCTTAAGAGCCCACTTCTTAACTCTTCGCTGTACGCTATTCAGCTGATTCTCGTCTCTGTCATTCTCACTATCGAGTCGCTGGCTCTGGAAAGGTGAAATTTACCAGCAGCTTCCTAAACATCAGACTTTTTAATCTCGTGTCGACATAAGTAACTCCTTCGTCCCCCTTTCCAGGTTTCTTCCATTCTTGAGTGGTGATCGGGACGGTGTCCCTAACAATAACTCCGCATTGACTTACAAACTTTTTTGCGTGAGCCTTGGGAGAAATCGGTTCGCCATCTATCGCGATTTCCGTGATGGTGCACCTTTCATGGTCTTCCATCCTTCTGGCCGCGCCTCGTTTAGTTCTGCCAGTAGAGTTTGTTGATCGGGAGGTCTAAAAGAAGAAACAACGTTAATACATGTATATGCACAATCTGAGGCTTGGTTAATTAATATATATACACCTCGGCGTCGTGAGCTTCTCCCTCGCAGTCGTCACCTTGTCCCTCACCTAGCCTTCACGGTTGTCTTGCTCATCTTCCTCACCGGAGGCGTCTCCACGGGTTCGCCCGTCTTCCCTCGCCGGATTGGTTTAGGTAAGAGAGGATTGATGTCTACGTGCTTCTATTGTAGACAGGTTGGGCCTCCAAGAGCAGAGGTTTGTAGAACAGTTGCAAGTTTCCCCTTAAGTGGATTACCCAAGGTTTATCGAACTAGGGGAAGAGGTCAAAGATATCCCTCTCATGCAACCCTGCAACCACACAAAGCAAGAAGTCTCTTGTGTCCCCAACACACCTAATAGGTGCACTAGTTCGGCGAAGAGATAGTGAAATACAGTGGTATGAATAAGTATGAGCAGTAGTACGTCGCGTAAAATAGCTTTCACCGGCAGCTGATGGTAGTAATATTAGTAAAAGCAAGAGTAAACAAGCATAGGTAACCAAAGAGTAATTCAAAGAAAACAAGAAACAAGCAAGATTGCACATTTAGGAACAAGGCCTAGGATTAGACTTTCACTAGTGGACACTCTCAACTTTGATCACATAATGAATAGATAAATGCATACTCTACACTCTTCGTTGGATGATGAACACATTGCGTAGGATTACACGAACCCTCAATGCCGGAGTTAACAAGCTCCACAATTCAATGTTCATATTTAAATAACCTTAGAGTGCAAGAAAGATCGATACGACTAAACCAAGTACTAACATAGCATGCACACTATCACCTTCATGCTTATGTAGGAGGAATAATACACATCAATACTATCATAGCAATAGTTAACTTCGCAATCTACAAGAGATCATGATCATAGCATAAACCAAGTACTAACACGGATGCACACACTGTCACCATTACACCGTGCAGGAGGAATATAACTACTTTAATAACATCACTAGAGTAGCACATAGATAAATGTGATACAAAACACATTGCAATCATAAAGAGATATAAATAAGCACTTCACTATGCCATTCATAAACTGAATAAGTATTCTGTGAAATATAGCCTAAGAGACCCACACGGTGCACACACTGTCACCTTTACACACGTGGACAAGGAGTCTCCGAGATCACATAGGTAAAACTCACTTGACTAGCATAATGACATCTAGATTACAAGCATCATCATATGAATCTCAATCATGTAAGGCAGCTCATGAGATTATTGTATTGAAGTACATGGGAGAGAGATGAACCACATAGCTACGGTACAGCCCCGAGCCTCGATGGAGAACTACCTCCTCATGGGAGCAGTAGCGGAAGATGGAGATGGCAATGTGTCGATGGAGAAGCCTTCCGGGGCACTTCCCCGTCCGGCAGTGCCGGAACAGAGACTCGTCCCCAGATCTTGGCGGCGATGGCGGCTCTCGGATGGTTTCGTGGTTTCGTCCTCCGTCATAGGGTTTTTGCGACTGAGGCTTTAAATAGGCGAAGAGGCGGTCGAAGGGGTGACACACCACAGGCGGCGCGCCAGGGCCCAGCCGCGCCACCCTATCATCCTGGGGGCCCGGCTCCCCCCTCCGGTCCTTCTCGTGTGTTCTGATGCTTCCGGCAAAATAGGAACCTCGGGCGTTGATTTCGTCCGATCCCGAGAATATTTCGTTACTAGGATTTCTGAAACCAAAACAGCAGAAATGAACCGGCACTTGCATCTTGTTAATAGGTTAGTTCCAAAAATGCACGAATATGACATAAAGTGTGCATAAAACATGTAGATATCATCAATAATGTGGCATGGAACATAAGAAATTATCGATACGTTGAGACGTATCGCATCCCCAAGCTTAGTTCTCCTCGTCGCCAGCAAAACGATAACAAAGATAATTTCTGAAGTGACATGCCATCATAATCTTGATCATACTATTGTAAGCATATGTAATGAATGCAGCGATAAAAAACAATGGTAATGACATGAGTAAACAAATGAATCATAAAGCAATGACTTTTCATGAATAGCACTTTCAAGACAGGCATCAATAAGTCTTGCATAAGAGTTAACTCATAAAGCAATAATTTAAAGTATAGACATTGAAGAACCACAAAGGAAGATTAAGTTTCAGCGGTTGCTTACAACTTGTAACATGTATATCTCATGGATAATTGTCAACATAGAGTAATATAACAAATGCAATAAGCAAGTATGTAAGAATCAATGCACAGTTCACACAAGTGTTTGCTTCTTAAGGTGGAGGGAGATAGGTAAACTGACTCAACAATAAAAGTAAAAGAATGGTCCTTCAAAGAGGAAAGCATCGATTGCCGTATTTGTGCTAGAGCTTTTATTTTGAAAACATGAAACAATTTTGTCAACGGTAGTAATAAAGCATATGAGTTATGTAAATTATATCTTACAAGTTGCAAGCCTCATGCATAGTATACTAATAGTGCCCGCTTGTCCTACTTAGCTTGGACTACCGGATCTTTGCAATGCCATGTTTCAACCAAGTGTCACAGGTACCTCCATGCCGCCTGTACAAAGGTCTAAGGAGAATGCTCGCATTTTGATTTCTCGCTTTTGATTATTCTCAACTTAGACATCCATACCGGGACAACATGGACAACAGATAATGGACTCTCTTAAATGCATAAGCATGTAGCAATAATTATTATTCTCAATGAGATTGAGGATACATGTCCAAATGAAACTTCAACCATGATTCATGGCTTTAGTTAGCGGCCCAATGTTCTTCTCTAACAATATGCATGCTCCAATCATTAAGGTGATAGATCCTTCAGACAAGACGGACATGCATAGCAACTCACATGATATTCAACAAAGAATAGTTGATGCGCCCCAGAAGCATGGTTATCGCACAACAAGCAACTTAATAAGAGATAAAGTGCATAAGTACATATTCAATACTACGATAGTTTTTTAGGCTATTTTGTCCCATGAGCTATATATTGCAACGGCAAATGATGGAATTTTAAAGGTAGCACTCAAGCAATTTACTTTGGAATGGCGGAGAAATACCATGTAGTAGGTAGGTATGGTGGACACAAATGGCATAGTAGTTGGCTCAAGGATTTTGGATGCATGAGAAGTATCCTCTCGATACAAGGTTTAGGCTAGCAAGGTTATTTGAAGCAAACTCAAGGATGAACGGTGCAGCAAAACTCACATAAAAGACATATTGTAAACATTATAAGACTCTACACCGTCTTCCTTGTTGTTCAAAACTCAATACTAGATATTATCTAGACCTTAGAGAGACCAAATATGCAAATCAAATTTTAGCAAGCTCTATGTATTTCTTCATTAATGGGTGCAAAGCATATGATGCAAGAGCTTAAACATGAGCACAACAATTGCCAAGTATCACATTATCCAAGACATTTTAGAATTACTACATGTAGCATTTTCCAATTCCAACCATATAACAATTTAACGAAGAGGAAACTTTGCCATGAATATTATGAGCTAAGAACACATGTGTTCATACGAACCAGCGGAGCGTGTCTCTCTCCCACACAAGGATGAACTTATTCAGAGAACTAAGATAACAAAACAAAATAAAAGCACACACAGACGCTCCAAGTAAAGTACATAAGATGTGACCGAATAAAAATATAGTTTCAAGAGAAGAAACCTGATATTGTCGATGAAGAAGGGATGCCTTGGGCATCCCCAAGCTTAGATGCTTGAGTCTTCTTAGAATATGCAGGGGTGAACCACGGGGCATCCCCAAGCTTAGAGCTTTCACTCCTCTTGATCATAGTATATCATACTCCTCTCTTGACCCTTGAAAACTTCCTTCACACCAAACTTCAAGCAAACTCATTAGAGGGTTAGTGCATAATCAAAAATTCACATGTTCAGAGGTGACACAATCATTCTTAACACTTCTGGACTTTGCACATAACTTCTGAAAGTTAATGGAACAAAGAAACTCATTCAACTTAACAAAAGCGGCAATGCGAAATAAAAGGCAGAATCTGTCAAAAACAGAACAGTCCGTAAAGACGAATTTTAAAATGGCACCAGACTTGCTCAAATGGAAAAACTCAAAACTAATGAAAGTTGCGTACATATCTGAGGATCACGCGTAAATTGGCAGATTTTTCTGAATTTTCTACAGAGAACTGTGCCCAGATTCGTGAAAGACAGCAATGCTGTTTCTGCGCAGCGATCCCAAATATAACATCAACTTTGACATAGAAACTTTACTTGGCACAAAAACATGATAAGGAGAGGTTGCTACAGTAGTAAACAACTTCCAAGACTCAACAAAACAAAATTGCTGTAGTAAAATAAACACATGGGTTATCTCCCAAGAAGTTCTTTCTTTATAGCCATTAAGATGGGCTCAGCAGTTTTAATGATGCACTCGCAAAAGGAAAGAGAGCATCAAGAGGCAAATTCAAACACATTTCAGTTATGCATAGGAATCAAGCTCAAAGCAAGGGAAGCAAACAAGTAGTGCATAGCAAAAATTTCAGCACATAGAGAGGTGTTTTAGTAACATGAAAATTTTTACAACCATATTTTCCTCTCTCATAATAACTTTCAGTAGCAACATGAGCAAACTCAACAATATAACTATCACATAAAGCATTCTTATCATGAGTCTCATGCATAAAATTATTACTCTCCACATAGGCATAATCAATTTTATTAGTTGTAGTGGGAGCAAATTCAACAAAGTAGCTATCATTATTATTTTCATCATCAAATATAGGAGGCAAAGTATCATCATAGTAAATTTTCTCCTCAATGCTTGGGGGATTAAAAATATCATGCTCATCAAAGCCAGCTTCCCCAAGCTTAGAATTTTCCATAGCATTAGCAACAATAGTGTTCAAAGCATTCATATTAATATGTTCCATGGGTTTTTTAATTTTCGCATCAAACCATCCATGTCTTAAATCAGGAAATAGAATAAAAAGGTCATTGTTGTCCATTATGCCTAACTAGTGTAAACAAGAAACCAAATGTCGCAATTGCAGAGTCTAAAGGAAATAGCTTCGAGCACACACACAATGGCGCCAGAAAAGTACTGAACCGGAGTATGAGTGCCTTTACCTTTCCTCCCCGGCAACGGCGCCGAAAAGTGCTTGATGTCTACGGTGCTTCTATTCTTGTAGACGTGTTGGGCCTCCAAGAGCAGAGGTTTGTAGAACAGCAGCAAGTTTCCCTTAAGTGGATTACCCAAGGTTTATCGAACTCGGGGAGGAAGAGGTCAAAGATATCCCTCTCATGCAACCCCGCAACCACAAAGCAAGAAGTCTCTTGTGTCCCCAACACACCTAATAGGTGTACTAGTTCGGCAAAGAGATAGTGAAATACAGTGGTATGAATAAGTATGAGCAGTTGCGCCAGAAAATAGCCTGGCGTGCGCTGATGGTAGTAATATTGCAGAAGTAAACGATAAACAGTAGTAACGCAGCAGTAGTAATTCAGTAAAACAGTAAACAAGCAGCGATAGCAGTATTTAGGAACAAGGCCTAGGGATTAGACTTTCACTAGTGGACACTCTCAACTTTGATCACATAACAGAATAGATAAATGCATAATCTACACTCTCTCATTGGATGATGAACATTGCGTAGGATTACACGAACCCTCAATGCCGGAGTTAACAAGCTCCACAATTCAATGTTCATATTTAAATAACCTTAGAGTGCAAGAAAGATCGATACGACTAAACCAAGTACTAACATAGCATGCACACTGTCACCTTCATGCTTATGTAGGAGGAATAATACACATCAATACGATCATAGCAATAGTTAACTTCGCAATCTACAAGAGATCATGATCATAGCATAAACCAAGTACTAACACGGATGCACACAACTGTCACCATTACACCGTGCAGGAGGAATATAACTACTTTAATAACATCACTAGAGTAGCACATAGATAAATCGTGATACAAAACACATTGCAATCATAAAGAGATATAAATAAGCACTTCACTATGCCATTCATAACAGTGAATAAGTATTCTGTGAAATATAGCCTAAGAGACCCACACGGTGCACACACTGTCACCTTTACACACGTGGGACAAGGAGTCTCCGGAGATCACATAGGTAAAACTCACTTGACTAGCATAATGACATCTAGATTACAAGCATCATCATATGAATCTCAATCATGTAAGGCAGCTCATGAGATTATTGTATTGAAGTACATGGGAGAGAGATGAACCACATAGCTACCGGTACAGCCCCGAGCCTCGATGGAGAACTACCCTCTCCTCATGGGAGCAGCGGTGATGAAGATGGCGGTGGAGATGGCATCGGTGTCGATGGAGAAGCCTTCCGGGGCACTTCCCCGTCCGGCAGGGTGCCGGATCAGAGACTCCTGTCCCCCATATCTTGGCTTCGCGATGGCGGCGGCTCCGGATGGTTTCGTGGGTTTCGTCCTCCGTCATAGGATTTTCGCGACGGAGGCTTTAAATAGGCGAGGCGGCGCAGGAGGGTCGAAGGGGCGACGACACCATAGGCTGGCGCGGCCAGGGCCCAGGCCGCGCCACCCTATCATCTGGGGCCCAGTGCCCCCCTCTGGTCCTTCTCGTGTGTTCTGGATGCTTCCGGGCAAAATAGGAACCTGGGCGTTGATTTCGTCCGATTCCGAGAATATTTCGTTACTAGGATTTCTGAAACCAAAAGCAGGAAAACAGGAGGCACTTCGGCATCTTGTTAATAGGTTAGTTCCAGAAAATGCACGAATATGACATAAAGTGGGCATAAAACATGTAGATATCATCAATAATGTGGCATGGAACATAAGAAATTATCGATACGTTGGAGACGTATCAGTGATATCCTCATCATCACGGATAATCTCCTCGACGAGGTATTCTTTTCTAGGTCTCGTTCCATAGTTTCTGCAAAGACTTACAAGTTATTCTAATGCTATAAACACAACGAAGCAGTAATTAACCAAGATAATCATATAAATAAATGATCAAATATTAGAGTTACACATATATATAAGTGCAATTTAAGGATAATGCTGAATACATAATCAAAGATCTGAGTTACACATATAGCTCGATCGGTCCCTAATACATCACACTACAAGCTCTCAACGGCGCCGACCGGGTCCCGAGCCGCGCCGGGTGAACACCCAAAGCCACGGAACAGTAACGGGAGCATAGCTAACATGAGATCCCCGCATAACTGACCATCCGGTCCTATACATGGTGTCTAACGCATACATGTAACGGCGAACATGCTCATCCTCCGTTGCAATGCGCTGAGCTACCACCTCCGTCGGGGCCGGCTCCCTCTGAAACGAACGTGGCCCATAAGACCTCCACCATAGAATATCCGGGTCGACGACGGGACCCGGATTCCGCACCAAGGTGCGCGCCCCGGAAGATAACACCTCCAGTGCCACCCCGTCGGAGCCCAGTCCCGAACTTCCCCCAACTGCCGCAACTCCTCTAAAATTGTCCTAGCTCCAGGCGGCGGGCGCGGCATCGTATGCAAACTAATATTGAATTTGAATAAATTACTTATGAATATATATATCTTAGTAACAAATAGTTCTAACATATAAATTTCACTAATATTTTCTAACAAATATCTCTAACATATAAATTTCACTAATATTTTGTAACAAATATTTCTAACAAATATTCTAACAAATATTTTCTAACAAATATTATCTAACAAATTTTTCTAACTCTAAATTAACTAATATTTTCTAACCCTAAATTTTCTAACAAATATTCTAACATATAAATTTCTAACAAATAGTTCTAACATATAAATTTCACTAATATTTTCTAACAAATATCTCTAACATATAAATTTCACTAATATTTTTTAACAAATATTTCTAACAAATATTCTAACAAATATTTTCTAACAAATATTATCTAACAAATTTTTCTAACTCTAAATTAACTAATATTTTCTAACCCTAAATTTTCTAACAAATATTATCTAACAAATATTCTAACATATAAATTTCTAACAAATATTCTAACATATAAATTTCTAACAAATATTATCTAACTAATTTATCTACTAAATTTCCTAACTAATTAAAACAAAAATATAAAAAAACAAAGGCCGGGTCGGGCCGGGGCTCACCTGCGCCGGCCGGAGAAGGGGCGGCGCGCGGGAGGGGCGCGCAGGGTGGCGCGCAGAAGCGGCGGCGCGGTGGCGCGCGCGGCGCGGGCGGTGGCGGTCGGCGACGGCGCGGAGGAGGCGGCGCGGCGCGGTGGAGGAGGCCGGCGCGGCGCGCGCGGGAGGCCGGCGGCGCGGCGGCGCGGGAGGCGAGCGGCGGGAGGAGGAGGACGGCGCCGGCGGGCGTGCGAAATTGGGCAGCCTGCCGGCGTCCAAGTTTTCCTCGCGCGAATGGGGAAGAAAGGAGAAGGGCTTTGCAGTTATAGTGGAGGTCTTTTGCACCGGTTGTTGGCTCGAACCGGTGCAAAAGACCCTTTTGCACCGGTTCGAGCCAACAACCGGTGCAAAAGACCCCTTTTTCGCTGCCTTTTGTATTTTCCCGCCATTTTTTGCGTGTTTCGCGCGGGATAGGTTCCCGCCACGACGCGTGCGTGCTAGGTTCCCGTCAAACGACGCCGCGCGGGATATTTTCCCGCCACGACGCGAGGGTGATTTTCCCGCCACGACGCAAGCGGCGCGCGGTATATTTTCCCGCCAGGACGCAAACGGCACGCGAGATATTTTCCCTCCACGGCGCCGCGCGGGATATTTTCCCTCTATAAATAGTACGTCCCCGTCTCTCCCACTTCGATCATCACCAAACCCTAGCCCATTGCACAATGCCCCCAAAGCCGCACCCGCCGCCGGTGGAGGTGGACCCGCAGCTCGCGGAGATAGAGGAGTGGGAGGAGGCGGCGGCGGGAGGCGGCAGCAAGGAGGGCAGCAGAGGATGAGGTGGACCCGCAGCTTGCAGAGATAGAGGAGTGGGAGGAGGCGGCGCTAGCGGCTACCATAGAAGCATTTGAGAGGCAGAGTCTCCAGGAGCTGCATAAGCGGCCGCGTGTGGCGGATCTGGATAGTGAGGAGATGTATAAGCGTCGTCGTGAGGAGGAGCTGCGGCAGGAGGCGGCAGCCAGGAGGGCAGCAACGGATGCGCGGAAGAACTAGTAGAAGTTGTTATTATTTTATTTTAAATTTAGTTAATGTTAAATTTCTATAAAGTCGTTGTCGTTGTTTTAGTTTAAGTTTAGTTAACGTATCTTGTTAAATTTCAATAAAGTCGTTGTCTTTAGTTTATATACCCATTTTATCTCGGTTCCTGGCTTGAACCGGTGCTAAAGATGGTGGATTAGATTATATACCCCTTTTATCCCGGTTCCTGGCTTGAACCGGTGCTAAAGATGGTGGATTAGTTTATATACCCCTTTTATACCGGTTCCTGCTTGAACCGGTGCTAAAGATGGGGGGCTAAATGGGGAGGCTTATCTGGTGTTTGCCTTATCTGGGGTGGCCTCATCCGGGGGGATTATCTGGAGGCACATTGCTATATATAGCCCCCTCCGGGAGAGTAGAGAGCAGCACGAGAGGCAACGACCAAGAAGGAAAGAGCCTCTCCGGCGAAGCTTCTCGAAGATGTCTTAGATGGCTGGCCGTCTTAGACATCTTCGGAAGCTTTGCCCGAGTAACTCTTCCCGCAAGTCCCGCTCGGAAGCTGCTAGTATACACCCAACAACCAGTAGCTCAGGGTAAGGAGGGCTTCCGGGAGCTTTTCGAAGGAAAGAGCCTCTCGGCGAAGCTTCTCGAAGATGTCTTAGATGGCTGGCCGTCTTAGACATCTTCGGAAGCTTTGCCCGAGTAACTCTTCCCGCAAGTCCCGCTCGGAAGCTGCTAGTATACACCCAACAACCGGTAGCTCAGGGGGAGGGCTTCCGGGAGCTTTTCGAAGGAAAGAGCCTCTCCGGCGAAGCTTCTCGAAGATGTCTTAGATGGCTGGCCGTCTTAGACATCTTCGGAAGCTTTGCCCGAGTAACTCTTCCCGCAAGTCGCTCGGAAGCTGCTAGTATATATACACCCAACAACCAGTACCTCAGGGTAATTAAAGAGGGCTTGGGAGCTTCTCGAAGGAAAGAGCATTTAGTTCAAACGACCAATATAATGTTATACATATCACAACAAACGCGAAGGAAAGATCATTTAGTTCAAACGACCAATATAATTTTACAGGATAATAATTAATACATTATGATCGCTTCAACCGTAACCATGGAGTATCTTCAGCATTTAACGCGATGGTTGGATCAATGTTCACTCTGAAGGGCGGAATTTCAGCAAACTTATTATAATCTTCTGACATGTCTGTCTTGTCCTCGACTCCCACGATGGTTCTTTTCCCTGAAAGAACTATGTGACGCTTTGGCTCATCGGATGAGCTCGTATCCTTATGTTTTCTTTTCTTCGGTCTGGAGGACATGTCCTTCACATAGAAAACCTGAGCCACATCATTGGCTAGGACGAATGGTTCGTCTCTGTAACCAAGATTGTTGAGATCCACTGTTGTTATTCCGTACAGCTGGTCTACCTTTACCCCTTTTCCATCAAGCTTCAACCATTTGCACCGAAACAAAGGGATCTTAAAAGAAGGTCCATAGTCAAGTTCCCATATCTCCTCTATGTAACCATAATATGTGTCCTTTTCCCCATGTTAGTGTTTGTTGCATCAATGCGGACACCACTGTTTTGGTTGGTGCTCTTTTTATCTTGGGCGAACGTGTAGAAGGTATTTCCATTTATCTCGTACCCCTGGAAAGTCAGTATAGTCGAAGATGGTGACCCGGCCAACAAGTACAACTGATCTTCAATAGCGTTGTTATTCATGAGATGTGTTCGGAGCCAACCGCCGAATGTCTGCATATGTTTATGTGTAATCCAGTCTTCAGACTGCCCCGGATATTCGGAGCGTACAATATTCTTGTGATCAGTGATATACGGGGCCACCAAGGTGGAACTTTGTAGAACTGTGTAGTGTGCTTGAGTGAAAGAAATGTCGTCCCTACATATCATTGATTTCCTTCCTAGCGTGCCTTTTCCACTTAGTCGCCCCTCATGTCGCGATTCGAACACCAATCGACTTAAGGTCAGGAATAAAGTCAACACAGAACTCGATGACCTCCTCTGTTCCATAGCCCTTGGAGATGCTTCCTTCTAGCCTAGCACGGTTATGAACATATTTCTTTAAGACCCCAATGAACCTCTCGAAGGGGAACATATTGTGTAGAAAGACAGGACCGAGGATGGCAATCTCTTCGACAAGGTGAACCAGGAGATGTGTCATAATATTGAAGAAAGATGGTGGAAACACCAACTCAAAGCTAACAAGACATTGCACCACATCCTTCTGTAACCTTGGAAGACTAGCTGGATCGATTACCTTCTGAGATATTGCATTAAGGAATGCACATAGCTTCACAATGGGTATTCGAACATTTTCCGGCAGAAGCCCCCTCGCAACAAAGCTGCGTCATAATAATGTGGCAGTCATGCGACTTCAGGTTTTGGAATTTTTTCTCCGCCATATTTATAATTCCCTTTATATTTGATGAGAATCCAGACGGCACCTTGATACTGTAAAGGACTTCAAAAAAGATTTCCTTCTCTGCTTTGGTAAGAGTGTAGCTGCCAGGACTTAAGCGACTCCTGTATCCGTCTTGTAATCCTGTTCTTGCTTGTTCTTTGGGACTTTCATACGATACTGGTCCTCCCTTGCTGGTGTATCTTTTGTCTGCCCATACACGCCTAAGAAGCCTAGCAGGTTCACGCAAAGATTCTTCGTCACATGCATCACGTCGATTGAAGAGCGGACCTCTAGGACTTTCCAATAGGGTAGATCCCAAATATAGATTTTTTCTTCCACATGGGTGCGTGTCCGGTAACGACGTCTTTGGGAACAGATTTTTTCTTCGAATCATTTTTATTGGGAACAGATTGGCCGCCAGGACCCTTTCCAAATATTACTTTTATGTCTTTGACCATATCAAGTAAAGCATCGCCGGTACGGAGTTCAGGCTTCTCCCGGTGATCTGCCTCACCTCCGAAATGATTGCCTTTCTTTCTGACGGGGTGCCTCTTTGGAAGAAATCGACGATGCCCCAGGTACACAACCTTCTTACATTTCTTCAAATAAGCACCTTCGGTCTCATCTAAAGTGTGTGCATGCATTGTATCCCTTGTTTGTCTGTCCTGAAAGGTTACTAAGAGCAGGCCAATCATTGATGGTCACGAAAAGCAACGCTCGTAGGTTGAATGACTCCTGTTTGTACTCATCCCATGCATGTACACCTGGTTTGCTCCACAACTGTAAGAGTTCTTCAAATAATGGCCGTAGGTAAACATCAATGTCGTTGCCGGGTTGCTTTGGGCCTTGGATGAGCACGGCATCATAATGAACTTCCGCTTCATGCACAACCAAGGCGGAAGGTTATAGATACATAGAGTTACAGGCCAGGTGCTATGACTGCAGCTCTGCTCCCCAAAAGGATTCATTCCATCTACTTAGACCAAACCTTAAGTTCCTCGCGTCATCTGCAAAGTCCGGGAACTCTCTATCGATTTTCCTCCACTGCGACCCATCAGCGGGGTGTCTCAGCATCTCGTCTTTCTTACGGTCTTCTTTGTGCCATCGCAACAACCTGGCATGCTCTTTATTTCTGAACAGACGTTTCAACCGTGGTATTATAGGAGCATACCACATAACCTTGGCAGGAACCCTCTTCCTAGGGGGCTCGCCCTCAACATCACCAGGGTCATCTCGCCTGATCTTATACCGTAGTGCGTGCATACCGGGCATTTTCCAAATTTTCGTACTCAGCGCGGTAGAGGATGCAGTCATTAATGCATGCATGTATCTTCAGCACCTCTAATCCTAGAGAGAACCTTCTTTGCTTCGTACGTCTGTCGGGCAATTCGTTATCCTTTGGAAACCTCCTCTTCATTATTTTCAGTAACTTCTCAAATGGCTTGTCACATATACCAGCCTCTGCCTTCCATTGCAGCAACTCCAGTGTGGCACCGAGCTTTGTGTTGCCATCTTCGCAATTTGGGTATAACTTCTTTTTGTGTTCATCTAACATGCCCTTTAACTTTCGCTTCTCATTTTCAGTTTCTGCATCTCTGTGTGCATCAGCGATGGCCCGACGAAGATCATCATCAACGGGCTCATCTGATGCCTCTTCATCTTGATCACCTCCACCTGCCTCCTCATCTTCATCATGCCCGTTGCAGTATCACCGTAGTTAGGGTACATATCATCATCCTCTTCTTCTTCGTCGCGTCTTCCATCATAACCCCTCTTTCTCCATGCTTGGTCCAACAATTATAGCTGGGCATGAAACCTTTCCAAAGCAGGTGCGAGTGAATTTCTTGCCATTCAGGGTATTGCTTTAAGTTCCGGCAATCAACACATGGACAACATATATAACCATCCTTCTGTGGGTTTTCTCAGCCACACGGATAAATTCTTTCAGGCCCGAAGTGAACTCGGGTAGACGTCGGTCAACGTACATCCATTGCCACCGGTTCATCTACATCAAATAATTAAGTTTATCAAAAAACCATTACAAAACATCATAATATATATATATATATATATATATATATATATAGTGGATATTAGCACCGTACAAATGAAAGGATAAAGTTGTTTAACCTTGATTGAGGAGGGAAAGAAAGAGGAGAAAGCTTAAGTGTCGCTCCGGCACCTCATCTCATTTTTGTTTTGTGTAAAATCAAGCGGCATCATTCTCTCAGACATTTCATCGAGCACCTTGTGTGCATGCCAAAGAAATGCAAGGTAGCACTCAACACACACACCTTTCTCCTAGAAAAAGTGAAGTTGTGAATTGGCTGGTTGGAGGTGAGCTGAAATAGGGCTGGGGACCTTTAGCACCGGTTCGTGTTACGAACCGGTGCAAATGAGCTATCTTTTGCACCGGTTCGTAACACGAACCGGTGCTAAAGTTTCCTCGGCTGACACGTCCCTGGCAACGAACCTTTTGCACCGGTTTGTGTTACGAACCGGTGCAAAAGATACCTCATTTGCACCGGTTCGTAACACGAACCGGTGCTAAAGGTCTCTCGGCCGGCTACGCACCACGAACCGGTGCTAATGACCCCTTTTAGCACCGGTTCGTGCCAAATCCGGTGCAAAAGCCATTTGGGGCAAAAAACCAAAGCCCTTGTTTCTACTAGTGTCCTAACAAAACATATAGACACTCTCGAAGCATGTGGACTCCGACATGCTTAGATAGTCCTCTTGTGCATCTAGAGGAGCTCCATACGCAAAACGCTTTTGACCAGCCATGCACTTCTGAACTGATGAGAGGCCCCACAATCTGGTGCAGTCTTTCTTGCACATGTAGTAGGTGTTGTACCCCTGACGCCAAATATAATCCACATGAACATCTCCTTGTTCATCCTGAATCCCACCAAAAATCTTTAGCGGTATGCGTTGCATCGTCTTTGAAGTAGTCGTAGTCCAAAATCATTGTGCCGGAAGCCGATGTTGGTCCTTGTTCTTCGTCTTGCCAACCCTCGAACCACGAGTCGGGGTGAACAAATGACCGCGATTGTCTGCCGCATTGTGCCGGCGAGTTAGGGCGGTTGATGAGGGCACCGCAGAAGGGCCCGATGGTTGTGGTCGCGGCAACACCGTTAGACTGCTCCCTTCGAACGACATTCGAGCTGGCAGCACCGTTGGCTGTTCTGGCTGGACCACGACGTGAGATGGCTGGACGCGGTTGTGGTGCGCTAGAGGCGGTGGGTATTAAGGGGACGGGTGGGAGGGGGGGGCGTTTGCAACGACAACGATGACAAACCAGCGGGAATCGGAAGGGGTGTTTGGAATGGACGCGTGGTCCTGCGGACGAAATCCTAGGTGAGCTGGAGTGTCGGCGCTCCCAACCTAGCATTTGCGCGTACGGGCCAGCGTGGGATTAAGCTATTTTACTTGGCTCCAAAATGTGTTAGCTACAGTACTTTTCAGTGGCGCCAGTGCTAGCCAGTTTTACGCCGAGCACCTCCATAGGACTATTGAGATCGCTATTAGAACCGCTGATGGATATGCTCTTGGTTCGTTGCAAACTTAGTTGACACTATGTACATGTGAATACCACAAGTGGTAGCTAGTTAAATGTACCATTAGAGAAGGTGCAGGTCAGCGTGTTTCCATCTTTTTCGGAATGAATTAATTGAAGCTGTATGGGGCGGCAGCAACAAAGACTAAGCAAATATCTCAACCACCTTGGAGACCAAGTGATGCGAAGGCTCTAGAAACAGCGGTGGAAGATCAGTTTGTTTAAGGGATCTCGATGTGGACAGGGCCGATCATTAGACTCACAACTCCATATGCAACTAAGAGAAGACAAAGTTCGTCTAATCAAGATCCTGACCAATAGCTCGGTTCCATTTTTGGCATTATCTCCATTTTTGTAGGTTTTACTTGCCACCTTGCATAGCCAGCTCTGCCCATTTTATCTATATATCTTGGGCTAATGGCAAGCATAGCATAGCTAATTATTGGCTTTGAAGAACATGAATGAGTGATTCTTGAAAGATTGCACTGTGGAGATTATATTAAGCAAAACGAGCCAATTCTTTCTGAAGGAGACCTGCTACATAATATTATGAATTAGTTTGGCGTCAAAAGTTAATAAAATTAATGGACACGAACAATATTTTTTTTGAAAAAAGTTAACCGGTCTATTTGTAACCATCCATAGTAGTTACTAAAAATTGAAATGAATATTACAAATGGGTGCTTAGACCATCTAGCGACGGCTACAGACACTGAAGTGAGCCGACGGCATGCTGCAATCCTCGCCACTCTATCACCGGAGTTGGACAAACCTTGTTGAAGTAAAACTTACTGTAGCACACAAATGGGAAATCGTTGTGCTACGTTCTCAAAGGATTAGCGCATCGGAGCAACAACCATCGACAAAGATAAGACCGATAAGACCCATAGATCGAAAAAGCCAGACCTAAATCCACACCAACGAATGCGAAAACCGACTGTATCGCATGAGATCACGGGACGCACAACTCCACCCACTCTCCGCCGATGCTAGACGTACCACCAGAGCGAGCATAGGCGAACCTAGCATCCCTCCTGCCCGGGCGGCCGCCCAAGCTTCCGGCCGGCCAACAAGCTTATTTTCGTCCTTATTTTACATGTATTTGATACAAAATTAGCACACTAAGCCTATTTGCCCATGCTTCAAAAATTTTCTGGGTCCGCTTATGAGAGCAAGGACAGAGCATAATAATCTTATTCTGTTAGATGTAGCGGCTGCTATCTTCATCTCAAAAAAGACAATAAACAAAAAACAAAATCTCACTATCTTTCATCTAAGAGCATCTCCACCGGCGGCTCCGGTAGCGGCACCGATAGCGATTTGGGGGCCGGCAGCGAAAATGGGCTCACACAGCCGCGCCCCAATAGCGCCGGCGTTTTTTTTATCCCAATAGAAGCGCCGGCAACCCCGTGCCGGCCCCTTGGCGAAGGGCGCAAATCGGGTGCGCCGGCGCCTCGCGACACGACGGTTTTCACGGGTGGGGGCGCCTTGTCATCGAGAGGACGCGACGGTTCGCATCGTAAACGACACGGGAAGGTTGGTCGGCGGCGTTAATGGCCTCCAGCGCGGAAACCCAGGCGGCGACGAGGGCGGCGACTGGCACGTCCGCCGCCTCCCTTAAAACCCCACCGGCACGCACTTCTCTTCTTTCCCGCCTTCCAACCCTAACCGTCGCCGTCCAACCGCCGCGCAAACCTCCCACGCACCCACCGACTGCGGCGTCGTCTCTGCATAGGCCGTCGGAACGTACTGCGGCGTCCAGAAGCTCGTGCACCGGATCATCGTCTGTCGTGGCCCGCACGCGCTCGGCCGCGCCCGCGCCTCCTTTCGGAGGCATCGTTGATGACCCACAAGTATAGGGGATCGCAACAGTCTTCGAGGGAAGTATTACCCAATTTATTGATTCGACACAAGGGGAGACAAAGAATACTTGTAAGCCTTAACGCGGAGTTGTCAATTCAGCTGCACCTGGAAACAGACTTGCTTGCAAGAGTTTATCAGTAGTAACAGTTTTATGTAGTGGAAATAGTGAAATAACAGCAGCGGTGAAATAAAGACAGCAGTAGTGATTATAGTAAACAGCAGGATTAAAATACTGTAGGCACAGGGACGGATTTAACGGGCGTTGCATGGATGAGAGAACCTCATGTAACAATCAAAGCAGGGCATTTGCAGATAATAATAAAACGGTATCCAAGTACTAATCAATCAATAGGCATGTGTTCCATATATAGTCGTACGTGCTCGCAATGAGAAACTTGCACAACATCTTTTGTCCTACCAGCCGGTGCAGCAGGCCTCTAGGGAAACTACTGGATATTAAGGTACTCCTTTTAATAGAGTACCGGAGCAAAGCATTAACACTCCGTGAACACATGTGATCCTCACATCACTACCATCCCCTCCGGTTGTCCCGATTTCTGTCACTTCGGGGCCATTGATTCCGGACAGCAACGTGTGTATACAACTTGCAGGTAAGATCAATAAACAATGAATATCTTCATGAAACAATAACATGTTCAGATCTGAGATCATGGCACTCGGGCCCTAGTGACAAGCATTAAGCATAACAAGTTGCAACAATATCATAAAAGTGACATCTACGGATACTAGGCACTATGCCCTAACAATCTTATGACTATTACATGACCAATCTCATCCCATCCCTACCATCCCCTTCAGCCTACAGCGGGTGAATTACTCACACATGGATGGGGGAAACATGGCTGGTCGATGGAGAGGCGTTGGCGGTGATGGCGGTGAAGATCTCCTCCAATTCCCCGTCCGGCGGAGTGCGGAACGGAGACTCTGGCTCCCGCGACGGAGTTTCGCGATGTGGCGGCTCTTGGAGGGTTTTCGCGATTTCGACTTCTCTCCGTGCGTTTTTAGGTCGAACCCGATAAGTAGTCCGAAGGGGGCGTCGGAGGCCAGCCGAGGGGGCCACACCACATGGCCGCGCGGGCCCCCTGGGCGCGCGCCATGGTGTGGGGCCCTCGGCCTCCACCTCTCTTCTGGCTCCATCAATATTCTGGTAAAATAGGGCCTTCTGCATAAATTCCAGGATTTTCTGAAAGTTGGATTTCTGCAGCAGAGACACCAGAGCAGTTCTGAAAACAGCGTTAGTCCGTGTTAGTTGTATCCAAAATACACAAATTAGAGGCAAAACAATAGCAAAAGTGTTCGGGAAAGTAGATACGTTTTGGACGTATCAACTCCCCCAAGCTTAGCTTATTGCTTGTCCTCAAGCAATTCAGTTAACAACTGAGCGATAAAAGAACTTTCACGAACACATTTGCTCATATGATGTATATATTCTCATGCTATGGCTAATACTTAAGCAGTTCATAATGAGATACATGCAAATAAGATCATCCAACAGCTATGTCAATCATGGAGAAGTACCAACAATTAATAATAAGCACCATGAATCATGTATATAAGCAGGATTGCAATGTTCATAAGAGAATATGATAAAGTGGTATCTCGCTTGCCTGTATTTGATCGGCAAAACATAAATGCCGAGGCACCTCTGGAGTTCAAAGAAAGACTAGAAGTAGTGATTGTCAAAGATAAAAGCATCAAAGTTATACCACAATCAATCATATTTTGAGACAAGCATATTATACTAAGAATGACAGTTGTGCTCTCAAGATAGTGCTCAAAGAAAGAATGGAGACACAACATAAAAGTAAAAGATTGACCCTTCGCAGAGGGAAGCAGGGATTAACATGCGCTAGAGCTTTTCATTTATAAAGCAGGAGTAAAATTATTTTGAGAGGTGTTTGTTGTTGTCAACGAATGGTAATGGGTACACTAACTACCTCATCAACCGGACTCACAAGAGCGGCTCCCATTTTATTTATTTTTGGTTGGCACTCCTTCCAACCTTTCTTTCACAAACCATGGCTAACCGAATCCTCGGGTGCCTGCCAACAATCACATACCATGAAGGAGTGCCGTTTTATTTAAGTTTTATTATGATGATGACACCCCCAACCTTTGCTTACACAAGCCATGGCTAACCGAATCCGGGTGCCGTCCAATCAATCACAAACCATGGATGAGTGTCTATTTAAGTTAATTAATTCGGACTGGGAATCCCATTGCCAGCTCTTTTGCAAAATTATTGGATAAGCGGATGTGCCACTAGTCCATATGAGAGTCCGTCAAAAGTAAATGACAAGGTTGAAAGCTAAACACCACATACTTCCTCATGAGCTATGAAACATTAACACAAATTGAGAAGCATTTTGAAAGTTTTAAAGGTAGCGCATGAGAATTTACTTGGAATGGTTTGAAATGCCATGCATAGGTATTTATGGTGGACACTTTTGGAACAACTTGGTTTTCAGGTGTTTGGAAGCACGAGCGGTGATCCCGCTCAGTACAAGTGAAGGCTAGCAAAAGACTAGGGAGCGACAAATCAAGAGAGTAACTGTCATAATCATGCTTGCGGCAAAATAAATTAACGGAGGCATAAAAGTGATACAAGAACTCTGAAGCAATATAAATCATCGAGGCTTAATTGACTTTTTGTTCAGTCATATGCATGCGTGAGCATGTGCCAAGTCGATATAAATGAATTATTCAGAGGAGGATACCACAATGCCATACTTACTTATGAATAAAACAATGCAAGCAAACATCCGTGACATGCTACTCATATTAATAAATTGGAACTAAACATGAGAGATCATGAACTACTAGACTTTCTTAAATAACATATACCTCACATGAACCAACTAAGCATGATCAAATGGATGAGTATATGTACAAAAATGAAAACAAATAGAGTTCATACCAGCCCCTCACCACAATCAGATTGTCGTGGATCGTCATTATTGCCTTTTCACTTGTGTAGCTTGGATAATATGAAATGAAAACCACGCTCCAGCCACCGAAGACCATTGAACTCATGATGAACTTTACAAACCAAAGAAGAACAGCAAATATTTTTGGTGTTTTCGAATTAGAAACAAGAACGAAAGAAAACAAGCAAATAAAGTAAAATCTTTTAGGGTTTTCTTGTAGCAAACCAATGATAGCAAATAAAGCAAACTAAGAGCAAGGAACCAAATAACTAAATGGTGAAGAGAAACAACAGAAATATTTTTGGTCTTTTTGTGTTTTAGGAAAGAAACAAAGCGAAAACAAAAGAATGCAAACTAACAGAAACACAGAAAAGCAGGATGACAGAAATCTGCCAAATCCTGACAGCAGTACAGAAATCGAAATTAACAAAAATCTTCCATTGCTCAGACCAAAAAGTGTTCAACTAATGAAAGTTATATAATAACCTGGGGCACATGCTCAAAAATTGGCAACTCAAAATAACGATCTGGCTGTGTGTACGAATTTTTTTTGGTAACAGCCCAGAATCTGTTTTTGGACAGCACTTCCCCAAATATCATCTCCTCTCATTAGAAAACAACTCTAGAGACTAAACAAGTATGTACAAGTATCCAGCAACCATAATATGCAAAGAATGAGTGATGCCGGTATACCTCCCCCAAGCTTAGGCTTTTGGCCTAAGTGGAGTTCATTCCCACGGTCCCCATGAAGTGGTGTCTCCGTAGTATGACGAAGAACGACCCGGTTCCAGGTATGTGCTGGAGGAAACGTCGGGGTACGTGACGGTGTAGTCGTAGGAGGGCTCGGCGTTCTCGGAGTCATGTTGCTGGTGGAATTCTTGTATCTTCATATGTTCCTCCACCGCCTCCTTAGTGAGCGACCATGATTTGTCAATATTGAACAAACCTGGCTAGGGAAGAGGGATTTCCTTCTCATTCCCATCAGCAAACAACATTCTATAGACCATATTATCTATAGTGGAGTCAGTAGTAACAAAATGATGGCTCTTCATAGCAGCAATATCTAGTCTCCTAGGGGTTAATGGTACATCATTAGAATCAAGAGGAATCTCTAGATGTGTTAAAATGCGCAGTGCAATAGTTCCTCCAAAAATAGGCCCCCTGCTAGACAGGCGGCGAGCAATAAGAGAACCAAGATGATAAGATGTCTCTCCAGTAAGTGCAACATTCAAGAAAGCAAGATGGTAGCTAGAGATGTTGCTAGTATTTTCTCTACCCAAAATGCTAGTAGCAATGTAATATGCGAAATATTTAATAGCGGGGAGTTGAATGTTTGTTATCTTCCCTCGCTGGATGGTGCGGCAATCATCCTCGGTGATCCCTCGGTAGAGCTCCAACAAGTCCCGGGGGTTGTCATCAATCCTCCTTGCTGTACCTACAGGGGCAATATCCAATGCACGACAAAATTCTTCCAATTTCATAGTAACAGGAATATCATAGATCTTGAATGCAACTGTCGGCTCAAATTGCGCGTTGTGGAACTTGAAGCTCTCAACGAAGACTTTGGTGAGCCTGTAGTATTGTTCC
This sequence comes from Lolium multiflorum, assembly GCA_030979885.1. Classification (NCBI taxonomy): domain Eukaryota; kingdom Viridiplantae; phylum Streptophyta; class Magnoliopsida; order Poales; family Poaceae; genus Lolium; species Lolium multiflorum. Next base: position 192,654,646 of record CM061747.1, read on the forward strand.
CTCTCATCTCCCACGTAGGTGGCTAAGCCTGCCCTGTTGACAAGGGTGAAGAAATCATCCAATATCCCTGCATTTGTCAGAAACTCATAACATGGGAAGGATGAAGCATTAGGAGCCCCATTGTCCTCCTCGGGCGCGAAGCTAGGCGCGATGACATCCTTATTGTAGGATCGCCTAATCTGAGTAGACGCCCTCGAGGGCCTACCGGTGCTGGTTGTTGCTTTCTTGAACAATTCTCCAAATTTGAATTTCTTCATCTTCCCCTTCTGAAATTTTCAACAATCATTATAAAATTTGATTTCAAGGTATATATTTGAAGGGAACTACTATAGGAACTTGCTAGAGTACTAAACATGCATCAAAACTAATTTCTTCCACTTAGAACAAGCATGCAAGCTCACTAAACATGTTATCTACAGCAGCAAAATATTCAAGATATACTTAACCAAATGAAATTCTAATTGGACAATCAAAGGAGTCACATACCAAGGAGTAAATGTGCCAAATTTCAAGCAAATCTGGGCTGAGCAAGGAGATCGAAAAATCGCGAGTTCTTGAGCAGAAACACGAGTGAGAGAAACTTGGTACGAGTTTTTCGGGAGAGAGAAGATGCTGGGAGGAAGAGATGATGTAGTGGGGCAAGGGGTGGCCCACACCACAAGGTGCGGCCCCTTGCTGGCCGCGCCGGCCTATGGTGTGGCACCTCCTGGTGCCCCACAGGTCATCCTCTGGTGCTCCCGGTGCCTCGTCGAAAAATAGGACCAACGGTGTAATTTTTGTAATTTTTAGAGAACTTCGAAAAATGCACATTTCTGGGTATTAAATTAATGATTACTGCGCAGGAAAATGATTTCTAAAATCTTAAATAGCTAAAGCATATTGCAAAACAAAAGTGCTACAGCAAGTAAAATAGGTGGAGGGAGAAAGAAAGAAAGAAATGTTGTTTAGCTCTTTTATGCAATAAAATATACTTGTTAACAAGGTTGATCAAGTCTTGCTACCAAATAAATTTTATATGACATAAGAAGAAATAAACCTCAAATCAATCATGTTACCTTATATTGAATTGATATGGATCCAATCACAAGAGTTTGATATTCTTCTTTAGGCTCATATATAGGACAATCAATGGATCCCACTTTGATAGTTTTCACATTAAAAATTGTATTAACTCCACATACTTTATCAATCCTCTTGGGAAAATAGACAGTGTGTTCCTTATCATCAACATTGAAAGTAACCATGCCTTTATTGCAATCAATAACAGCCCCTGCAGTATTAAGAAAGGGTCTTCCAAGAATAATGGACATATTATCATCTTCAGGCATTTCCAACACAACAAAATCAGTTAATATCAAGCAATGTTGAGTAACTTGAACGGGAACATTTTCACATAAACCAACAGGAATAGCAGTAGATTTATCAGCCATTTGCAAAGATATATCAGTTGGTATCAATTTATCTAAATCAAGTCTCTTATAAAGAGAAAAAGGCATTACACTAACACCTGCTCCCAAATCACATAGAGCAGTTCTAACATAATTATTCTTGATGGAACAAGGAATAGTAGGTATACCTGGATCGCCCAACTTCTTTGGAATCTTACCATTGAAGGAGTAATTAGCGAGCATAGTAGAAATTTCCTCATTGGGGATTTTCCTTTTGTTAGTAACAATATCTTTCATATACTTTGAATAAGGAGGCAATTTAATAGCATCAGTCAAAGGGATTTGCAAAAATAAAGGTTTCATCCAATCACAAAATTTATTATAATGTTCCTCCTCCTTTGATTTTAGTTTCTTAGCAGGAAAAGGCATTTGCTTTTGAACCCAAGGTTCTCTTTCATTACCATGTTTCTCAGCAATAAAATCTTCTTTAGTGTACTTTTTATTTTTAGCATGCTTTTCAGGTTCTTTTTCAATTTCTTCTTTATCAGAGTATCATTCTTATCATTATCTTTATCATGTTCATTACCACTTTCAGTTTCAGCATCAGAAATAGAAATACTATTAGGATCATTAACAGGTTCAGAGGATTCTACAACATTCTTATGTTTCTTTTTCTTTTTCTTAGATGGAGTACTAGTTTTAACTAATTGAGAATCTTGTTCAACTCTTTTGGGATGCCCTTCAGGATATAGAGGATCCTGGGTAGAAACACCACCTCTAGTTGTTACTTCATAAGCATGTTTTTCTTTAGAATTATTTCCCAACAAGTCATTTTGCACTTTAGTAAGTTGATCAATTTGAGTTTGAACCATTTGAAAATGTTTAACAAGTATCTTAACATCATTGGAGGTTCTCTCCATAATACCATGCAATTCACTAATAGCTCGGGAATTTTCCATTAAATGATTCTCTACTCTCATATTAAAGTTTTCTTGCTTAACAATATAATTATCAAACTCATCTAAGCATTGAGCAGGAGATTTTGAATACGGAATATCTTCCCTAGTAAAGCGTTGAAGAGAGTGTACCTCAATCATGGGTGAAGGGGAATCGTCTCACATATATCTTCTATAGGAGGTAAATTCTTCACATCTTCAGGTTTAATACCCTTCTCTTTAAGAGACTTCTTGGCTTCCCTCATATCTTCATCATTTAATTTAATCATACCCCTCTTCTTCACTATCGGTGTCGGGGTTGGTTCAGGTGTAGACCAATCATCATGATTCCGGCCTATTTTAGCCAATAATTCTTCAGCGTCGTCTGGAGTTCTTTTCCTGAAAACACAACCAGCACAACTATCCAGGTATGCCCTAGACTCAATGGTTAGTCCACTATAAAATATATCAAGTAAATCATGCTTTTCCAAATCATGGTCGGCTGAGCTCTAATAAGAGAGCAAAATCTCGCCCAAGCCTCAGGCAATTTCTCTCCATCCTCCTGGTCAAAATTATAAATTCTCTGCAAAGCGACATGTTGAGCACTAGCAGGAAAGTATTTGCGGAAGAAAACATCAAGCAATTCTTTTGGACTTTTAATAGAACCAGGAGGCAAATTATTATACCAAGTTTTAGCATCATCCTTTAATGAGAAAGGAAAAAATTTAGCGACAAAATAAGTACGCATCTTAATATCATCAGAAAACAAGCCGCTAAGAGTAGATAGTTCAATCATGTGTTCAACAGCACTTTCTTTTTCAGTACCACAAAAGGGTGTTTTCTCAACAATAGCTATATGAGATAGATCAAGAGAAAAATCATAATCTTTATCCCTAATGTTTATAGGAGATGTGGCAAATTTAGGATCGGGAGACAGTTTATATCTAACAGCATGTTAAGCAACTTTTTAATTTTTCTTGCATCAGTAGTAGCATTGCATTTTTCAATAAAATCATCATCAAGCTTTACATAATCTTCATCAAGATCATCACTAGAATATTCAACAGACTCAGGTGAATTAACGGTGTAGCAGCATTTTCATTAGGAGTTTCAGTATTTTCAATTTGTCTAGACTTAGCAATTGTAGCATCTAGAAAAGATCCTAACGAACCATCATTATCAAGCAGAAGCATCATCACAATTATGAGAGGAATTTTTAGATTCAGCAGAAGTACCAGCATTTGAAGCTTGTGGTGGTGAAACAAGTTTACTTATCACAGATGGTGAATCAAGAGCAGCAGAGGTACTAAGAGTTGTACCTTTTCTTGTAGTGGATGGTAATATGGCGATCTTAGTATCGCGAGGTTTACCCATGATGGAAAATTTGCAACGAACAATATCAATCCAAGTGAACTTCCAAATAAAGCTATGCTCCCGGAAACGGCGCCAGAAAATAGTCTTGATGACCCACAAGTATAGGGGATCGCAACAGTCTTCGAGGGAAGTATTACCCAATTTATTGATTCGACACAAGGGAGACAAAGAATACTTGTAAGCCTTAACAGGAGTTGTCAATTCAGCACTGGAAACAGACTTGCTCGCAAGAGTTTATCGAGTAGTAACAGTTTTATGTAGTGGAAATAGTGAAATAACAGCAGCGGTGAAATAAAAAGCGTAGTGATTATAGTAAACGAGGATTAAAATAAGGCAGGACGGATTTAACGGGCGTTGCATGGATGAGAGAACCTCATGTAACAATCAAAGCAGGGCATTTGCAGATAATAATAAAACGGTATCCAAGTACTAATCAATCAATAGGCATGTGTTCCATATATAGTCGTACGTGCTCGCAATGAGAAACTTGCACAACATCTTCTGTCCTACCACGGTGGCAGCCGGGCCTCTAGGGAAACTACTGGATATTAAGGTACTCCTTTTAATAGAGTACCGGAGCAAAGCATTAACACTCCGTGAACACATGTGATCCTCACATCACTACCATCCCCTCCGGTTGTCCCGATTTCTGTCACTTCGGGGCCATTGGTTCCGGACAGCAACGTGTGTATACAACTTGCGGTAAGATCAATAAACAATGAATATCTTCATGAAACAATAACATGTTCAGATCTGAGATCATGGCACTCGGGCCCTAGTGACAAGCATTAAGCATAACAAGTTGCAACAATATCATAAAAGTGACATCTACGGATACTAGGCACTATGCCCTAACAATCTTATGACTATTACATGACCAATCTCATCCAATCCCTACCATCCCCTTCAGCCTACGTGGGGGAATTACTCACACATGGATGGGGGAAACATGGCTGGTCGATGGAGAGGCGTTGGCGGTGATGGCGGTGAATCTCCTCCAATTCCCCGTCTCGGCGGAGTGCCGAACGGAGACTTCGGCTCCCGCGACGGAGTTTCGCGATGTGGCGGCTCTCGGAGGGTTTCGGAGATTTCGACTTCTCTCCGTGCGTTTTAGGTCGAACCCGATAAGTAGTCCGAAGGGGCGTCGGAGGCCAGCCGAGGGGCCACACCACATGGCGCGCGGGCCTGGGCGCGCCGCCATGGTGTGGGGCCCTCGGGCCTCCACCTCTCTCGCCCTTCTAGCTCCGTCAATATTCTGGTAAAATAGGCCCTGCATAAATTCCGAGGATTTTCCTGAAAGTTGGATTTCTGCACAAACGAGACACCAGAGCAGTTCTGAAAACAGCGTTAGTCCGTGTTAGTTGTATCCAAAATACACAAATTAGAGGCAAAACAATAGCAAAAGTGTTCGGGAAAGTAGATACGTTTTGGACGTATCAATCGTCATCCACAACGGGGCCAGGCGCGCATCCTCTGCTCCGGCCCGTCGGACGGCTAGGTTGGGCCACCACCGCCGCCTCAAGGAGGAGGACGCCGCGGCCTCGTCACCACTTCCGCCGGCGAAGAAGAAGCAATGGTGGGAGATGGAGGCGGAGGCGAAGGCAGCCCTCCGTGTCGACGATGCCCCATAGGAGTTCCCCGGCCAGAACTTCATCGTCGGCCGCTCCGTCACGAGGACTACAGGCAGATCATGATGGAACCGCGGCAAGCGGTGGTGTGGTCTACCAGGAACCACGGCGCCAACTTCGTCGACCTCGCCGGACCATCATAGCTGCCTGTGCCAAAGGAGGAGAAGGCCGACGAGGAAGACAGCTGGTCTATCAGGCCATCCAACGACGACGGTGACGACCTGGACTTCAGCGCCTTCGACTCACGGCACCGCAAGATGTTTATTTAGTTTTTTTGTTTAAATTCACGTTACTTTTGTATAAATTTCATTCGAATATCATTTTAAAATGTGATTTTAACTTTCAAATCCTATCGGGGCTGGCATATGGGGGGCGCCGGTGTGGGAGCAGCATCCCCAAATAGAGGATGCTCTGCCGGCGCCTCTGCCGGCGCCTATTTGGGGGCCGCTGGTGGAGAAGCTCTAAGCACAAGTAGTACTACGCCTATACGTCGGATGCAACCCAAAAATGCTCTGTCCGTTGGAGACTTCGAGTCATGAACCAGATCACTAAGAGCACCTCCAGCCGTCTCCCCGACCATCCCCTGGCACCCCTTTTTTTCATCCGGATGGCGCAATTCGGTCCAGCCGCGCCCTCGATTTCTCGTTTTGCCCCGGAAAAGGGCCTAAATCCATCCAGAGAGGCCAGGCCATCCCCAGCCTCCCGAGGCACACTCGGGGAGTCCGGACGAAACAAATACGCGCGAAACATCGAGCGGGCCCGCGGTGTCGGTCACAGAAAGGCTAGTTCCTTCCATTTTTGTTTCCCGTCCAAACTGTGCCGCATATCCCCATTTCCCCACCAAATTTCGGAAGAGCTACCGCCATTCCCTACAGTTGCAGCTCCTCCTCTTCCCTTCCACCACCATGCCACCTAAGAAGATCGACGAGGACGGTGCGCTGAGGGCGAGGAAGCCGCGGGCGCCAAAAGAGAGGCCGTCGGGTTGGTCAAACGCAAGGTGGGCGGCGGATGTGGAGCGGCTCCGAATCGAAACTTGTGGCACGACGGAGAGGGAGAAGAAGATCGCCGTGAAGAGGGCGGCAGCGGCAGAGGAACAGGCGAGGCAGGTCTCCAAGTACGATCGTCTCTCCTTCGACCTTCTCACCGGTGTCACCGGCCATGTTCCATGACAGCTACGTCGCCAGCGTATCGAGGTTTATGCCATCGCCGCCGGAGTACGGAGTCGATCACTACGAGGGCATCTCGCCTGCCCTGCACCGAGGGCCGCTCTCCTTCTCCAACCCCGGGAATGGCTTGGGCGCGTCATTGGGCGGGATACCTCCGCCGAATGACGGTGTGATGCACGAGATGATCACCTCGGGCTCCATGGCCACCGCATCGAGCCTGTGTTTCTTCACGCAAGAGAAGGCCAGAGCGACGGAAGCCGTCGAGTCGCGGGGTGCCGCCGACGATCAGAACGGGGAGTTTGGAGACGACACCCAAGACTTCAACGATGAAGAAGAAGAACATGCTGAGGAGGAGGAGGACCTCGCCGTGCCTGATCCTACAGCGACGAGGAAGGGGAAGAAGAACTCGCCGCCGGCCGAGCCGCGGATCAAATGGACGGGCAAAGAAGAGGAGTGCCTCGCCGAAACTTGGAAGACCGTATCCATGAACGGCATTACCGGCGCCAATCAAAACTATGAGACATATTGGTAGCAGGTCAAGTTGGCGTTCGATGATCATCGATCCCTACTTCAATAAGACGGTGATGGTTCGCGGTGACAAGGCCATGGGCACCCATTGGGGGATCATCTAGGCGGCGTGCAACAAGTGGCACGACATATAGGAGGAGATCGAAGCTCACCCGGTGAGCGGCGCCAACTTCGAGCAAAAGGTGAGCTGACTCGCTAGGCCGTCCGTCGATCATGGATCGCCGAGGTTTAATCTTGATTCACCGTCCTGTCTTGCAGATGTGTCGTGCTTTCGACATGTACAACGACGACACCCACGGCCAGACGTTAAGTACCTTAACGTCTTTGCCGCATCGAGAATTGCGAGAAATGGGCGGACGTACGCCAAAACCTCGCGAAGAACAAGGACGAGCAGTACAACCCCGACGCTCCAGCCCCTGCCGCGTCGGCGGGCCGCCCCGAGCTCGGCCAGAAGAAGCTGAAAGAACTGAAGAACGCGGGCCATCCCGCCGAAAGGTTGCAGGCATCCTTTGGCAAGTGCTGGGCCGATGTGAGGGCGCACGCCGCCGGGAGGCACAACAAGTACGACGTCACGTGGAAGGTGAACCAGGGCATCCAGATCGCCTTGCTGAAGGCAACCTCCGCGGCGAAGAAGAGGAACACCGACCTGGCGTCAACGACGGCAAGATGCATGGACGAGAATACGAGGGCTTGGTACGACGCCCATCGCCAAGACATCCTCCAACCCCCCCCGTTGAGTGCTTTGTCCTCTCCTCCGACGTCCACTCCCGCCGCTGCAACTCCGGCAGCCAACGTTGCATCGCCGCCAGACTCTGCGGCAGACACATGAAGTGACTGCCGATGCCCCTGTTATCGTCCAGTTTCTGTTTAGATCGCCGGTGATCGCCGTACTATTGGGCGTTGTGTAGCGAGAAGACGATTTTTTTAAATTATCGCCGCTGTGAGGCTAATGCTGGGGTGAGAGTGGAAAACTGGTGCCCCACGCCTTATTTTGATCCAATCTGCCGTTAATTTCGTCCGGATTTCCCTGGGGCCTCAGGGCTGGAGGTGCTCTAATTTCAGACTTCACATATAGTATCAGCTACACGATAGCATAGCAAAGCTTTCTTAATTTAGCCAGTGGTTAGAAAGATCAAAAGTACGTACGTATATGCCCCGCACTAGCATGTGCGACATATATACCTGGATCGGAATCTGCAAATACGTCCCGCTCGATCAGGTCGTCAGCAACATAAAATATATGGATTCGTCTAGTCATCGTCGCTGCCTGTTTAGTCACGCTAAATGGACGTACAGATCGACGAAGTTTCCAAATCGGCCTTGTGGTCGTGTGTATATCTTCACGTACGTACTCGTGCTTCTGGTTTCCGTTGCTCCTACGTGTTTACACACCGGCTGCTTGCGTCTACGAATTTGTGTAACTATATTCACTGAGAAGAAGAGATCTCGACAGGTGACTGTGACGCATCTGTCTTTGAAAAGAACAGATCTTGACAGGTGCTTTGCACGACAGGTGCTTTGCGGTGCAGCTCCTCGTGCAACAGTAACCAGAATTATTATTTTGGACATTATCAGTTCAACGATTTGTACGGTATATACAGTGATCTCCGGAGATCTTCAAGATCTAGAATAAATGGGGTCAGCATCGTCATCTTGATATCTTGATTTAAACACATCATGCATGAGTTTTGTTTTTGGGGAATAGAAAAGGATAATAATGGAAGGCTACTTGGATTCATAACACTAGCTACTTACATAAGTTGGAAAAATGGCATTACAATTTTAATTTTTGGAAATATGTCTCAACTGTCTTATACTTACCATTTTATTCACTTAAGAGAACTGATGCTCAACAAATTCTGGTATTCCAATCTATATTTCAGTACCAACCATAATACAACCCCGTGTCGAAATTTTGGCGGCACAATTCCATCATACATCTCGCCGGGATGCCAGAAATTTCATCCTATTGTCAAAAATTTGAACTTCCTACATATATATAAAATCATATCAAACGATTAAAAAGAATGATAATACCGGGTTCATGGTTAAGATCTTCTATAGCTACTTCTTAAAATAATATTTAGTTGGAAAACTAATGAACATATTATGACGTTGCCCATGTTAATAACTTTTCCCAAACTAATAAACATATGAGAGAGTTCATAGAATTTGTCATTGTTTGGCATACACAGTTATATCGGAGCTAATTATATCTATGATTATCACTTTCATTGATGCTATGCCGACGAAGGGCTGCATTCCTCTACATCATGTGGTCAACAACGGTGTTGGGAACTACGTGGCAGACTGGCAGGTGTCAATGACACTAAGGACGGAACTCATGATAGCTGATTCTCCGATGGCCGCGTGAGATTAGTTTATATTATACTAAACATTATTACTTATTTAATCTATTTTTTAGTTATTCACAATATTTATCATGCATCACTAAAAAATCTACTTCGTTACAGAACTCAAAGTCTCAAATATCTATTATTTCGATTCAATAATTGAGGCAAACTAAAAATTCATTTTTTCAATGGATATTTTGTGATTTTTAAATTACTTTGAGACAATTTGCCTGATGGATTTCCATGTAAATCTAATCAAAGCATACGTGGATGACAATATCACATCCATAAGGGGAAATTATACCACTTAAATGTATTACCTAGGGTGTGCATGCTTTAGCTTCTGGATATATGGTTCTAGATAATTGATCTAGCAAATATCCCTACAAAGGTTCTTTAATTATATGAGTCTAGCTTAGAACTAAGGAATAGGCTAGAGCTTATAAGGTGTTAGCAAGTGGTATTTCTTTTAATCATCTCCTCTCCTTTTTATACTGAAGGCTCAAAAAGCCCGGCTTTAAATTAATAAAGCTCCACAAGGCCACAAGTATGAGTACAAATATGCTAGAATACCAGCTTACATGAAACATGAGGGAAACAACACCGAAACAAGGAGGATAAAAAAACTAAGCATTGATAGAATAAGAAAATCTATCATACTAGGCTTGAGAGGGTCATCCTCTGGCACTTCAAGAGAAGGGCGTTGTTGGATCAAGCCACAACGTTCACGTCAGCTTCTCGAGCATTTGCCACCAGCCCATGCAAACCACCAAATGTGTAGAACAAGGTTAACCGTTGAGGATCAAGGTTCTAAGGTGATCCCTCCAAGCACCCGAATGCCGCCATAGCCTGCCCCAAGAGGGGCAAAGTTTTCACCCAGAAATGCATGAAGAATGGGAGAAAGCAAAGGCTCTTCAGTAAAGCCTCCAAAAAGGGAAATCCACCTAAGGGAGTCATCGTCATTGGCACCACTCTACCAAGGCAAGGCTTTCGCCCAAGCCAGACACTTCTCCCATCTCACATCCCCCGTAATAGGAAGCCCACCGGCGGTCGGAGAAGAGTAGGTGCAGGCAACCGACGAAGCACCCTCTAGTTTGGAGATGTGCGACAACCAAAAGATATACTGAGAGTGGAAACTAGCACAATAAGGGATCATCTCCCAGGGTCTGACCAAAACAGGAAAGGATGCGGTTGGGGTTGCATAAATGGGCTCGTTCCGCACCGACATACTAGACTACGAAGATGATATAGGGGGAACCGGGGGACCACTGCTCCGGTGCTAACATCATTGCGGGTCAGCGGTCGTGATAGCTCGTGCACAAATCTTGTGTTTTTCATAGTTATTGCCTAAAACACTTGAGGAAACAACTAAACATATTTGTGTTGTTAACAAACACTCAAAACCCACTTAGGGAGAGAAATGCCCTTTCATCCCTTCTAGAAAGATCGGATGTGAGGTAAAGAAGAGTTCTTTAGAAAAGGCTCTTTCCAAATATGAGTTTGAATGAGCACCATATTTTGGGAAGACATTTGGTAGGGTATATACCACTCTCATAATCGTAGCACCATTATACAACATTTTGTAATAAAAATATGTTATGGTGTCTAATGTTTTATTTAAGGCTCCATGGAATAGTTTGAGAAGGACCTTCACTAGCAATAATTGAAATGCATGGCTACATTTATGCCAAATATAGATGATGGTGCAATTATCTGATGACTCGGATAGATGGCAACAGACTCCCTAGGTTGTGTGTTCGCGCGGTGACGGCCTCCACCCTCTGCTTGCTCGTGCGGCGGTGGCCTCCTCCTTTCGATCCCTCTACGCATGTGCTGCCTGTGGTGGCCTCAGGGAGAGAGAGATTGGGTGGTTCGGAGCTCGTGATGAGGACATAAGGTGCAAGTGGGAAGTGGGGGATAAGTGTCGCGGCTTCTATAGGGGCCCGATGACGTTTCTGGAATCGAATGCGTCGCTGCACCTCAAGCGAACTGCGTGGTGCCACTTGGTAGAAAATAACTTATCTCTACTTTCTCTCTCTCCTCGAAATAGGCTTTCGCCCCGCTTTATAGATAAAGCAACCACAACCATACAAGATTCGGATACAACATCACGACGACACCACACAGAACACCAGTCTGCTGGGGCAACAACACAACATGCCCAAAAGAACTAGAAAAGCGATACACCCCCAAAGGAAAGGGCCACTCAGAGGCTGGACGACGAAGAAAGGCGACGTGCCGCCGTAAGAAGATCCTCCAGCATGTCGTCCAAGCGCTCCCTGTCCCGCTGTCTACACAGCGGGTACCACTGCTGCAACAAAGCCAAGAAAGCGAATAAGGAATCAGAAGCGCGCCGAGGTAAGATACGCTCGATGACCATCTTATTACGCACAGTCCATAGGGTCCAGGTCAAGGCCGCGAACACCAACCAGAAGAGGCGCCTCCTCCTACCGGTGCTGTTCGCATGGGCCTCAATGAACTCACCGAGGGCTGAGGCCTGCCACTCAGGTCCCAGCGCCTCCTGAAGGAAGCTCCAGAGGAAACGGGCTGCGGGGCAAGAGAACATTATGTGGGTCGTCGTCTCCGGGACCACACATAATGGACAAAGCCCATCACCCGGCCCGTGTCTCTTCGCCACCTCCACCCCGGAGGGAAGGCGATCCCTAAGCAACTGCCAGAGGAAAATCTTCGTCTTAAGCGGGATGGGCGCTTTAAAGAGAGGGGCCGTCCAGAGCATCGGGGGACCTCTAAACAAGGCCCTATAGGCCGTCCGCACGGAGAACGAACCGGAAGGCGTCAAGCGCCAAGAGGGTGAGTCTAGTCCTCCAGGCAAAGCGTCCGGGAGGAGGTTCCGCAACATGGCCAGACTCAGGGCCTCTCCCTGGGTAAGACCGCGACGGAACAGGATAACCCAGCCCCCCTGGGCGGCGTCGGCGACAAGAAGAGGGGGGTCGGCGCAAATGGCGAAAAGGTCCGGGAAATCAAGGCAAATGGGGCGGGCGCCCAACCACGGGTCGAGCCAGAACATGGTCCCTCTACCATCGCCTATGGAGAGGGACAGTCCCGCTCTAATCTCGTGCTTAATGTCCTGGAGGGCCCTCCAAAACTGAGATCCCTCCCGACGGTCACAAGCGAGAAGAGGCCGGCCCCGTAGGTATTTAGCCTTAACTAACTTAAGCCACAAACCCCCATCATCAGAAAGGATCCTCCACACCCATTTCAACATGAGGGCCACATTCATGTGACGAGAAGAGATAATGCCTATACCCCCAAGATCCTTGGGGGCGCACACATCGGCCCATTTGACCATGTGGTACTTTTGACGGCCCGTCCTGTCCTGCCAGAAGAAGCGAGAGAGCTCTTTATCAAAGGCCGCATGTACCCCTTCCGGAAGGATGTACAAACCCATGATATACATGGGGAGACTAGACAGGCACGAATCGATGAGAACCGTCTTGCTACCCTTGGAGGTGAACCTCCCGCACCAAGGTTCAGCCTTCGCTCTAACTCGCCCCACTAAGGGGGCGAGGTCTCTAATAAGGATCCTAGAATCCCTAACTGGTGCTCCCAGGTAGTTCACAGGGAAGGTTGTCAACCTGCAATTGAGGTTATCAGCGATCCGCTGTTGGGTTTCCGGAGGGTACCCCAAGACCACTACCTCACTTTTGTCAAAGTTTATTTTGAGGCCCGACATGGCCTCGAAACAGAGGAGTAGGAACTTGGTGTTCTGGATATCGAGGTCCGAACCCTCGAACATGATCATGGTATCATCCGCATACTGGAGGTGGGTCACTCCTCCACTAGGGATCAGGTGGCCGACCACTCCAGTAATATGGCCCGAGATCCTAGCCCTCTCCAGGATCTCGGCCAGGGAATCAACCGCCGCATTGAAGAGGATAGGGGAGAGGGGGTCACCCTGTCTCACTCCACATGCCGGCCTAAAATAGGGACCCACTTCCCCATTAATGTTAATGGCCGTGCTGCCCGTCGTCACCGTCTGCATAATCCAGCCAATCATCCGGTCGTCAACGCCTCTCCTCTGAAGGACCTGTCTGAGGAAGGACCAATCCAAGCGGTCGTACGCTTTCTGGAAGTCTAGTTTTAAGAAGACACCCCTCTGGTGTCGACTCTTGACCTCATGCACAATCTCATGCAGTGCAAGAATCCCGTCATGAATGTGGCGGCCCTTAAGGAAGGCAAACTGGTGTTGGTGCGTAATCCGCTCCATCACCGGCGCCAACCTCACCGCGCACACCTTGGAGAACAAACGTTGGATTACGTTGATGACAGTAATTGGCCTGAACTGGCGTATATCCGTGGCCCCCACTACCTTGGGGATCAAGGTAATAACACCGTAGTTCAGACGCCCCATATCCAGAGTTCCAACGTAGAATTCTTGGAACATTGGCATGATGGTCTCCTGGAGTGTCGCCCAGAATTTCTGGAAGAAGGCAACTGGGAGACCGTCAGGGCCAGGGGCCGAGCAAGCCTTCATGCCCTCAAGCGCACTCCGGACCTCCGTCGAAAGGAACGGAAGGGTAAGGGCGGCGTTCTCCTCGTCTGAGACCCAGGCCCTAGCTGGCCATAGGTCTGCCGCGAGGGCCACCCCTGTTCTGGGCCCAGCCTCAAAGAGACCTTTGTAGAAGGTATAGATATGGGTGGTGATCTCCCCGGCCTCCTCCAATAAGAGATCACCATCCCAAAGACAAGGGATGGAACATTTCCGGCGACGTCCATTTGCAATCGCATGGAAGTAGGCAGTGTTCGCATCCCCCTGGAGAAGCCAATTCTGGCGGCTCCGCTGCCGCCAGAAGACCTCCTCCCCGCGGTAGATCTCCATGAGCGAGTGTTCCAGGGCATAGCGCTGAAGCCACTCCTCAGCGGCTAAGCCCTCCTCATCTGCGACGCGGTCTAGCTCCTGGATCTGGCGGAGGAGAAGGTCCTTCTTCTGGCGAACTTCCGCCCCGAGGTTAGCCCCCCAGCCTCGCATAAACTGGCGGGCACGCTTCGTGCAGTGATGCCAAACATCAACTGCGTTGAAGACTCGCGGGGGGGACTCCGCCGCTCGCTCCCACTTGTAGCCAACCGCCTCCACAAACCCTGGCTGATTGAGCCAGAAGTTTTCAAAGTGGAAGCGGTTTAGTCTCGGGGGGGTAGAGCCCCCCGAGCACAGTAGAAGTGGGGAGTGGTCAGACCCGATCCTGGTGGCCGCCCTGAGGGAGCATAATGGGAATTCCATTTCCCATTCAACAGACACAAAGACCCGGTCCAGCACACTCCGGACCGGGTCAATGCGGTTGTTGCTCCAAGTGAAGCGAGCCCCCACTCTAGAGATCTCTCTAAGGGCGAGATCCGCAAGGCAGTCATTGAACATCCGCATCCTAGGGATGTCCACACGACTCGAGCTCTTGTCCTCCGGGGAGCGTATCAAGTTAAAATCGCCGGCCACCACCACCGGGGTGGTACACCGGCCAATCTTATCCCGCAACTCCTCCAAGAAAGACTGGGAACGCGAGTGGTCCGCCGGTCCATAAACAATAATAACCTCCCAGCTGAGGTTAGATCGTTTATGGGTGACGGCCATACTCACGAAGAACTCGCCGTGCTCCATATCCTCGACCTCGAAGGTATCCTCCTTCACCCCTAGGAGGATGCCTCCCGAGTGACCCGAAGCAGGACGCCAATGCCAGGCGAACTTGTGTCTGCTAAGGCCCTCCAGCTCATGGAGGAGGAAGGACTCCTTGATCGTCTCTTGGAGCCCAACAATATCCACGTTCTCGCGCCGCATATATTCCTTCAGTTGTTGTTTACGACCCGGGGCCTCGAACCCCCTGATGTTCCAGATGAGTGAGAAAAAGGGCTCACTCATTGGAACACATCAGATTGGGGGGTTCCCCTACTGGGAACCGATCGAGCCCTACTACGTGTCGAGGGTCCGGACGGTGGTCTAGGAGGTCTCCCACGCGGCCCCCCTACCTGGGGGGTCGCGTCCGGCCTACCCAAATGCTCCAAACCAGACCCAGGTGCCAGCTGCACAGGGTCGGTCAGGGTAGCGATGGTCGCCCTCTCGCGCTCCAACTGAGCGCGAGAAGCTGCGAGCACGCCATCGTAGACCTCCTTGGCCCGAATCGCCGCCAGCTGCTCAGCCCGAGGGCCTCGTTCACCCCTGAAAATTACGCCACAATCCGACGCCACCTGACCAAGGTGGTCGAGCGACGCCGTAGCAAGAACAGAAAAACGAGAGCCCGAGGGGGAAGAAAGGGGAACAGAGGGGGAGGGGCGAGGAGTGGGGTGGGTACCTGAGTCGAGGTTGCGGGCTGCCGCCCGCCGCTCTGCCTGCGCAGCCACAGTCGGCTCCATCGCCTCGGCCCCGGAGCGGGAACGAGCGAGCCTAGCGCTGTGGCGGGACGGCTGGGTGGGCTGACGGTGGCGTCGCGGGGCCCTCGCCTTGGCGCCAGCCAGGGGAGTGTCGGGGAAGACCGAGGCTGGCTCCAAGACAGTAGGGCCAGGGGTCGCAGGGCCCAGGGGCGAGGTGGGAGTAGAGCCCGGGGAGCGCGTGTGCGCCCCCAAGGATCTTGGGGGTATAGGCATTATCTCTTCTCGTCACATGAATGTGGCCCTCATGTTGAAATGGGTGTGGAGGATCCTTTCTGATGATGGGGGTTTGTGGCTTAAGTTAGTTAAGGCTAAATACCTACGGGGCCGGCCTCTTCTCGCTTGTGACCGTCGGGAGGGATCTCAGTTTTGGAGGGCCCTCCAGGACATTAAGCACGAGATTAGAGCGGGACTGTCCCTCTCCATAGGCGATGGTAGAGGGACCATGTTCTGGCTCGACCCGTGGTTGGGCGCCCGCCCCATTTGCCTTGATTTCCCGGACCTTTTCGCCATTTGCGCCGACCCCCCTCTTCTTGTCGCCGACGCCGCCCAGGGGGGCTGGGTTATCCTGTTCCGTCGCGGTCTTACCCAGGGAGAGGCCCTGAGTCTGGCCATGTTGCGGAACCTCCTCCCGGATGCATGGGGTTCATCAATACTACATGTGTGTCCCATCTTAATACTAAAATACACTTCATACGTAGTGAAAGATTTTACAAAATAAGAGAGATACAACTAATAGCAAAAATTCACCTTGTACATATGTGATGCACTCCCGTAATCTCCCATATAGTCCCATCTGGTGACTGGTGATCGTCACAGTCATATTCTACCGGCGCTAGCAGCTCCTTCCTGCAAAGGTAAAGATGCGACCGGATCCCTGGCAGTATCACCAAACCATTCCGATATTTACATGTGAGATGATAATCTTTTTGTCGAGAGTACGTCGAAGGCGTGCCTTATCCGGCAATCGCAGCTGCAGGAATTGAAGGATCTCTCCTTAATTTGGGTACCATTTGCTCCGCCGGCACTAACAAAATATCGTTTCGCTGATGTCTTCAGGCGCCGACTGCTGACGACGTTGCGCAGCCGGTCGGTACCTCCCAGTTTATTACGCGCTGATGCACGTACGGCCGCCGGCCGGGACAGGTTGAGTCGACGGGGTGTCCATGGCTCCTCGGCACGATCCTAAACATCAACATCGCCTCTATCCTTCACCAAATAACCTATGTTTTCGTGGGTCTACTGCTGCTACTCCTACGCACGCGCGCGCGCAAGGGTATAAAAAAGGCTGAGAATATTATGGAGCAGCAGGGTCCGCACGCGGCAAACGCCAACAGGATGCATCCATCCATCCGCGTCGCGGTTGCGCCGCTTCTGTCGATCAATAGATAATCGGACGATCTATCCACTTATCCGGCGACCGGCGGCCGCTCGATTCCAGCCCCTTTATCGAATCGCTCAACTCAGCCGTCTCCTTCATCGCCTAGCCCTAGCTTATTACGTCCTCTTCCTTTCTGCCCCCACATATCCATAGCTTGTCCAGTTCTTTTGCAGCATGGAGGCTGGAGGTACACCAACCATGGCCCGTGCTTCAGCGGATTCTGTCTCCGGCCAAGCGCTGAGTAGCCCCGACTCCGAGCCTCCGAGGGCAAGTGCCCATTGGTTAGCGGAACAAGTACAGTCTTGTACTGTGAGCTCTGGATGCGGCATGCAAAAATTAAGACGTGCGGGGAGTCATGGCCCAGGCACCAGGCCGATGGCGACGCCGGGCTCCTGAGGGGAGCACGCTGCGCCGCCTCCAGGGGTGTGTTGGGCCTACTTCAAAACCCTTTTATCTGTCCTCGCCAATGTTTTCTGAATCTACATCCTCTTCTGAATTGGCGAATTTATATCCACGCTAGTTGCTATTGCTACTATCTGACAAGCAATTCTCCATCTTGTCTCGAAGTGTCTTGCCGGATTGATCTGGGTAGTGAGTGACTAAACTACGTAAGAGCATCTCGTTGGCGCTCCCCACGTCCAAATCCGACGAAATTTTCGTCCGGATTGGATGAAGATTTGGTGTGGGGAG
The DNA here is from genome assembly GCA_030979885.1 of Lolium multiflorum. Taxonomy (NCBI): domain Eukaryota; kingdom Viridiplantae; phylum Streptophyta; class Magnoliopsida; order Poales; family Poaceae; genus Lolium; species Lolium multiflorum. The sequence goes on from CM061747.1 coordinate 192,672,465, forward strand.
CGCCGAAGTTCCGGCAGAAACCCCCAACCTCGACCATTTGACATATTTCAAACCAATTCAACATAAAATTTAACAAGTTCGGCAAACAAGAGTACGAAAATTGCTGAAACAAATTCGGCGATAATCAGTACAATGTTTAACAAGTGCTAAAACAAATGAAGCACACAATTTCACAATTTTTCAAACAAATTAAGACAGACTAGTTGGCGTCGGCGTTGGCGTTGCCTCGGAGCCTCCATATGTGCTCCACCAGATCATCTTGCTGGTGATGCATTGTAGAGTCTCGAATCTCCTGCGCATAGCAAAGAAGGCGGCCCATGATGGAGGCACCTGGTGATTAGGCTGTGCAAGAGGACCCTCTCTCATATGGTGCTTCTTGCTCAGCCAGAGGAACCGGATGCTTTCGCTCATCTTCAATAATCATATTGTGTAGGCACACACAACAGTTCATCACCTCCCACATCTGATCTTTGGACCAAGTCATAGCGGGGAACCGGACGACAGCAAATCTCTGCTAGAGGACACCAAATGTGATGGGATTCGTAGCATAGAAAACAAAAAATTTCCTACCGCAAGAACGAAAACACAAGCCAAGATCTAATCTAGTAGATGGTAGCAACGAGAAGATCATGAGACTAACCCTCGAAGATTTCCAAAGCCTAACGAGATTAGATCTCGTGGTGGATGTAGTCGATCACTTGCCGCTTGCAAAAGCGCGTAGAAGATCTTGAGCGCGTAGAAGAACTTGACGGTGCCACAATCGGGCAGCACCTTCGTACTCGGTCACACGTACGGTGTTGATGAAGACGACGTCCTCCTCCCGTTCCAGCGGGCAGCGGAAGTAGTAGATCCTCTCGGAATCCCGCCGCATGACGGCGTGGTGGCGGTGGTGGTGGAGATCTCGGCGGGCTTCGCCGCAAGCGGCTGCGGGAGAAGAGGAGGAGGAGGGAGCTAGGGTTTGGGCGCAGGGTGGTGCTGCGACTTGGGGAGCTAGGGCTGCGACTTGTGGTACCCTTGGGGTGCCCCTTGGCCTCTTTAAATAGGTGGCCAAGCCCCTTGGGTCGTCCAAAAACCTGCCCCCAAGTTTGACTGAGTTCCGATAGGTTTCCGGTTCGAAAACCTAGTCCTACTCGGACTCTTTTGCCAATTCCGAAATTGCATTAAGGAAAGACTCCTTTTCCCTTAAGGCAACGTGGTTGCACCTATTATGGAACCCTCGGACTTCCTTAGACATCCCGGGTCGTCCCGGACACTTCCGGAACATTCCATAATATTCCGGACTATTCCGGTCCTTCTAGAACCTTCTAGAAGCTCCGGTCAAAACACCGGACTTTTCCGAACCCCGGAAAATGACTTCCCATATATGAATCTTATTCTCCGGACCATTCCGAACCTCCTCGTGATGTCTTGGATCCCATCCGAGACTCCGAACAACATTCGAGCTCCATTCCATATTCCATATCTACTTAAACGACATCAAACCTTAAGTGTGTCACCCTACGGTTCGCGAACTATGCAGACATGGTTGAGACTTCTCTCCGACCAATAACCAATAGCGGGATCGGAGATCCATAATGGCTCCCACATATTCAACGATAACTTAGTGATCGATTGAACCATTTACATACGATACCGATTCCCTTTGTCATGCGATATTTTACTTGTCCGAGGTTTGATCATCGGTATCTCTATACCTCGTTCAACCTCGTCTCATGACAAGTACTCTTTACTCGTACCGTGGTATATGGTCTCTTATGAACCATTCATATGCTTGCAAGCTAATTAGACGACATTCCACCGAGAGGGCCCAGAGTATATCTATCCGTCATCGGGATGGACAAATCCCTTGTTGATCCATATGCCTCAACTCATACTTTCCGGATACCTAATCCCACCTTTATAACCACCCATTACGCGGTGGCGTTTGATGTAATCAAAGTACCCTTCCGGCATAAGTGATTTACATGATCTCATGGTCGAAAGGACTTGGTAACTATGTATCGAAAGCTTATAGCAAATGAACTTAATGACGTGATCTTATGCTACGCTTAATTGGGTGTGTCCATTACATCATTCACATAATGACATAACCTTGTTATTAATAACATCCAATGTTCATGATCACGGAACCATGATCATCTATTAATCAACAAGCTAGTTATACAAGAGGCTTACTAGGGACTCCTTGTTGTTTACATAACACACATGTATCAATGTTCCGGTTAATACAATTATAGCATGGTATGTAAACATTATCATAAACACAAAGATATATTATAATAACCATTTTATTATTGCCTCTTGGGCATATCTCCACGTCTCCCACTTGCACTAGAGTCAATAATCTAGTTTACATTTGTAAAGATATAACACCTTGGCCTTTGGTGTTTTATCATGTTTCGCCTACGGGAGAGGTTTTAGTCTACGGATCTGACATGCTCGAAACGTATGTATTTTGCAATTCATTTGCGTCTCACGCATCACTCATTTTCCAAATGAGTCGGCATATATGCTTAGTCCTCTGGTGGAACCTTAATTCCGCGGTCTGAAATATGTCACTAATATTGTCACACACAATATAGCTTCAAAGTTCGACACTATCGGAACTACACCAAGTTCTCAAAGAACTTTTTGACTTAACATCTTTAGTCATTGTCATAACAATGACATACTCTGCCTTCGTTTGTAGAATCCGTCACAATATTTAGAACTCTTCTAAATCTAGCATTGTACTACCTTTTTAATAACACTTAGCCTAATTGAGATCTGAAATTAATTCTTATATGTGACCAAACAAGTATCGGTGCAACACCTTACAGCGATTTGTTTGTCATTACCCCATATAAAACTATATATATATATATATATATATATATATCCTTGGTTCTTCTGAAGCACACAGGGATATTCTTACTGTTTGTCCAATGATTATCACATGAATCATTCTGGTATATGCTCCTAACCTTTTAGAGCACAGGACATCTGATTTTGTACATATTATTTGTGATCCAAAATCACTCATATGTTTTTACTCATCGAGTGTCAAATACACTCAAGTCTTGTTAAACCTTTGTATGCAAAGAACACCTTCTTAATACTTATATATTGAACTACTTCAATATCCATTCTATGTACTTTGACTTAAACTTATTATGTGTTTTAATCTATCTTCATAGATCTTGACACTAAATATGTTTCAGTCCATATCCTTTCATTGAAGTTAATTCTCAATGAAACCTTTTTAATCAATTATATAATTACATTATTTATAATCAACGATATGTCAGCTACATAAAGTATTACAAATATGTCTCAGCGCTCCCACTTAATTTCTTGCAAATGCAAGCACCTTCATCGTTTCGATGAAATCAAAACTCTTTGACTATTTCATCCGGTGAAGATTCCAACTCCGCAATACTCACTTTATCCAATTGAAGTTCGTATTCCTATCTAGTATTCTACGGACTAGCAAAACTCTTGGTTGTATCTTGTATACACCTTTAATACACACTTCTGTTAAGTAATATATCTTGCCATCCTACTAGCATATCTCATAAAAAAATATGTAGCGATTACTAGAATAATCCACATGGACTATAAGCATTGCTACGGAAGATCTAATCTTATCGTACTCAACTCTTTGAACTTTGTCGTAAACAACTTTTCGACAAGTCGAGCTTCTTTAAGGATATTACATCCAAGTCCATCAATTTTATAGATCCATTTACTTTCAAAAGTATTCATCTATCTTGGATTTCATGGCGTATAGCCATTTTAACGGAGTCAGGGCCCATCATAACTTCTTTGCATGTAGTTGGTTTATTATTGTTAAAAAACAATCCTTTGTCCACAAATCATTTATTTGATCACAAAGTAAACCAAACCTACAAGGTTCAATAGGTACTTCGATCTCCATGGCTAAAACACTTTGTAGTCATGGGAGCCATGATTGTCGTAGCCGCTTCCGGAACCATTTCCGATGCTGCGCTACTCTGATCATTATGCTCAGGTTCATCAACCTTATCAAGTTCTATTGTCCTCCCACTCAAAAACTTCGCTAGAAAAACAATTTCTTGGAAATAAGTAAGAAACATCGACAAACACTTTTGTCTTTGTCTCCATAGTGGAAAGAATTCCCAATTAATCTCTGGGATAACCAACAAAGACATTCATCCGATTTTGGTTGTAAACTCATTTACTTATGCTATGCATACCAAAATTTAAAAAAAGACTATTAGGGTTCATACCCATGCCATAACTCGTATGGTGTCATTTCAACGGATCATGATGATGCTCTATTCAGTGTAAAAGCGGTAGTCACTAAAGCATAATCCACAAAAATATAATGGCATCAATATTTTATCTCATCATTGACCCAACAAGGTTTGGATACATTTCTCGGATACTCCATCATCATCATGATACTCCAAGAAACGTGAGTTGTAGAACAACTTCATAACTCTCTTAGATGTTCGCTAAAACTCGTAATTCAAATATTTCTACCATGATCCAATCATAGATATTTGACTTTTCTATTACGATGATTTCCACTTCATGCTGAAATTTATTTGAATCCATTCAAATGTTTCAAACTTCTTCCTTATCGAATATATCCACATATATATACTCAATTCATTGTTGGAAGTTTTCATGAAGTAGAAGAATCTCCGCACACAACTATGCCCATGAACCACATACATCATCATGCATGTTTCCACTAAGTTAGTTGCCCGTTCAACTCTTGGCCTATGAACGGTATTTCAGTCATTCTCTTTAGAAAAGATTTGCAAGCGCCAAACGATTCAAAAATCAAATGACTCAAAAATCCATTTGCATGGAGTTCCTTCATGCGTTCCTCTCTAACATGACCTAAATGGCGGTTCCACAAATAAGTGGAATTTAAATCATTTGCCTTATGGCATTTTAGCGTCAGTGTTATGTATGTGTGTTTCACCATTAAGATTTATAATAACTTATCCATCGTACATGGAGTAATGCCATAATTTGAACAACTCATTGTTTTTCATTTGACCAGAGCAAAATAACAATTATTAAGTTCTTTATTATAAATTCTAAGGGCTAGATAGAATACCAACGACGAACATAATAACACTTTATTTTTGTGCCAGAAGTGTATTCCTATCATATTCCTTGTCAGTCACTTAGGCCATTGTATTCTTGTATTGCGTTGTATTGTATGACATCTCATACCAACCAATCTGGTATAAATACCCAAGAATTTCATTATGTGACCAAACAAGGAATACATCCATAACATGTATATATCATGTATATACACCTGAGCTAGACTTTCTAGTATTTTCTTTCTTTCTGCCAAAATATCTTTTGTAGTTTCTCTTTTAGCTTTCCTCATTCTCAGAAAACACTTCACCTTCAATAACTTCTAGGTTTGTTGGTCAAATACCAATAATCTTGAGGTTCTTAATTTGAAGTTGATCATCATATGACAAGTGTTCCAGATTTCACTATTAGTAACTTTGTAATATGATGAAAAATTTCACTCATAATTTTATCCATCATATCATGACGACTTTCCGAGACCATGTCTGTACATGCTAGGCTAAAGTAAGTTTAGTATTCGCATGTGCAAATCTGGCTTGCACCCGTTGTATGCACTCGTGGAATCTATAACACCCGATCATCACGAGATGCTTTGAAACGACGAGTCTTAGCAACGGTGCATACTAAGGACGATCACTTCATGGATATGCGAATATCGTTAGTGCTCCAATAGTTGGAGGATTGGGACGCCTGGCGTCTTCAATCTTCGTACATTCCCATAAAACTTATGAGTTTATGTACTCTCACCAAATTATATTCTATCACCTTGTAATAAGGTCTTAGATATCACATATATCTCATACCTCGCTAATTTCTGAAAACTAAATTTCCAGCTCCTTACTTTAATTTCAAACGAATTTGAACTTCAAGTTTCATGGAGACAAGATGATTTTTAGGCACTAATTGAAACCATTGTTCTTTGAATCAACAATGTGAGGTTTACTAAAATTTTGCAATAGGACTTAATCATTTCTTGATTCTTTAACAATACGGTCCGTAAAGTTTATTGTCAGACTTAACAGTATTTCTATCTCAATTACAAGACTAACGCATGGTAGAAAACGGATGCCAATTCTACAAATTTAATTCAAAATACTATTCAGACTATGTTCATGATAATTAGTTCAAGTTTTAATCTAATTACTAATGAACTCCCACTTAATACAACATCCCTCATAGTTGTTAAGTGGCACACGATCCACATCCACTACACCAAAACCGATCATCACGTGAGATGATGTAGCTTCAATGGTGAACATCAACATGTTGATCATATCATCCATATGACTCGTGTTCAACCTTTCGGTTTCCGTTGTCCCGAGGCTATGTCTGTACATGCTAGGCTCGTCAAGCAAACCCAAGTATTCCGCGTGTGTAAACATGTCTTACACCCGTTGTATGTGAACGTAGAGTCTATCACATCCGATCATCACGAGATGCTTCGAAACGACGAACTGTAACAACGGTGCATACGAGGGAGAACACTTTATTATCTTGATATTAATGTGAGGGATCATCTTATAATGCTACCGTCGCGATCTAAGCAAAATAAGATGCATAAAGGATTAACATCACATGTAATTCATATGTGATATGATATGGCCCTTTAGTCTTTGCGCCTTTGATCTTCATCTCCAAAGCACGGACATGATCTCCATCATCAACGGGCATGATCTCCATCATTGTCGGCGTAGCGTCAAGGTCCATGGCGCCGTCTTCATGGTTGTTCACCGTGTGTAGCAACTATTACAACTACTTTGAAATAATACTACAACATGAAATATAAAGACAACCATAAGGCTCTGCCGGTTGCCACAATACAATAATGATCATCTCATACATATTCATCATCACATCATGGCCATATCACATCACCAAACCCTGCAAAAACAAGTTAGACGCCTCTAATTTGGTTTGCATATTTTACGTGGTTTAGGGTTTTCGAGTAAGATCCAATCTACCTACGAACATGAACCACAACGGTGATACTAGTGTTGTCAATAGAAAGAGTAAATTGAATCTTCACTATGGTGGGAGAGACAGACACCCGCAAAGCCACTTATGCAATACAAGTTGCATGTCGAACGTGGAGCAAGTCTCATGAACGCGGTCATGTAAAGTTAGCCCGAGCCGCTTCATCCCACCATGCCGCAAGATGCAAAGTACACGAACTAAAGACAACAAAGCATCAACGCCCACAAAACCATTGTGTTCTACTCGTGCAACCAATCTATGCATAGACACGGCTCGATACCACTGATGGGATTCGTAGCATAGAAAACAAAATTTTCCTACCGCAAGAACGAAAACACAAGCCAAGATCTAATCTAGTAGATGGTAGCAACGAGAAGATCATGAGACTAACCCTCGAAGATTTCCAAAGCCTAACGAGATTAGATCTCGTGGTGGATGTAGTCGATCACTTGCCGCTTGCAAAAGCGCGTAGAAGATCTTGACCGCTTGCAAAAGCGCGTAGAAGAACTTGACGGTGCCACAATCGGGCAGCACCTCCGTACTCGGTCACACGTACGGTGTTGATGAAGACGACGTCCTCCTCCCGTTCCAGCGGGCAGCGGAAGTAGTAGATCCTCCTCGGAATCCCGCAGCATGACGGCGTGGTGGCGGTGGTGGTGGAGATCTCCGGCAGGGCTTCGCGCAAGCGCTGCGAGAGAAGGAGGAGGAGGGAGCTAGGGTTTGGGCGCAGGGTGGTGCTGCGACTTGGGGAGCTAGGGCTGCGACTTGTGGTACCCTTGGGGTGCCCCTTGGCCTCTTTAAATAGGTGGCCAAGCCCCTTGGGTCGTCCAAAAACCTGCCCCAAGGTTTCCGAGTTCCGAAAACCTAGTCCTACTCGGACTCTTTTGCCAATTCCGAAATTGCATTAAGGAAAGACTCCTTTTCTCTTAAGGCAACGTGGTTGCACCTATTATGGAACCCTCCGGACTTCCTTAGACATCCCGGGTCGTCCCGGACACTTCCGGAACCTTCCATAATATTCCGGACTATTCCGGTCCTTCTAGAACCTTCTAGAAGCTCCGGTCAAAACACCGGACTTTTTCCGAACCCCGGAAAATGACTTCCCATATATGAATCTTATTCTCCGGACCATTCCGAACCTCCTCGTGATGTCTTGGATCCCATCCGAGACTCCGAACAACATTCGAGCTCCATTCCATATTCCATATCTACTTAAAACGACATCAAACCTTAAGTGTGTCACCCTACGGTTCGCGAACTATGCAGACATGGTTGAGACTTCTCTCCGACCAATAACCAATAGCGGGATCTGGAGATCTATAATGGCTCCCACATATTCAACGATAACTTAGTGATCGATTGAACCATTTACATATGATACCGATTCCCTTTGTCATGCGATATTTTACTTGTCCGAGGTTTGATCATCGGTATCTCTATACCTCGTTCAACCTCGTCTCATGACAAGTACTCTTTACTCGTACCGTGGTATATGGTCTCTTATGAACCATTCATATGCTTGCAAGCTAATTAGACGACATTCCACCGAGAGGGCCCAGAGTATATCTATCCGTCATCGGGATGGACAAATCCCTGTTGATCCATATGCCTCAACTCATACTTTCCGGATACCTAATCCCACCTTTATAACCACCCATTTACGCGTGGCGTTTGATGTAATCAAAGTACCCTTCCGGCATAAGTGATTTACATGATCTCATGGTCGAAAGGACTTGGTAACTATGTATCGAAAGCTTATAGCAAATTAACTTAATGACGTGATCTTATGCTACGCTTAATTGGGTGTGTCCATTACATCATTCACATAATGACATAACCTTGTTATTAATAACATCCAATGTTCATGATCACGGAACCATGATCATCTATTAATCAACAAGCTAGTTATACAAGAGGCTTACTAGGGACTCCTTGTTGTTTACATAACACACATGTATCAATGTTCCGGTTAATACAATTATAGCATGGTATGTAAACATTATCATAAACACAAAGATATATTATAATAACCATTTTATTATTGCCTCTTGGGCATATCTCCAACAAAATGCTCGCTCGACATCTTTTCGGCAAGCTTCTTGTTTCTTGACAAACTCGCAAAGTTTGGGGGTGCCAGGGTTGGAGATAGTCTTCACAAATGTTGCCCACTTTGGATAGATACCGTCTGCAAGGTAGTATCCTTTGTTGTAGTGCCGACCATTGATCACATAGTCCACCGGGGAGCATGACCCTCAACAAGCTTGGAAAAGACCGGGGAGCAGTTTAGGACGTTGATGTCATTGTTGGATCCAGGCATACCAAAGAAAGAGTGCCAAATCCAAAGATCATGGGTAGCCACTGCTTCAAGTATCACAGTGCAGCCTTTTTTGTGACCCTTGTACATTCCTGCCACGCAAACGGACAGTTCTTCCATTGCCAATGCATGCAGTCAATGCTTCCAAGCATCCCTGGAAAACCCCTAGCTTCATTTGTTGCAAGGATCCTCTGAGTGTCTTCGACAGTGGGTGATCTCAAGAAATAGTCCCCGAACACTGCTATGGCCCTGCAGAACCGGTAGAAACAATCAAGGGCGGTGGACTCCGCCATCCGAAGATAGTCATCTGCAGTATCACCGGGAGCTCCATACGCCGGCATCCTCATAGCCACTGTGCACTTCTGCAGTGACGAAAATCCAACCAAACCAGTACAATCCGCCTTGCATCTGAAGTAGGGATCAAAGTGGCGGATGGCATACACAATTTGCAGAAATAGCTTTCTGCTCATCCTGAAACGACGCCGGAAAACACTCTCACCGTGCAATGGATTGTCGGCGTACAACATGCAGTAGCCCTCCATTCGCTGTCTCGGCTTGCACTTCCGGCGACCTCGTGCCGACCCACCACGTCGACCAGTTGCCAGTCCGGCGTACATGCTTGCCAAGCAACCAAGGATCATCATGTGCTCGTCGTCTTGGGCGGCTGCTGCCATCTCTTCTTGCATAAGCTCGACGAACATCTGCTCCTCCTCTTCGTCCGAGTCCATGGCCGGCGAGGCAAATGGACGAACACCTGACGGGCGTGGTCGAGGCAACCCGACCCGCGAGCGACGAGGAGCAAGCAGGCCGGAAAACAGGCCGGCGGAAGAGCAGCCAGATAGGCCGTCGTCCAAAGACGGCGGAATATAGGCAGGTGGGGAAGGAGGGGCGGCGGAATCTGGGCAACAAGCCGGCGGGGTGGTGCCGGCGGCGAGAGAGATACGAGGTGGGGGAGATTTTGAGCGACGTGGCGGTGGGGTTCGTGCGTCGAGTCACCGACAGATCGGGCCCTTCCCGCTTTTCACTCGTCCGGAGTCCCCGAGCGCTCCCCGGGGGCCGGGGTGGCGTGGGCTCGCCGGATGGATGAAGGGCCAAATCCGGACGAAAACGAGGAACCGGGGACGCGACTGGGCCGAAGTACGCCGTCCGGATGAAAAAAACGCTCGCCGGGGGCCTCGACGGGGGCACGAGTGGAGATGCTCTGAGGATGGTGCGTGTGCCGTGCCGTTCGGTGACGAATCGCCGGCACGGAAAGGCGATCCACCGAGAAAAACGCGTGCGTCTTTCCCTCAAGGTTCGTCAGAGATGGAACTGCTTCCACTCACCCACAAACTTTTCAGTGAAGATGCTCTAGCTAGTCTACTGGGTAGGTATGGACAATGCATAGCTGTTTGATGAAATGACAGGTGATACTTCCTCCATTCCATATTAATTGTCGCTGTTTTAGTAATGTTTGTCTCGATCGGTGCCTTTATTTCAATTCCCTGTTATATATCATAAAAGGAGGAACATTGGTGGGTATGAGTCACCTCCACTGTTCAGAATTAAGGCAAATATCGGTCAGCAAGATCTCAGGAGCTAAAAGTAGTAAAATTGATCTGAAATAAACGAACTCCTATACGTAACTATCTGAAACTTTTCTTCTAAACTTTATGGGAGGTGGTCTACATGTATGCGCAATGGCGAGCAATGGGACGTATTTCATGGCTTTCCTTTACAACTGATGATATTTCCTTGAATCCTTGTCAGAAAGAAGGAATAAAACATCAGTGCGTGAGTGCACACCGAGATACCAGGAACCAACATGGCAAAAAAGATCTAACAAGAACAAACTCCTAAGTGGCGCTCTGATAACTTGTCTTCTAAAATTTCCGTCTTCAGAAAGAAGATCACTAGTACTACTTCTAACCTGTTCAGGCATCTGATTTGATGCGGCAAGAAATGGGCTGAAATCACCTGCACCCAAGAAACCACGACCATCACTACTAGTTGTCATCGACTGTAAATCTCTGCTTTCCGACTGCTCCTACACTCAACAAAACCCTCCTCATTTCTAAAAGAAGCTACTACTAATAGTTCTAAGCACCTTTATTTCTGATGCACCAAAAGAAGGAGTGTGATAACGTACGCACGAGGAAGCACTAACATCAGATAGCTGTGATTGGCAGTAAAACTCTGCATCCTACTATTTCTCTCCAACGAAACAACAAACAAGGCTACTTATTGCCAAGGAACGACCGACGAGAATGAATCATTCGGGAGAGTCATTTGCATGTTCCAATAATTAACAGAGAAAACAATCACAATGCTGCACCGGGGACACATTTCCAGCACCTCCGGTTTGACAATTCTAGGTAGATAAGATAGCGGCCATTTCCAGCTCCAATCGGCAGGATGCAGGCCATGCGTGCTTGACCCTATATAGATTACCAGATGCACAACAGTTTTCCCTGGACTCTTCCAATCATCCAACAGTTGATGTAGGTCGAGTCGAATATAATGGGCAGAATCATTTCAGCTATGCATGGGCACCGATGACCCACCGTCGATCTGATCATGGTATGAGGCCTAGCTAACAGGAAACGGCCTAGCTAGTTGCCCTGCGGCGCGCCCATCTGATCTGATGCGCTGAATTGGTATGGCTCTTCAGTGGTTGGAATGCAAGAAGCATTAAGAGCATCTCCAGCTGTTCGACCCCCGGGGCGAAAATCCGGATATAACAGACGCCGGATTGGATGTAAAACGGGCGTGGGGGCAACATTTTCCCAGTCGCACCCCCGGCTTTCGCCCATCAGCGGCGATAGATTTAAAATATTGTCTTCCCGCTACACAAAAGAATCGCCAATGTTCGGCGATCGGATCAGCCACATTCCAGCGATCGAAACTAGACGATTACAGGCTTATCGGCGGTCCCGTCCTGAGCAACGGCGTCTGGCGCGGCATCGGGCGGCGGCGCGGCATCGGCAGTTGTCGAAACGACAGGAGTAGACGTCGAAGCGGAGGACGAAAGAGCCGACGGTGGCCGGAGGATTTCTTGGCGATGGGCATCGTACCAAGCCCTCGTCTCCTCGTTCATGTTGGCGTCGTTGCCGCCGATCAGGAACGCCAGGTCGGTGTTCCTCTTCTTTGCCGTGCGCGGCTGTTCCTTAAGCAAGGCAATCCGGACGCCCTGGTTGGCGAGCATCGCCTTCCACTGCACGTCGTGCTTGTCGTCCCTCCCGGCGGCGTGCGCCCTCGCGTCGGCCCAGCACTTGTCGAAGGACGCCTGCAACATGTCGGCTGGATGACCGGCCTTCTTCTGCTCTTTCAGCTTCTTCTGGCTGTGCTCGGGGTGGCCCGACGACGCGGCAGGTGCTGGATCGTCGGGGTTGTACTGCTCGCCCTCGTTGTTGGCGAGATTCTTGCGCACCGCCTTCCACTTGTCGCACTCCGAGATGCGGGCGAACACGTTGAGGTACTTGAACATCTGGCCGTCGTTGTCGTCCGCGTACATGTCGAACGCCCGCCGAACCTGCCAAAACTGGCCGGCGATTCAAGATTATTTGGCGGCGACGTAGGGTCGACGGAGGAGCCACGGGCGAGTGAGTATACCTTTGCTTCTAAGTCCTCGCCGGATATGACATGTTTGTCGATCTCCTCCTATACGCCGTGCCACTTGCTGCACGACGCCTGTATGATCCAATGGGTGCCCATTGCCTTGTCGCTGTGTTCCATCACCGTCTTGTTGAAGTATGGATCGACGAGTTTGCGCTCGTCGAACGTCACCTTGACACGCTGCCAGTACGTGTCATAGTTCTGTTTCGCGCCGGTGATGCCGTTCATAGGCACCGTCTTCCAAGCTTCGGCGAGGCACTCCTCTTCTTTACCCGTCCATTTGATCCGCGGCTCGGCTAGCGGCGAGTTCTTCTTCCTTCTCTTCTTCTTCCCCTTGGACGGCGCCTCTTCGGGCGCTTCCTCTTCGTCGACATCCTGGTCGACGTACGTCTGCTCATCTTCTTCGTCGACGTATTGGGTACCGTCGTTCTCATCGTGGTGATCGCCCTGGTCGAGGTTGATGTTGAAGCCGCCCCGCGACGCGACGACTTCCGTCGCCCTTGCCTCCTCTTATGTGAAGCTCGGGCTCGACGCGGCGGCCATGGAGCCCGACATGATCATCTCGTGCATCACATGCTCATTTGGCGGCGGCATCGCGGGGTTGGAGAAGGAGAGCGGCCCACGTCCCAGGGCAGGCGAGATGCCCTCATACATCGCACCGTCGTACGCCAGCGGTGACGGCGTAAACCCGGCCATGCCGGTGGCGTAGGTGTCATGGAACATGGCCGTGGCCGTCGACGACGACGGCGAGAAGGAAGGAGAGCCGACCATACCTTGGGTAGGCCATGGCCCGGGGAATTGGGCGATGCGCGGCTGGCCGAAGTTGATGGAGAGCAGCCTCGCATGTTCCTCCGCCGCTGCCGCCACCCTCTTCGCGTTGCACTTCTTCTCCCTCTCCGCCCGGCCGCGAGTTTCGTTCCGCCCGCTCCACATCCGCCGCCCCTCCGCGTTTGAGATGCCCGGCGGCCTCTGTTTTGGCGCCGGCTTCCTCGCCTTCGGCGCACCATCAGCGGTGAGCTTCTTCGGCGGCATGGTGGTGGAAGGGAAGAGGAGGAGTTGCAACTGTGGGGGAGAATGGCGGTAGCTCCTCCGAATTTCGGCGGGGAAAATGGTTCTATGCGGCACAATTTGGAGGGAAAACGAAATTAATGGAGGGAACTACCAGTTGTGTCGCCGACAACGCGGGCCCGCTCGATGTTTCGCGCGCTTTTGCTTCGTCCGGAGTCCCCGGCCGGGCCTCGGGAACTCGGGGATGGCATGGGCTCTCCGGACGGATGAAAGGCCTAATCCGGGGGAAAACGAGGAACCGGGGACGCGGCTGGACCGTTTTCGTCCATCTGGATGGAAAAAAAAAATACGTCCTGGGGTCTCGTCGGAGAGACGGCTAGAGATGCTCTGCCCACTGTTCCTGGTGATTGGATCAACTGTAGCAGAGGTTCGGGACCCGTAGGCAGAGCCTGCTTGTCCACTGGTATGAATCTTGTAGTTATGGGGAATGGGCGAAAAAACTATATAATCAGTGCTTGATTCTTGCGTCCCAAATAAGAAATCTCATAAAATATTCGATATTGGGCATTGTTCTTCATATCATTTCCGTGTAAATGAATGGACAGCGCTCCCTTCCAAAGCTCAGAAAAGCAGCTGATATACTAGCATCCTTAGAAACAATGGTTAAGCATAAGTTCGTCCCTAACTATGGAGAGCTCAAGGCCACATTTGGTAGTTAGTTAAGTGTATCCTCAGAGAAGGTGCAAGTCAACGTATTTCCATCTTTTTCGGAATGACTTAATTGAAGCTGAATAAGGCGGCAGTAACAAAGACTAAGCAAATATCTCAACCACCTTTGAGACCAAGTGAGGAGAAGTCTCTAGAAACAGCGGGGGAAGATCAGTTTGTTTAAGGGATCGCGATGTGGACAGGATCGATCTATAGACTGACAATTCCATGTTCGGTTAAGAGAAGACAAACATCGTCTAATAAAGATCCTGACCCGTACCTCAGCTCCGTTTGCTGCATTATTCTCCCTTTTTTTAGCCCTTATTTGCCACCTAGCTTAGCCAGCTCTGTCCATTTTTTATCTATATCTTGGGCTAATGACAAGCATAACATATCTAATTCATGGCTATGAAGCAGCAGAACATGAATGAATGATTCTTCGAAGATTGCATTGTGGGACTTATATTAAACATAAACAAGCCAATTTTCGTGAAGAAGAAGGACACAGACTTGGAACACGTGGGCACCAGTGATCTCGTTTTTAAAATAAATCAAAAATCATAACTTGAGTTTCAAAAAAATCTGAAAACAAATCCACATATAGTCAATGATGTATTATACAAACGTGTAAAATATCAATATCAAATACTTTGTATTCTGAGCTACACAAAAATGACAAAAGTGTAGATCTGAATAGTCATTTTCAAATATCCAAAAGATATCAGATTTTATCATTTTTGTCTAGCACAAAATAAAAATAATTTCGGGTTGAGATTTGCATGATTGTGAGATATATCACTGACAATTTCCACAATTAATTTTATATTTTTTGATAACTTATAACATTTTTTGTTAATTGTTTTAAGATGGCGACAGCACTGAAGCTCGGGAGTCAAAAACACTTTCCGGAAGAAGAACCCCTAGAAAATAGAACTACTCCGCAATGAAAATTTGGTGTAAGGATTTAATAGAATTAAGGATTTTTATCGATTGTTAAAAGATTTCTCGTGTTAAGACGACAACACCGCTGGATACCCTTGATGCTAGCTACCGTTTGGTCTGGCTAACTTACCCCCCCCCCCCCACACACACACACACACCACCCGTCAACAGAAGATGGCTCGCGTCCTCGTTTTGATGATTTCAGGTCCCGTTTTTCTGCAATTTACCATTTTTGTCGTTCCCATATATGTTGCCTACTTTGCTTCTTCCGTTGCCACGGTTCTCGCCAGAGCCGTGCATCTCTCCAGACTTTCCCTTTGCCCATTGTCCTCCACCGCAGATGCCTCACCGCTCTGATGCCCTCTTTCCTGGTCAATGTCCTCTGATTTGCCGTGCTTTGGTGACTGCAAAAAAAAGTCCATGAGCCCCGTCGTCGCACTAAATAATATGAATTAATTTTGTTTGTGGATTTAATTGAATCAATGGACATGTACAAAACAGCTGGTATAATATCAGCCAGAAAAAGAAGGAAAGTGCACCATGCACTATATTTAGCATGCAGCAAGAGAACCAATTGATAACTAGCATAGCAAGTTTTTTTAGATTATCACATGGACATTTGTCGATAAAGGCAATATATTAATATCAAGATATCAATTACACTCAGCCTCTCGAACAACGCAATACTCTAATGATAGTACGGATGCATAGAGCCAAAAAAGAAAAGAAAACCTAAGAAAATAAAAGGGAAAATTATCACATGAAAAAGGAAACTAAGAAAAGAAAAGATTATCACATGCAAGGACATTTAGAAGTACTTAAACCTAGCTGGATCTCACTACCTTTCATATAAACATAAGTATATAGAACATGCATGTACAACACCTTAACGTTCGAGACTTTGAGTCATGAACCAGATCACCAATTTCAGACTTTACATATAAGTATTAGCTACACGATAGCGTAGCAAAGCTTTCTTTAGCGAGTGGTTAGAAATCAAGTAGTACGTACGTACATACATATGCCGCGCACTAGCTAGCTAGTGCAACACACACCATGGTAGCGTAGCCGCCCCTAACCTGGCATCTGCTGATACGTACCCCTCGCCACCAATGTTATCTGATCATCAGCGACGTAAAATATATCGGCCCGTCCAGTCATCGTCGTCGCCAGTCATAGTCATGCTAGCTAGGTGTACGTACATCTGAAGTTTAAACGGAATAGATTTTTTCCAAACGGAATACGGCTGAAGTTTCCAAATCGGCGTCGTGTTCGTACGTCTTTGTTGAGAGCACATGAATGGTAGCTAGGGGCCAACTTATACCACATCTTTACGTGCTCGTGGTTCTGGTTTCCGTTGCGCGTACGTGTACACATCGCTCGGTTGGTTGCGTCTAGCCGTATGCGAATCCATGTATTGAAAGGAATAGATTTCTGACAGGTGCCTGTGAAAGTTCCTCCCAAGCAACAGTACCCAGAAGAAATATATATTCTGGACAATATCAAGTTATTCAACGGATCTTGTGGTGTGACTTGTGAGGTTGAGTGGTGCTGATCTGGAGTTCTTCACAGATCTGGAATAAATGAGATCTACTTCGCCACTTTCTAACACCTCATAGGTGAATAATCAGCAAAAGAAACACATTTATATTCGTATTGCGATGCTTCTTATAAGCATCATCCATTTATTTAGAAGCCGTGGCAGACCTAGTTTTTGTGAAGCCTAGGCAAACATGCTTAACATGCCAGTTTTATGAAAAAAGAACACAATACTCCCTCTGTACACTAATATAAGATATTTTAGGACTTATAGAGTAGACTAGATATAAACTAAAATGAGTGAACCTATATACTAAAAATAGAGTAGATAAAAACTAAAATGGATGAACCAAAAAAATATGCTTAAAATCTTACATTTCCAAACGGAGGAAGTATAAATTTATATAACACGGCCGCCACAGTGAAGGCTAGGCTGCTGCCCTGGCAAGACGGATACTATCCGCACCTGTTTAGAAGTGAATTGTTGGCTTTAACAATCTGTCGAATTTTTCTACCTAATTTAGAACTGTTGGGGATTTACACTAGTTTTTCCTAAATACAACATACCTTGAGCCCTAACATCATCTCTCACCCAACATTGTCTTGTCCATCTTCTATTTCACTGGTTGTAACGATCATCGCCATCGGATCCTCACCCGCCACCCACTCGATCTAACCCTATCTCGTCTCTCACCCCTCATCCATCAGTGCCAACGCATCAGTGTTACCTAGGAGTGAAACGGATATGATAATTTCCGTATCAAAATCGGCGCCGAATGAGTTTTAAGGTATCCATATCCGCTTTTAAAGAATCTAGTAAATAAGGATATCCGATTTCGAAGTGGTGCTTTGAATACTCTATAGAATATGATATAGCAAATAGCATGCGAATATTAATTACCTAAATTTTAATTATGATAATCTGAAGGTTTTTACCCGGATAATCCGATTTTTGAGTCAAAACTCAAAAGCCAAGGCCAATCTTGCAAGGATAGTAGTTGTTAAGCTACCAAATTCATTTGGCGAGCACGTTTAGTTCTATATCTCTATCAATGCTTGCGTTTTAGCGTATCGTGTCTCTTTTCTTCTTAACTACACAAGACTAAAAGTTTAAATCTCTCTTAAAATTTGCAAGAACTATAACTATCTACCGATGACGGCATATATCCGACTATTTTTTGGTTCTGGTCCGAGTCCGCCCTATTTCCGATTTGAATCCGCAATACGGTATATCCGCATTCAAATCCAAAACCGATCAATATCCGATCGAATCCGAATCCGAGAAAAATTTGTAGTATAGGATATGGTATGAGCAAAATCCTATCTGATCCGATCCTTTTACTCCCCTAAAGTTACCGTTATCTGGGTCGCAAGCTTGTGGTGCAATTACTCTTTCATAATTTAATAGCCAAACTTGTAAAAAAAAAAGTTTTCCGGTTACATATCTCTAGAACATGTTCTAGTTTGGAACAGAGCTCTCGACACAAGATATCATTACTTAATCCCCGTATCCGCTAAGTATCTAATATTTCCATGTAAAATAAGCATTTTCTGCCACCTGCTGAACGCAGTCCCTGCCTTACACAGATAAAGATACGATCACTGGCTAATTGATCGCAGCCAGGTCGGACACAGCCTAACCACAAGATTATGCCTCCACCTAAGATAATCGTCTGCCAGAGGTGCCAAATCGCCATCGAGCGAGCTTGTGCGAGATAAAGATCTCCCGTTGGCAGGTTCCAAAGAAAAGAAGGTCTCTGTTGGCATCTACGACCGACACATAAACTCGCCAACACATTATCAATGTCATACATATCACCCTTGTAGTCCTCCACTACCCTACTCACTGTTTCAAGTACATGGCACGTACTCTAGGTACGCACTTGGATCTCGGTGTGCAACTATGCCCTCGTTTTTATATGAATAAGTTAATATTATACAAAATAGTTACAGAAAATTCACAACATCATAAAATTGTATTGTTTTATTAGATTAGTCCTAAAAAAAAGTTGTACATACATAAAGTTAATTTTTCTTAGCAAACACTTGAACTTTATTGATTGACTAAACAAGGAGGTTATACCTATTCTATTCAGCTGTCCTATTCTAAGAAACGGATGAAGCATTGAAGACCGATAAAATCATGAACAACAAAACATATCTAATAATAAAACAATAAGTTATACTATGAAGGTACTATCTTCGTGTTCTAACCCACAATTTTAGTCCGAACATTTCTCCCAAACTTGAAAAGTCTAAATCTACTATCCAGCTCGACTAACCTTGAAGATTCTAAATATTTGACTGATCTACCCGCGAAGGCACGTGAGAACCTAAATATCCATTCAATCGAATATTCGTAAATCAAGACAACAAATGAGAGAACCACTGGCCAAAATAAACTCACACGGTCATTGCTGCCATCCTGTCGCCTAACCCAATTCTTCGATAGTCGTTAAACGATAATATTATACAAAGAACCAGTAGAAATAAATATTGGAGCAAGCTCTTTGTCACGTTGGCCACGATGGCTACACCAACAGAGTTGTGAGGCTTTCATTTTGTGTGTTGTTTTTGATAGACATTGTTCCCCACGACAGTCATGCTATTGTTGATCTATGATCCCTTGTGTTGGTGCCGATATGATCGCTAAAGGTGGATGAGTGATTGCAAATGGTAGCGAAAAAAAAAGTGAACCGAAATCCCCCGCGCAGTTCCTAGGGTTTTACGCTTGCTAGCCCTGTTAATAGTACCTTCATAAAATCAGGTAATTCGATTGCGCATTTTATAGAACCCGGTTCACATGAAGCAGACACGTTGCAAGATGAACCCCCATGCACCTAAGCATCTGATATTTTCATGTAAAATAACGTTTCACCAGCATCAATGATAATAGCTGCAAAGATAATGATATGACTGCATATGTATCCCCAATACTGACACATAACCTAACAAACCATCCTATGCATATCTCGCTGTAAAATACTACCTCCATTTCAAGGAATAAGGCGCCCTCGTTTTACGAGCTTTTTGTTTGACCAAGAATTACTTCAAATAGGTCAAGATTGTTTGTATGAAATCAGTATCATTAAAAAGTTTTTTTCAATACGAATCCAACGATACTAATTACATATAATATAATCAATATTTTGTTGCTTAATTTTTATGGTCAAAATTCGTCTTGGAAAACGCGTGCGCCTTATTCCTTGAAACGGAGGTAGTAATGGTTTACCAGCGCCAAGTCGCAGTCTTCGCCTCGAAAAAACTTCGCGCTCGGTCCAGAGACAGAAAAAGATCTCCCGTTAGCGTCAACGACCGAAAGGAAAAGAAAGGATCATTCCTCTGCCGCCATTAACAAAAATCATTCCCCGGCCGTAATCTCCAGCCGACCACGCCGCGCACTGACGCCGGCGGCGGGCCCGCGCGCCACCCGAGCATCGCCGCCGCGCCACGCGGCGCGCCCGTCCCTGGTCTCCACCTGTTTCTGCCACGAGATTTTGATCTTTGAGTCGTCGACTGATTCTTCGAATGCCAACGCGATGCTAGCCAGTAGAACTAGACGCCGGGAAGTTTTTTTCAATATTAATTTCTTGTATTAGCACGGCCGGGCTGACAGTGATGCGCGGACTAGTATTCGAGCTGTACGTGCTTAGCCCGTCGTGATGGCTGTCGAGTTTTCTCCTTCTGCTTCATCTTCTTTCCTGTGGAATTTGGAATGTTGCGCACTATGCTGGATCCGTCAAACGTACTGTGCTGTGTTGAATTTATATGGGGGATGGACAAGTGTACATGTTCCCCACCATAAACGTTACGTGTTGCCAAAATGTTAGAGGACACATGTGGTCACGTTTTGCACGAGTAAGCGCGCGGCTCGTATCCCTAGGTTTTCTCTTTTGCGGGATTGCTCAGCCAAAGTTCCCAACCAACAGATTTTTATAGCGATATCGTGCGTTCCATAATTTTTAAGTAGAGTTGCAACTAAGATTATCAGTTGAAAAATAAATGAGTTTGCAACTTAGAATTTATTTTCAATTGCAAATGAGTTGCAACTGAGATATTTTCTGTTGCAAGTCGAGCTGCAATACGTTCCTGCAAGTGAGTTGGATCTGAGAAGATGGTTCACGCACTACAATATTATTATGGGATGACATCACTTAACTAAAAATGAAGCTAATTCTTAGTCGACTTAGAACTAGTCACATCCTTTTTTTCATTTCCATATACACATTTTAATTATCGGAAAAATATTATATGAACCACCGTATATGTACTGAACTCATACACAATCTCGACAATTGTAGTACTCCTACCCTAAATGAACCCAATGACCAACGCCTTTGTTTGGAATATTGGTATTTCAAGCAAAACTTGGCACATCATCTATGAAGATATGTATATGCAGCGTTAAATCATGCTAAGCGATGGCCCAGCACGTATCCAATAAAACGTTGCTTGATATCAAAGCCAACTTTTTGGACAAAGCCGGTGGTGGAGGAAATATGCTCCTGTCCTCCTTTCGATCTACTCTCATTAGCTCAATCAAGCTTTCGGCCTAAGAAATTTAACCACTTGTGGATAGCTACACTGATCTGACGACTGCTTTTGTAGAAACGCCCAACGGCCTGCCTATGATGATTAGATAAATGATCCAGACAAGGAACTTTCCAAGCTGGGATCCAACGTAAAGATAGTGCGGTAGAGAGCCCACCTACTAACCCATGTTCTTCGTGTTGTAACTCCAGTAAGCTCCGATCCGATCTGCTTCAATTGGGATTGTGCTTCCGCTGGTGTAAGTGTAAGCAATTCCTTTTCTAAATTTAAAATAAGTGGTGCAATTTTATCTATATATACAAACCTATCTAGACTTATTTTAATATATACATACTTTTATATCTAGATGAACCTGTGAACAAAATAAGTGCATCAGTCGATGGAGAGGCTGGGGCATGCTCCCATTGCGAGAAAAAAAGACGAACCATTGAAACGGAGGAAATAATTACTTGCTAATTAAGCTGCGGAAGCTTACATGCATGTCCTTTTTTCCAAAGTTGGGGGTCCATTTGCTATTATATTCATAAATTATTTTATTTATCTTTTCCATTCTCAGGAGCATGCTAAATTTGTCTGCGCAGTTTGAGGTTGTGGTCACTTGCCTTATGGGCATACGGTGTACGCCATCCTTCCTTCGTCATCACCCGATCCATACCTGACTTGTGTGCACCAACCCTTCTCTTGCATGTTCTCACCTCCGTAGTCCTTAGCCTTCTTCTCCTCGTTTGTGCCACAACATGCTTAAAATTAGCAATGTCCTATGATGTTTAGAAAAATTTCAATGGTACAAATATGGTTTAGCATCCGCTATTGGGGAGTGGTGTTTTGGAACATGGGAGCATATGCTCCCTATATTTTGAAATGTATCTTACACATATTATGACTTTTAAAAAAATCAAAATAAAAAATCCGCACGTACATCTTCACGTGCTATGCGTTCACAAAGCCGTTTCATAAAAATCAACTTATAATGTGATGTGTGTAAAATAGACAAAATGCAGTGCTAAAAATAATGGTTTTCACAAGATAAATTTTCTTTTTTTTACATAGACCATACAAAATATTGGTTTTTCGTGAAACTTGACGAACGCATTTATATTATGAAGATGTAAATGTAATTTTTTTGTCAAAAAATTTCGACACTTAGAAATATGATTTGTTTGGTAGAGGGAGTATACACACCCAGGAGCCGAATTGAATTCCCTCTATTGTGTACACTAATTGGAGACCGAAAATCTATTAGGGTTTACGCATACAACAATATAAGTTACACGTGTATCACAAAATTTAAGATTTTTTCATCGTAAACAGCAAAAACAAGATTTGGGACAACAAGAGCCTTATGGTTGTAGAGAAGACCAGGTGAGAAATAAATTTCTTTGCCATTTTTTACCGTGTATGCTACCCTTAAAACCAGATGATTTTAGCAACTATGGCACCACCGTGCACCCCTCTCATCAGTTCTCTAGCTCAGCCCGTGGCGACAAATTGGAACAA
This sequence comes from Lolium multiflorum, assembly GCA_030979885.1. NCBI lineage: Eukaryota > Viridiplantae > Streptophyta > Magnoliopsida > Poales > Poaceae > Lolium > Lolium multiflorum. The sequence continues at coordinate 192,695,674 of CM061747.1, forward strand.
TCTTACCAAAGTAAGATGTGGAAACCGAGAAGGCATCAAGTAGGATCTGAACTTCACGGCTTTCGGATTAACCCGTTTGCTTTGACAAAGCATTTTTCTTTGTCCCCCCCCCGCCCCCACCACAACACTTTTTCGTAATCCAATGATACCACCATGATTTTTGTACCATTTACAAAGTGTTTGTACATGATAACTCTAGAGATCGGTCGGTTGTTGTGGCCGCTCGATTGGCAAAGACAATCCATCTCGAGAATCATTTGTATCATTCGCTAGGTTGCACATTAGATATTGTGGGGAAAATGTGAATGTCTCACATACTATGAGTTAGTGAAAAGTGGCAAGTGATGACTCACTTATCTCGTCTACCATTCGAGGATGTGAAAAGTCATAAGTGACTCACTACTAATCTTTCTTACACCAATTCATCAACAGAAAAATCTTGCTTACACTAATCCCTAAAAAAAATCTTGCTTACACCAAAGTGGCTCTCCAATTTTAGGCTGCGGAAAGTCACAAGTGAACCACTTATATCTATTTACTAGATTTTGTCTAACGAGAGAAATGTTGCATACTAGATTTTGTGGGGAAACAAACCGCGGGAAAGGTTGCACATTAGATTTTGTGGGGAAAATGTGAATGTCTCACATGCATAAGTTAGTGAAAAGTCACAAGTGATGACTCACTCATCTCGTCTGGCATTTGAGGATACGAAAAGTCACAAGTGACGACTCACTAACTAATCTTGCTTACACCAAAGTGGCTCTCCAATTTTAGGCTCTCCAATACGAAAAGTCACAAGTGAGCCACTGATCTTTGCTTACACAAAATAATTAAGTGGCGTGGCATTATCAAGGGAGTTGTTAATGTCATCCTTTGCCCCAAACACGTGAGAGCCATGAGCATCATACCCCTGCCAACCCAACCTAATAATCCCAGGGGCATTCCTGTCCACACCACCTGTATATATACTCCCCATCTTCACCATTCTCCATCAGACCGTGACTTAATAATCATACAAGCTCGATTGATCTCAGCAAATAGCCAACAACCTCCCGTCCACCTCGATTTCTAGATTTCTAGCTAGACCCACCAGTGATCTAGTGTAGGCATATGGCGAAGGTGTATCCGAACGTGGCCGTGCCGTCCCTGGCGCTTCCAGCGGCGGGGGCTGCGGTGGCCGGCGACGAGGAGCCGGTGACACTGACGGTGTGGCGCAAGTCGCTGCTGTTCAACTGCCGGGGGTTCACTGTGTTCGACGCGAGCGGCAACCTGGTGTACCGCGTGGACAGCTACGCGTCCGACTCCCGCGCGGAGGTGGTCCTGATGGACGCCGCGGGCCGCCCCGTGCTGACCGTCCGCCGCAAGAAGAGGGCCATCGGCCTGGTGGGCGGCGACCAGTGGCTGGTGTTCCCCGGCGAGGACACGCGCGCGCCGCCGCTCTACGCGGTGAAGCGTCGCGGCGCCGTCATCGGCTTCGGCGGCAGCGGCGGAAACAAGTCGATGGCGCACGTCGCGGCCTGCGGCGGCGCCGTGGGCGGCGGGAGGTACGAGGTGGAGGGGTCGTACGCGCGGCGGTGCTGCGTGGTGTACGACGAGCGGCGGCGCGCCGTGGCGGAGGTGCGGCCGAAGGAGGCGATGGTGGGGACGGACGTGTTCCGGATGGTGGTGCGGCCGGCGGCGGCGGGGATGGACGTGTCGCTGGCCATGGCCGTGGTGCTGGCGCTGGACGAGATGTTCGGGAAGCCGTCCCTCCTCAGGAACTGGTCCTCGTAGCGCCTCGCGCGCCAGCTCCCTGAATTTGCCTCTTTTTTTTCCCCATCGATTTCCAACATTGTTTGGGCCTGAGAGCAGAACCGCTCCTATGTGCCCCTCTTCTCTCTCTTTTTTTTCCTTGAAACTTCTCTTTGGTATATGAAGGTATATGTGCATGGAAATCCTTCTTGATGTGTGTGGTTTTGAACCTTTTTATGTAAAGCCACACTCTTTGTAAAGATTATCGAAGAGAGATAAAAGTTTTCTCTAGTTTCTGGAGTAAAAGGGATGATCTCCGGTTCCATTGCAGCAATGAAAACGTATACGGGCAGGTTTGATACAATCGCGCAAAGCGTCTCAGAGAACATAAAACCAAAATCCACCAGAACTACAAGCTAGGATTAGCACATGACAACTTTACATGAATCAAGGTGCATCAGATGCCTGGTGTGTTTTATTTATGTTGCACCAAAAAAATCTGTAGTTATTTTACTGGAAGTTCCAATATATCGCTGACCTAAAAAGTTTCACATAGTTATGCTCTATCATTTGGGAGAAGAAAAAAAAAATTTATGCTCAGATCAGCTCAACACAAAAACGGATGGCCTGGATAGGGGTGTGTGTACCTATCATGGTTCTTAGTCACAACTTTCCCATGCCGGAGTATCAAAACTTGTCTCTAGTGTCGGGCATTGCGGTAGCTCACGTGTCTGACTTTTGTTATTTTCTTTTTTTTTTCAATAACGAGTGTTTTATTACTAAGAGTGTCGAGCATATTACGTCTAGCATCTCCATGATGCACACAGCTGAAACAGAGGAGTGTGCATGAAGATCTTCAGAAGATCCTCGAGCTAAACAATACGGAAGACCACCCCGATGTGCAACTATATGATTCAATGTCATGGGACTCCTAGTCTAGACGGCTGATGGAGGACGCAAGACTGAGGCTCAGGTTGTACACGATGTCCTGTCAAAGAAAATCTCCAGCCTACTTTTCTTCAGAACGCGGGGATTGTGCATCAGCCCTCTGAGCCTTGTCGAGTCAGAAAGAGCAAGCTTGCTGCAAAATTGGAGAGAGAGAAGAGTAGAATTGCAGAGCTGCGTGATATTATTTAGATCTAGAACTCTAAAATTGATCAGATGGCCCGCAACATGTGTTTGTTAGTAATTCTCGAGCATCATTGGTGTTTGCAATGGCTTTCATGATGTGCTTTAGCTGCTTCCATCATATGATCCTTAAATATAAGCTTGTTTGTTTCACCGAGCTTAATTAGGATAAGCCTACAGACCTATTTAACATCCGTAGAAGCTTGGCCTTATATTTCAAGCTACATGTAACCTTCAAAAGACTCCACAAGGTTGCATTCTTATTGGCTACTTAAATCCTGGTAGTAGACTCATAATCAAGACCAACCTCTACTTGAAACAATGATGAAACACAACTTTTTTTGCTACAATAAGATAAAGAAGAGGGATGGTATTAAAGATGGAAATGTGCCTAAGATTTGCATGTGTTGATAAATGCCAAACTCATATATATACATAGGTAAAAAGTCATTTTTATGGACATACTAAAAGGACATGTATTCCGCCTAGAGGGGGTGAATAGGCGGTTTAATATTTTTTTACTGTAATGGCTTGAACAAATGCGGAAAAAACTAGTGTTTGATTATTCAAGAAGAAAACCTATATAATCAGGGTTCACCTACATGCACCAACAGCTTATGCTAAGTAAGACAAGTAACTAAGTGATAGAAAGATAAATAACTTCAAGCATCAAGGCTATCACAAAGTAAAGTGCATAAGTAAAGAGCTCGGTTATAGAAATAACCGAGTCGCGCGGGAAGGAGCATGTATCCCCAAGTTCACACTCTTGTGAGCGCTAGTATGTTGGAGCGGTGTGGAGGCACAAGGCTCCCAAAACCCCACGAAGGCATCACCGTATTCTCCTCGAGCCTTCCCACCAAAAAGGAAGTTCTCGATGGAACCTTGAGGGTGGTCATCGAACCCGCACAAACCTTGGGAAAATCTTCACAACTTAATTGGAGACTCCCGAGAAATCGCCATGAAGACCTCACTATTGTGGAATCTCCACAACTTAATTGGAGCCTCCAAGAACATCACAAAGATCACAAAGCAGTCTAGGGTCCAAAGACCCAAGAGAAACAATCTCCGGGTACAAGCACACGAGAGAAATATCTCACGAACTTTCACTTCCTTGTATCACCGCAGAGAACTGAACCTGATGCACCAAATGAAAATGGCAACCCCACTCTTAAATTCCACCAAAGCTACAAAAGCTATTGGGAAAATAAGAGAGGAAGAACAAATGAGGAACACCAAAATTTATTGGTGACAAAGAGAGGGATTTGATTGGTGAGGATGTAGATCTAGATCTTGTCTATCTCTCAAATAGATGCAAGAATCATGGGGGAGAGAGAGAGAGAGAGAGAGAGATAGCAAGCTCAAATGAAGGTCAACAATGAAGGAAAAAACAAACTAGAAGAATTGGGGAACCTTCGCGGAAGAAACCCCCTTAAACAGCTCCCCACAAATCTAATTGTTGTGCAGATTTTTCCCGCATGCCGAACCTCCCAGTTGAGCCAGACCACTCCGGCCGACAGGAATAGTCCAGGCCGACCAGAACAATACCAGCAAAGGGAGGGTAGGGTACTGATCTCTCGGGTTTATCCCAAACCAAGGCCGGACCAGTCCGAGCAGGTTGGTCCGGCCTGGCCGGACCACTCGAGTGGCAGCACAAAAGCATGCCCACGAACGCCATAACTTTCACACCATAGCTTCGACTTTGATGATCTTGGGATCGTTGGAATCAGAACAACAAGCTCTATAAGATCATGAAGAGAAATATCATAGTCCAACCACAGAGTATAAAACCAAATGAAGAAGGTTTTATCTTATCTATAAGAGACAAACCGGTAAAACCTTCGACATCAATAATGCAATAACTTAAGTTAGAAAACTCTTATTTAGATGCAACATTTTTGTTGGAAAGAGGCAGACAAGAGCTACCTTAATATTGAAAACACATCAAGTATTTCATGCGAAATACGTTTTCGATGAATTAGAGATTGTCATGAGAATAAGTACAAGCTCTAAAACACCTGGTTAAGATCTAAATAACAACCAAAAAAGATGATGAAAGAATGCAAAGGTTTGAGCTCTCTTCAAATGATACGATCAAGTTACTCACTCAAGATCCCTCTTGATAGTACGGCCAACTATCTTATAAACCGGTCTCCCGACTACACCACGGGACTAGTAGAAAACAAACCCTATCAAGATTAAACCTTAACCTTTCGCATTCCACTTGAAATAGATGATGGTGATCTTGACTGCAACAAGATGGAACGGCTTTCTTGATTGTGCTTGCTTAATAAAGTCTTTTGGATTGCTCCCCCATAATCCACTATGGAAACGCTTCTTCTTCGGCGCATCTTTACATATTCATGAACATCATGTGGATGGCAAGCTTCAAGCATATGATCTATTCAAGATAGCTCATCTTGAACTTGCACAATATTTTTTCTTTGTTCATCTTATTGCTATCTTAAAAATACACATGAAAGCTTACTCAATCTTCTTTTTCAAAACATACTAGTCAGATGATATTTTTTATTTTCTTCTTCTTGCAACCTTGAAGCAATAAATATAACTCAACGCAAATATTAATCTATAGATATTATCTTTAATTATCAAAATCACACATGATGGCTTCATAAAATTTCACATACGCGGTGAATTTACATGTCCATTAGGTTTTGTCGTTATGTACAAAGAATATCCATGCAATAGAAAATAACGTCAATAATTTATCGATTCAAGAGTTAGGGCATAAAATTATGTAGCTAATACATCTACAAATTATCTGCATGATACATTCCAACATCTTGAAACAGACTTTCGCCATATTTTATAAATAAATCACCAACAACATTAGAGTTCGGATACATTCTGATCTAGATGCCATGTAGAATAAGAAGTATTTATTTTTTCACTATTTAAATAGCAATCGGTTGCCCATGTGTACTCCATGTACACAAATTGTATCCATGTGTGGCCCATACCACCCTATGCATGCATGTTAGAGTATGGATGCAAGCGCAGAATTCTTGTATAATGGAACAATTAACGTATTATAGTCACTATATTTATGTAGAAACTGGTTTAAAAAATATGATCTCACTTGTAAGTATTTTCAAATATGCAGTAGCTCAGTTTATACTACAGAAGCAGGAACACAACGGGTTATTCTCGGTGGTGATCTTGCGGTTCAAGCAGGTGGGGATGAATAATTGTATACCCTTCATGGATGGTGGTAATCTTCTTAAACATTCGTCTTCATGCATGACCTTGTGGCAACTATTTTCGTTACCCTCCATGGATGGCGGCATAGTTGAAGATCAAGAGTGAATTTAACTTTTTATCCTCTAGTTATGCATTTGTGACACATATTACCCCATTTAGTAGAACGTTTACAAAATATAACATTTAGGAGACCTTGAACACAGTTTAACCTTAGTTTCGCATTTTGCTTGTTATTGTTAGATGGGACATGCATGATAGGTCGGGGTGACGGGAAAAAATATATAAATGTCGGAGAGCGTCTTCGAGGATTATGTCCAGAATTCTTTTATACGTATGTTCTATTCCTCGCCACTGTTTTGATATTTTTGCATCTCGGCCATAACCGGACACCTTACCCAATGAACATATATCAGAAAATAAGGGTCCAAACTTATAAAATGGGCAATCTGCGTGATTTTTTATTCAATAGGGTAATTAGTGTCACAAATGCCAAAATAGAGGGTGAAAAGTGGAATTCACTCTAAGATCAAATTACCCATCGCCTTAGGCATTTTGTAGTTATACATGACTTTTGTATGTTGACATTTAACTTTTTCCTAGACTGTTTTATAGGTTATGTGCATCGTAGTTACGCACAAACCGGATGTTTGTATCACCTTGATGCCAATCTTTGAGTGTAATAAAATCATCTTTTGTCGTAAAACATCAGTTTGTTTTTATCATGGCAAGTGTTTAAATTTTCTATCATCAATCAAAGAATAGCATATGCATTAGTGTAATTCTATGCACTACATTAGTATTATGCCCCATTACATGGTTCAAGGTGAAAAACTGCTGTGAAATTTTCCTCCTCTCCGTCCTGAACATGGTCGTATCTTCTTGTTTTATGTGGGATGTTTATCATTTTTGCGGAGATTGTCGTCCATCGACGAATAAAAGTCGCGGGGTTTTACTTGAGATCGTTATGTACCCCTTGATCTCTTTTCCAATAAAGGAAATATATCTTCTATCTCTAAATAGGAGACCCCCACTACCCTATTTTCCTGCAATCTCCTTAGCCACGTCACCAGGTTTTAGCTAATTCACGAGAAAGTTAAAATGTGCTCTGTATTTACTTATTTCCCCGCCTGAGGAATCAGTTTATCTTCCTATCCTTATGCGACTTCTCGGTTCTCCTTCCCTCTGTAACCGATGGAATCAATGTTGCCCACTCGCCCGTAAGCTCTCTTTTATTAGCACGCTCCCATGTCCTCAATTTATTCTGGATTGTGCCCGCAGAATCGCATCCATCTCCCCCACTCCACTTCCACCTTTTCCCCGCATTCCACTTATCCATGCACGGTCGCCGGTTGGGCGCAGCGAATCATCCCAACGCAGCTATAGCGAGCTGTGTGCTGCAGGACATACTCACCGGCAAATCAGCGAGAAGACGAGAATCCTTGCAATGATTGATGCCTCAATCGAGGAGTACGCCCTGTGAAGTGAATTTCAGCAAAGACTCTGTTGCTTCGGTCCCCATATCGCCTTGACTGTTTGAAGGCCACGGCAGTACCTCTGCTCCTGTACAGGTGACCTTGCATCTGCATTTTTTGGTTAGAATCAAATTGATTCTTGTGGTATTTTATTGTTTGGTTGTCCTCCAGTGAGACTCGTGGTTCAATCTGTATACATTGCAGGAACTGTAGCTGTCTCTCAACACTCAACTTCATTGCTTCAATTCTGCTAATACACCATTGTCATGGATATTGCTGGCCAGCACCGCTGATCCATACTCAACTGATTTTCAGTCTTCCCTATCTTCAATGCCGCTTCCTCCCCCGGATTAGTGGCAGCCCGAGGTTTAAATTTCTAAATCAGATTCCAAAGCTAATGTTCTATGATCTTCCTTTGTGAGCATAGTGAAAGAGATGTCCATATATCAATTGCCGGCAAGAATTGTAAGGTAACTTCAGTCTTCCTTCTAGAACTGCATTACATCTAATCCCTGCTCTTGGCATGACCATCGGGTACTAGCTTGCCACAACCAGTGTTAGTGAAGCACGGGATTAATGTCACTTCCCCTGTGCATCTGAACGTGATTTGTTCCATCCATTTGCAGTGCTTTGTTATGCCGGTTCACCTGATTTCCTGTTTTTGTTGGTGCCGTGCCATGGCAAAATTCTCAATATTCACAAGGTAAGTCAAAATTCCTATCATCACGTTTTATTTTCAGTTTGCCAATTTATCGAACATATAAAAAAAGTTAATACCTGTATTGGTGTACTCTGATGTAGGAGAGGACATCAGTTTAGGTTAACTGGGTTCTTTTGATATGATAGTAAAGGAGTGGAATTCAGCTATAGGTGGAACTACTCCAATGGATATCTGGATGAATAAGTTAAGACATATACGACATTTTCTTAGAGGATGGGCAAAGAACCAAAGTGGAAAGTATAGAAAAGAAAAAGAACGATTATTAAATATCATTGATAATCTGGATGTGAAAGCCGAAACATGTGTTTTGAATACGAACGAAAGGGAAGAACTAAAAAAGGCGAATGAGAGTCTGAACAAATTAAGAAGAGATGAGGAATCAAAATGGGCACAGAGAGCGAAGGTTAAACATATACAGGAAGGGGGTAATAATACTAGATATTTCCACCTAATAGAAAATGGTAAGCACCGAAAGAAGAAAATTTTCCAACTTGAACAACAAGAGGGGACGATTGTTGGGGAAGGAAATCTAAAGGTCTATATCACGGAGTTCTATAAGAAATTGTTTGGAGCACCCACTCTAACAAATATTTCTTTAAACGAAGCGGAGACACATGATATTACACAGATCTCGGCCATTGAGAATGAAATTTTGACGGCCCATTTTACTGAAGAGGAGGTCCGTCAAGCTATTTTTCAGATGGAAAGGAACAAAGCTCCGGGGCCAGATGGCTTTCCAGCTGAGTTCTATCAGCATTTTTGGGAAGTAATAAAGCATGATCTGATGGCCCTATTCTCTCAGTTTTCGAATGGGGATTTGCCCCTATATAAACTGAATTTTGGGGTTATCACATTACTACCCAAGAAAGAAAACGCGGTTCAGATACAACAATATAGACCTATTTGTTTACTAAATGTTTGTTTCAAAATATTCACTAAGGTTGGTACTAATCGTATATCGGGGATTGCCCCAAGAGTAATAAAGCCAACCCAATCTGCCTTCATGCCAGGTAGAAACATTTTGGAAGGGGTAGTCATATTACATGAAACAATTCATGAGTTACATACGAAGAAGTTGGATGGTGTCTTATTTAAGATAGATTTCGAAAAAGCATATGACAAGGTAAAATGGCCTTTCTTACAACAAACATTAAAAATGAAAGGTTTTGCTCAAGAATGGGGTAGATTAGTTCAACATTTTGTCCAAGGGGGCAGTGTTGGTGTGAAGGTCAATGATGACATTGGTCATTATTTCCAAACAAAAAAAGGCTTAAGGCAAGGGGACCCGTTGTCTCCAATGCTTTTTAATATTGTAGTGGATATGCTTGCCATCTTAATTGAGCGAGCCAAGGAAGATGGTCAAGTTGGAGGACTCATTCCACATTTGGTTGAGGGAGGTCTCTCCATACTACAATATGCCGATGATACTATCTTTTTCTTAGAACATGACCTAAACAAAGCTGTTAATATGAAACTAATTTTGTGTCTCTTTGAAGAGTTATCGGGACTCAAGATTAATTTTCATAAGAGTGAGATTTTTTGTTTTGGAAAGGCAAAGGAAGAGGAGGATCAGTACAAACATATCTTTGGATGTGATGCTGGACAACTCCCCTTTAGATACTTAGGTATTCTAATCCATTACAAGAAACTAAAGAATTCTGACTGGTATCCGGTAGAAACAAGGTTTGAGAGTAAATTAGGATGCTGGAAAGGGAAGTTACTATCCTATGGTGATAGGTTAGTGCTTATCAATTCAGTATTAACTAGCTTACCGATGTTTATGTTGTCTTTCCTTCATATACCTGTTGGGGTAAGGAAACGTTTGGACTACTATAAATCTAGATTCTTTTGGCAGTCTGACGAAAACAAAAGAAAATACCGGCTTACAAAATGGAACATTGTTTGTCGACCTAAAGATCAGGGGGGCTTAGGTATTGAAGTGCTAGAAATCAGAAACAGATGTTTATTGAGTAAATGGTTGTTTAAACTTCTTAATGGGGATGGAGTGTGGCAGGAATCGCTACATAATAAATACCTGAGACATAAGACATTATCAGAGGTTCAAGCGAGACCTACTGATTCGCCTTTCTCGAAAGGACTAATGGAGGTCAAACTGGAGTTTTTTCCAGGGGTTTTTTCAAAGTGGGTAATGGTAGCGGTACTCGTTTTTGGGAAAATATCTGGTTAGGCAAGACTTCGTTGGCCCAACAATACCCGTCACTATATAATATTGCCCACCACAAAAATGTCACTGTCGCACATGTTCTTGGTCAATCACATGTGAATATTACGTTTAGGAGACTGTTAAGTGGTAACAAGTGGTCGGCCTGGTTACAGCTTTGTCGGAAACTAATGATGGTACATTTGAATGATGATGAGGATCGTTTTGTTTGGAATTTGACAGCTAATGGTTTGTTTACAGTGAAGTCGATGTATGAGGATATTATGTGTGACCATACCCCTTTCCTACGAAAATATTTATGGAAGGTTAAAGTTCCGTTAAAAATTAAGATTTTCATGTGGTTCTTGAGTAATAAGGTGTTGCTAACAAAAGATAATCTAGCTAAACGTCATTGGAATGGGTGTACAAAGTGTGTCTTCTGTGGGGAACAGGAGACCATTCAACATCTTTTTATTGAATGTCCTTTAGCTAAACTCTTACGGCGCACTGTGAATTTTACCTATGCTCTTCCCCCTCCCACCAGTATTACTAATATGTTTGGTAACTGGTTGAATGGAGTAGATAGACAATCTAAGGCATTTATCCGGATTGGGGTTTCTGTTTTATGTTGGTCTATTTGGAGGACCAGGAATGATATAATTTTTAACAAAAAACCTTCATTTCATTTTTTGCAGGTTATTTATATGGTTTCCCATTGGGTCCAGCTCTGGACCCTACTCTCTCCGGAGGGGCAGCGGGATGCCATGGCTACTGGATGCACACGGCTCCTGATGGCCGCTCAGAATATCTTGTGCCAGGCTGGTTGGCGACTTACTAGAAGACTATGTTAATTTGTAGTCTTCGTATGTGTTTCTTTCGATGGTTGGTTCTTGTATCAGTCCTCGATGACAAGTGATTTGTAAACGATTATACTTTGAACTTTTTTAATAAAAGGCTGTATGCATCATCATGATGCAGAAGCCGGAGTCGACCCCCATTTCGAAAAAAAAAACTGGGTCGGACTTTTTTTGGTTTGGCGTTAAAGCATGGCAGGAAAGATGAGCTTGCTAGGATTTAGGTTGATGTGGTACGCAGAGGCCCGGGATTTCTCCCGTTAAAAATGTAGCACGTGTGCACATCTTCACCTTCTTTGTTGGTAAAACTAATATGCTTATTATGCCAATGATTTTACTATTTTTCTTCGTACCCTCTTTTGTTCCTATTTAGTGTTTATCTCTGCTCTGTAAGGACTCAATTTCTTCATCTTCCATGTTTACTCACGGGCTTATTATGCTGCAGTCCAACAACTACTAATGTCCATGTACCTTCCGTTATTACCTTAGCACAAGAGGCAAATCAGTTTCATATAAAAAAATCCTTCCAATGAGCATGGATGGATCGCTCATAGCACTCAATCATAATTGTGAGAATATGGTGAGATGGTACAATCCATCTTCATTGGCACTTAGAAGTTACTGTACTTTTGATTTTTTTAATACATATAACATCATTTTCATCATATCATTGTTCATACATGTCACACTTTCTGCAATGTATTTTCATCCATATATACTGTTGTCTTTTGTCACAAGTTCAAGCAATCCAAGTGAAGTTTCCATCAATAATAGGTTGGGTGATTAGGACCTCATTATTCCTTCTAACTATACCGTTACAAATTCGCGAAAAAATAATAGGTTAGGTGATCGGGACCTCATTATTTCTTCTAACCTATACCGTTACAAATTAGTATTATCCCGTTTGGTGCCATTTTTACGACACCTATCACATACCATATTCATTTCAGCTTAAGGAAACATTCTAGTAAAAGTACTATATTTAAAAGGAAAAATACATATTAAATAATAAATTCCGCGGCAACGCGCGGGGCCTTCATCTAGTTAATATAGCGAAGATGACAATTACACTCAACTTTTGCTATAATGCAATACCCTAACGGCATCACGAAGATTGTCGTCCATCAACAAATAAAAGTCATCAGGGTTTTACTTGAATTCGTTCTATACCGCTTGATCTCTTTTCCGATATAGGAATATATTAATATAGAGAAGATGACAATTACACTCAGCTTTTGCTATAATGCAATACCCTGACAGCATCACATGCACATAGCCAAAAAAAAAAGCTAAAAAAAGGAAAAATTCCGCTACAGTGTTGCAGTCCTCGTAGCAGAAGTACGACCACCACCAAGACAACACGTGAAGTCCAAGTTCTCCAAAAATAATGCCTCTAACAAGAAAACAATGCACAAGTGTTGTCATCGCCTGATCGTAGATCTTGGATTTTCACCCTGAAAATAGATCTCGGCTCTCAAACAATGCCTTCAACAAGACCATTACCAGCACAACTAATTAAGGCTAGGCTTTGAATTTTCACTATGAAAGGTAAGACTTTGAACTTCGCATGTGTTGTCACCTCCACTTATTACATATCACTGCTACGAATTCTAAAACTCCAAGAAAGTTCCTCAACAATGCATAGTCTCATATCACCATTACTAGTCCTTCAATCTTGCCTTCCATGATATTCTCCGTCTAACTTCACCATAGAACCAAACATGTCCGATGAAGGAAATAAATAGCAGATTTGCACCACTCCCTCCTAAACCAAACAATCGGAAAAAACAAGGGTGCGGACGATCGAATCCCACCCGATCTAGCAACTCCAGGCATAACATGACCATAGGAGTTCATTGATGGAGCCTTCCAAAACACGACACTTTGGTCAAGATCAAGAGGACAAGCATCAGGTAGATATTCGTCTTACAAGAGGCCCTAGGACCGCCGCCTTTATTCAGGCCGAGCCCCCACACAAGCAGCCACAACCACGATCGAGGGCGCGCCTCCGCGGCCAGCTCAGTGCCATGGGGATCACCACCGAGCCGACATCCGCCGCGTCCGCTGCGCCACCTAGGAAGCTTCGTTGCCGTGATGCCCGACGCGCACCACGTCCTCCCATGTGATAGCATCCCACGTCATAGGCCTGCTCGAGAGGAGATTGGCAACCCCCCTTCTCCTCTATTGTCAACGAGCGACCGAAGCCCTAGTGGTGGCGGAGGAGGGGTGGAGAGGCGGAGGGGGCTCGGGTGGCAGCGGGTGCAATGATTATGCAACCGCAGCATTGTGAAATTGAAGAGATAATAGCTCATCGCAAATTCTAGTTTTACAGATGGTTTATTTCTTTGAGGCCCTGGTTGGCAAGTACGGTCGTTTTCCAGGTGTAACGTTCGACGCCGGGTTTTCCTCTAGATAACAACGACGCAGAGGTAATTTTTTTTTTTTTTGAGGGAAAGAGTGGCTCTTTATTCATTAATCAGAAACGGAATACAAAGACCTTCAGGTGGCTGAAGTAGCCAAACCTGTCTACCAGCTATGCTAGAAACAAAACTACGAGCCACTCTATGAGCTTCGGAATTTGAAGCCATGTTTTCATGTCTAAACTGGACATCGGAGAAGCTAGATGCCTTCGCCTTAATCTCGTTTGTCACCATACTGTAGCTGCCACCAAAGTCCCCATGAATGTTGTTAATGACTTGGAGACAGTCTGACGCCACAACCAACTTATGGATGTTGAGGTCCTCCGCCAGAGCCAGCGCTTCCCGGCATGCCAAAGCCTCTAGGATGGCCGGGTCAGAGATGCCCGCCACTACCAGGGATGAGGCGCCCAGGAACACTCCGCCTGTACTTCTGCACACCACCCCCAGAGCTCCACCTCTGGTGTTTTTCGCCACAGCAGCGTCAACATTAAACTTTGCAAAACCCTCCGGCGGTGCAATCCATCGAGGGTGAGATGGTCTTACCCCTGGCGTGCCTTTGGTAGCTGGGGGGTAGGCAATAGATAAATCTCGCATGTAATTCTCCACGAAACCATGGGTCATTAGCGGGCTCTGAAATTCCCCATCGAAGATGATCTTTCTCCGAGCGAACCAGATGGCCCACAACGTGACCGCCATGATCGCGAATTCCTCCTTTGACAGTGTTTCCAACATAAGAAACAACCACTGCCTAGCACTCGGCTCAATCGATCTCACCATATGCTCCAGCATTTCTTCCTTTGCTAGAGCCCAGACACACCTGGCCATATTGCACTCGATAAGAGAGTGCCGCCAAGAGTCTTGTGCCCCACACAAGGAGCATGCACTCGTTGCCGCCATGCAACGCTTATTACGAACGTCACCTGTCGGAAGGGACTGGTGTGCCAGCCTCCATAAGAAGATCCTGACTTTAGGAGGTACATGCACCTTCCATAGCCGTAGCCAGGCCTTCTCCTCCCTTGCTCCGTTCGATCCAGCTGATCGCTCTTCAAGCCAATCCTCTCTCCTTTTCTTCGTCTGAACAAGGAGCCTGTACACTGAGCGTACAGATAAAACCCCCGTTCTCTCGTAATGCCAAGCCCACACGTCTTCCATCCTTCGTGTACTCAAAGGAATAGATCGTATGACCTCAATATCCATTGGAAGGAAATATTGTTTCAACAGGTCATGGTTCCATGTCGCCGATGTACTGTCAACAAAATCAGATACCAGCAGAGGCGGGTCTCTCGTCAAACAAGTTGTTGGACGTAGCATGAAATCACGCGGCAACCAGTTATCATTCCATGCGTTGGTTGACTCCCCAGTTCCTATTCTTCTTATCAGACCTTGCTTCATCGTGTCCCGACCCTCCACTAGTGCGCGCCACACCTGGGACGGCGAAGAGCCGACGGTAGCATTCAAAAACTCTGAGGACGGGAAATATACAGCCTTCAGAATCCTTGCGCTTAAGGACATTGGATTCTGTAGTATGCGCCAGGCTTGGCGCGCCAGCATCGCCAGGTTAAAAAGCTCCATATCCCGGAAGCCTAGCCCGCCAGAAAATTTCGGGGAACACATTGTCTCCCAGGACACCCAAGCTGTTTTGCGCCTGCCATCCTTGCTTCCCCACCAGAAGCTCCGCAGCATAGCATTGATGGATTGGCAGAGACCCCGTGGTAACTTGAAACAGGACATAGAGAAGACAGGAATTGCCTGTGCCACTGCCTTGATGAGGACTTCCTTTCCCCCTGAAGCAAGGAGTTGCTCTAGATATCCTTGAACCTTTTTCCAAACACGATCCTTGAGGTACTTAAACACCCCAATTTTTGATTTACCAACATCCGAAGGCATACCCAAATATTTCTCATTCAACGTCTCATTGGGAACATTCAGAGAAGCCTTAATGAGTTGCCTTGTATTCTCAGGACATCCTTTACTGAAAAACACCGAGGACTTGTCCAGGTTCACACGCTGTCCTGATGCATTGCAATAAGCATCCAACAGGTCAGAAACTTCCTTAGCTCCCTCTACACTGGCTTTGACAAACAGCAGGCTATCATCCGCGAAGAGGAGGTGGTTTACCGCAGGAGCTGTGGCTGCCACCTTGATTCCTTCTAGGTGCGGAGAAAGACGACTTTGTTTAAGGAGGCCTGAGAGGCCCTCTGCTGCAATCAAAAAGAGATAGGGGGATATCGGATCACCCTGGCGAAGACCTCTCGAAGGCTTGAAGGATTCCAGAGGTGCACCATTAAAGAGAACCGAGAATGAGACTGAGGACACCAGGCTCATAACCAAATTCACCCACCGAGGATGAAAACCCATGCGAAGCATAATGGCTCGTAGATAGCTCCACTCGACCCGATCATACGCCTTCCGCATGTCCAGTTTGAGGGCACAATGTCGATGTTTCTTGGCATCGTTCCTCTTCATAAAATGCAGGCACTCATAGGCCGTGATTATGTTGTCCGTGATCAACCTACCAGGGACAAACGCTGACTGCTCCTCTGAAATGATTTCCGGGAGAATAAGTTTCAACCTGTTTGCAAGAACCTTCGATGCAATTTTATAAATCACATTACACAGGCTTATTGGGCGGAACTGACCCAGCTCTTCTGGACTTGCAACTTTCGGTATCAGGACTACAAATGTCTGATTTATGCCGGCTGGGCTACCCTCCCCCCGCAGAATACATAGCACTGCCGATGTAACCTCACCACCACATAAGTCCCAATGCTTTTGGAAGAAGTGGGCGGGGAACCCATCAGGCCCCGGGGCTTTTAGAGGGTACATTTGGAAGAGGGCTTGTTTAACCTCTAGATCATCAAAGGGTTGAACTAGCCTCTCATTCATCTCCTGAGTCACCGTGACATGGACAGCATTAAGGACTTCGGCCATGCCACTCGTGCCCTCAGTAGAATATAGATTCTTATAGAAATCTGTTGCCATACTACTCATTTCTTGCACATCTTCAGTCAGAGACCCATCGGCTCTCCTGAGCTTGGTAATACGGTTCCTCTTCTTTCTCTTACTCGCTCGAAGATGGAAAAACCGAGAATTACGGTCCCCCTCAGCAAGCCATTGGATACGCGCTCTTTGGCGCCACATCACCTCCTCCCTATGATTTAGCTCCATAAGCCTTTCAACAATCTTCAGTTCTTCGTGTGATGGTCCGAGGCGATCAGGCCGGCCACGGAGGGCCTCCAGCCGGTTTTTCAGATCCCTCGTCTCCCGCCTAACACTCCCAAAAGTGTCCCGACCCCAAGCTGTTAGATCACCAGAGATGTCTCTCAGCTTGTTCTCAAGTTCGTGCATAGATAAACACGTATTACCATGCCATTTCTGCTCCATCAGAGAACCAAACTCAGCATGGGACTCCCACATAGTCTCGTATCTGAACAGACGCAGACATTTGTCCCTCACAGCAGGCTCAAATCGCAGCAGAATCGGCGAGTGATCGGAAGCCGCCGCCGTGAGATGCTCCAGCACTGCAAGCGGGAACCGCACACTCCAACCTGGCGTTGCCAATGCCCTGTCCAACCTGACTCGACAGTAAGTGCCACCAGCGACCTTCCTTTCAAAGGTCCATGGGTTCCCAGTGAAGCCCAGGTCCATTAGTTCACACACGTCAACAGTCTCCCTGAATGCCTGAATTTGAGCATTGCATCGCTCATGGACACCCATATGTTCCTCCCTATGGAGTACTTCATTAAAGTCCCCGATACATAGCCACGGCAACGGCGATGATGCTTTGATGAATTTGAGCATATCCCATGCTTTGTGGCGATCGTTGGCTTTAGCCTCTCCGTACACACAAGTGAGCCGCCATGGATCCATATCACTAGGCGTCACGACAGCATCAATATGGTACTGAGAGTAAGGTAAAACTTCAATCTTTATTTCGTTGTTCCAGAAAATACCAAGGCCACCACTACGGCCTTGACTGCTAACAGCGAAAGCATTGTCATAACCTAAAGTACTAGCAAGAATCTCCACCCTACTCTTATGGATTTGGGTCTCCACTACACAGAGTATAGACGGGGCAAACTCCTTCGCGAAATCGCGAAGTTCTCGAACTTTCGCATCGTTGCCAAGTCCGCGACAGTTCCAAAGATACACACTCATTGCTCCCGGCGGAGCTCCCCACTGGAGCCCGCCGATCCTGCATTCTTGTCCTTCTTGGGTGTACCACTCTTCCTGGATCTTTTCTGTTCCCTCGCTGATGGAGGGGGAGGGGGCGTACCCGAGCGAGGTACGTACGCAGGGGGAGCTTGCTCCCCTCCAAAGTCCAATTTCTTCTTGGCCGCCTCATGCTCTGTCGGCTCCACAACTCCCGGTGCTTTCCACTCCAACAGCAACGGAGGGTTTTGCGCCACATTGGCCTTCGCCGGGCTGGCCTCCGACAGAGATGCCTCATCAGAGGAGCGCTTCCTGGTGTCGTGTGGTGGCAACAGACCTCCAAGGACGCTCTCCCCACTTCTCCCACCTCGTCCACCTCTTCCCGGGGTACGCCCGCCACGGCCAGCACCCCTCCCTCCAGAATCCTGTCCTGGTGGTCGAAACTCACGTCTAGGTGGTCGACTATTCTGCCTCTTTGCATCTTCATCTTTCCTAAGCTGAGCTCTATTCCAGGCAGTGTCAGCTAGCAGCCAGAGCCCAAAGGGTACTACACCTGGCGCGTGCTCCCCAGTACCACATTCCTCCTGCACATGGCCCAGGAACCCACACATCGCACAGAAACGCGGCACCTTCTCATACTTCACTTGCATGATTACTGGGGCTTCTCCTTCCGGCCTAATTGTCACAAACCGGGTCAGGCATTTCCTCGAATCAATCCATACTCGAGCACGCACATAATTCCCCCCATCAGTGGGGTTAGCCAGATCAATGGAGATTAGCTCTCCAACACTCGCTGCCAGGCCAGCGACTATAGCTTTCTTTCGAAACAGCTCTGGGACATCATGAATCTGTACCCAAGCCTGGATACGGAACAACTCCACCTCTGACGCTTTCCGGCTTCCGTCATACTTCTCAATCAGCACGCCGTGATCCCTAAAGATCCACGGTCCCTGCTCAGTGATCCGCTGCCAGTCGCCAAGGCAATTGGCCTGGACAATGAAGCGATGATTCTCCACGTCACGGAAAGTCACCTCTTTCGCCGGAGTCCACGCAAACTCCATAGTCTTCTTCAGCGAGGTCGCGCTGTAGGCCTTGGATGTGAGTACACGCATCACCGCCATCCACTTGGTGCTCTCCTTCAGCGCTTCAACCTCGTTCCTTGCCACAAAAAGTCCACAAAAGGTAAATGACACGGAGGTTCGATGGTCCATGACATTTCAAGGCTGAAAACGGGCCAAAACCGAGTGTACGCCGGAACAAATACGCCAAACCAATTTGCCTTGCTGGGCTTGCTCCCTAAAATTGTAGGAACCGTGAAATACCCGGTTTGGGCTAGTTTATGACGAACCAATCGGGGCCTGAACGAAATGAACTACGAGTTTCTTTTGAGAACTACTACGTATTTAATCGACGCGTGACTGCGTGAGATACACATCTTTTGTCTGTACAGCATGCGTCAATTTAATCCGAACGGAGGGAGTAGAATGACGATGGTGATCGGTAGCACTAATTTTGGTTTTGCAGTATTCGGTTCGTTTTACACTGCATGATCTGAAATATCTCACCCAACATCCAGTGCTAAGTGTATGAGGAATAAAAAAACAAATTTGGTTTGATGTAGTCCTACGTTTGCTGAATATGTCAATGCATGTACCGGTCAGAGGCGAGCTGTGAGTTTTCTTTCAGTTTCAGAGACGGATTAAGGCACGATTTCGTTTCCGATCTGGAGTCTCCCGATCGGGTTGATTGGGTTGATAATTAGAGATACCGCCCTGGGGAAGGAGAAGATCGGAAGAAGGATGGACCGGGGCAAAAGAGCTCTCGAGTGGCCCTGGATGGCCGCCGAGATCAAGAGGATGAAGAAGCTATGCCGCGCCTGCGACCCCCCTGCCACTACCAGCACCACCACCACCGGCAGCAGCTGCACCGTACCGGATGAGGATCTCTCCTCCCTCCTCTCGTCCCTTTCCGTAACCAAGCGCCCGTGCCCTTCCGCCGCCGCCGACCACCACCACCACGCCCTCAAACGCCCACGATACCACGCCCAACCACTACACGACCAGATGCGAGGTACGCCCACGCACATGAACCAACGCCCGGAAGCATTGTTCTCACACCCATTGATTAATGCAGGACTGGAGATCCGTTGCGACGAAGACGACATGGAAGAGGAAAGCACCACCAGCACCCGGCCGCCGCATTGTCGTGACCGCTTAGATTGGTCGGGCTTCCTGCCGGAGCTGCTCCGGCTTATATGCCGGCGGCTCCCGCTGGCCGACGTCCCCCGGTTCGCGTCAGTATGCAAGCACTGGAACTCGTGCGCGTTCCCGGTCTACCCGGCCGATGCCGCCCCCGTCCTGCTCCACACCCTCGTCACCGGTGCCGGCTCGGTCCGCTTCTACCAACCCTATGTGCACAAGATGTTCGTCCTCTCCACTCCTCGTCACACACAAGGCAGCAGGGTGTTCTCCGCCGACGGCAATGGATGCCTGATGCTCCGCACGCCGAGGAACACCGTCATGTTTATTAATCTCCTCGACGACGATGCCGTCCCCGCCATGTTCGAGACGCCGCCAAGAGAGAATGACGAAGGGTTCATGTGTTGCGCGCCGCACGGCGATGGTGATCGCCCCTACGACCGCAGTATCTTCGCCGTATACCCGCACATGGGCAGAGTAAGGATCCAGATCTGGGATCGGGGAAGCTGGAAGAGCTTTCCTAGTGTTGGAGGTTTCTTTACAATGTCCTTCTCCTGCAACCCGGTGATGCACAAGGGGAAGCTGTATTGCCTGGGGGAAGATGGGGATCTTGGAGTGTATGACCCAATCAAAACCGAGTGGACAGTGCTCCCGAAACCCACCGGCTTTGGCCCCGGCATTCCGTACATGAACTGTTACCTCGTCGAGTCTCATGGGGAGCTGCTCGCCGCTCTGACGGGCGGCAACAACCACACGCCCGTCCACGTCCTGAGGCTCGACGAGAAAAAGATGGAGTGGAAGAGGATGGAGTCTTTGGGTGGACGGGCTCTCTTCACCGGAACGGCATCGTCGATGTTGATGGTCAGGCCACCCCAATCCATGGCCAACAAGGTGTACCTCCCTAGGTTCTACGGCCGTCGTCCTCAGGTCATCCAGGCGGAGCTCGCGACCTCCGCCGGCCGCCTCTTCTTTGTTCCCAAGGAGGAAACGCTGCTCAACGAGGATGCCGGTAGCGGCGCCGGCGGCTCTTGGTGCTACGAACTAGAATCGAACTCCTCTAATGAACAGTTCGCACGGGGTTCCTCCAAGAACCTGCCCCAGTACATGTGGGTTCATCTTGGCAATTCTGCCTCTCCCACGTCGGAGTCGGATGATGGAATGGTTATAGGCTAGCTAGAGGAGGATTCATCTATCAAATAAGTTATTCATGTCATATACTCATCTACTAACAGAGATCAAGATTGTATTACATGCAAGGTTTTTTTTTCTTGGTAGGCAAAAAATATCGGTGGGTACCGGTATTCCGGTATTTCGGAAATACCGGAAATACCGGCCGTGATTTGTCAAACCAACTCACTATTTTGTTCAAAATTTATATAAAAAATTTAAATTTGGACAATTTATTTAAATACCGGAGATTTTTGTACGGTATTTCTATTTCTCGGTGGTAACCGGTAAGACCGGTTTTCGCCGAGATCTCGGAAATTCCGGCCGAGAAAAAAAAAACCTGATTACATGCATGGGAGCGAATAATTCTCATCTAGATGAGAATTAGCTTAATTCTATATCTCATACCAGAAGGGTGTTTTGATTCCATCAAACGTTACACCGTAACAGGGTGACTATAAAGGTGTCGTTGGATACTTGGAAAGTATTAGTTGAAGCTTTTGGATCAAGAGTGGGATTTGTCCATCCGGATGACGGAGAGATATACTCTGGGTCCTCTCGATGATATTAAATCGACATCGCTTGCAAGCACGTGACTGTCTCACGAGGATGCCATATCACGAAACGAGTAAAGAGTATTTGTCATTAAAGAGATCGAACTAAGTATGGTTGATATAGATGATCGGATCTCGGACAAGTAAAATATTGCGAGACAAAAGGAAATTGGTTACGATGAGTCATTACAGATCTCTAGATCCCGATGATAATTATTGATCGGATAGTGTCTCGATCATGTCCATATTATTCACGATCCGTAGGGTGACACACTTAAGGTTCGTCGACGTGTTTTGAGAGGATATGAAACGCCTAGAAAATATTGGACATCACCGAAATTGTTTCGGGATATATGAATAGTTCAGGGGCTTAAATCTTAGTATTTGTTGATTAAAAGAATCAAGAAATATTAAATCTCAAATAAAATAATTAAAAATGTTTTATTCATTTGTGGGAGAAAAACTCTTGGGATTTATGAGTTTAAATTTCTACCAAATTAAGAGGAAGTTTTAAGTGAGTTAAAAAGGGGTTACCACTCACATAAAGAGATGAGAGGAGGGAGCACCACGCCACCCATAGGGGCTGCTGCCCCTTCTCCTACATATTGTGGTGTGTAGCTCCTCTCTAAATGGTTGATTCACTTGTCCCTCACCTCTTCGAGCGTCTCCACCAAAAAAGACATGGCTTATGCGAAGCCCTGCATAAATATTCTCTCCACCACCACCACCAAGTTATTGTGTTGTTGGAGTTCCCGGTGGATCCTCTACTTCCGCTGCCCCGCTGGAACAAGGGAACGGAGATCATCGTCAAGACGTACATATGACCAAGTACGGAAGTGCTGCCCCTTGTAGCGTTTGTCTTCCGCGTGATCTTGAGATCGGCAAGTGATCAACTACATCAACCACGAGAATTTTTCTCGTTAAAGCATTGTGTCTTCGAGGGTGAGTTCATCTCAACCACGGTTTTATCTGTTACTAGCATCTCCTAGATTCGATCTTGGTGTGTTCTGTTGTTGCAGCTGTAGGGAAATTTTTGTTTTCTCTGCAACGAACCCATCATTATAGACAATAAAACGTAAAGTTGAAGTGACATATAAGATTCATGCATTAGTACTTCATGTCATGTTGAATCATAAGTACATGATACATTGTGCCAGCAACCAAGTTGTGGTGGTCTTCAGTGAAGGGAGAGGGATGGAGTGGAGGAGCTCGAATCCGGCCTAGCTCAGGTGAGCCTATCCTACATGCACCAAGCTCATTGACTTGTTGCAGCTCCCAAAGTCTTAACAGTCATAATTTAGCTCAAAATCCATAACATGCGCATGCAAGAGAGCATACACGCAATGTGGCACCCATATAGTGGAGGTTATGAGTTAAAACAATGGGTATCGTCCTCCTCCTAGTGAAACCCCAGGCTTACTAGGTGTCCATGTGGATAAAAGCCAAAAAAATTCAACCCAAGGCTGGTTAACAAGGACCCTCGGTCATGGCATAGTCAACAAGGTCCAAGTCGTGGTCAACAAGTTAAAGATGAAGACCCAAGAGCAATAAACCCATGCACTAGTGTGATGTGTTAGGGAGTCCACAATGAACTATATGCACCACACCCTTTCCTTAGTCCACCATGGAATAGTGGACCAAGCCTTACCATGGTAACCCACATGCCTATCACCATGAAGAGCAACCTTGTTAAGTTAGCAAGAAATGACCCTAACTACCCTCCCAGGTGGTAGCTGGGAGGTCTTCTTTGGTCATTGGCAAGCCCCTCTAGCCTATGAATATACCCCCATGGGGACAATGTCTTCATGGCCAGCCAATGCCCACAGATGCCAATCAAATCCTTCTGTAGGCGTTTGCACATGTTGTCGTCAGTGACTTCAACATTCATATGCAGATATTGCTGCCAGGTTTATGCCCCGGGGATTGGCGCAACCAGCTCACCCTGGAAATCGTATCTTCTCAATGCGGCCATCAGGACGCTCATCCTCAACGATCATGTTGTGCGTGATTGATAACCCCCAAGTGCAGGGGATCACCGCGGTACAATTCGATAAGTATATGAGTGTTGAGCCCACGAGGAGCTGAAGGTAAACTATCTATTCTCTAAAGCAATATAACCTTCTTATATGGTCTTCTATGCAAAGCTAGGAGATATAGTGTGTGTGTGTGTGTGTGTGTGTGTGGAGGTTTTACTATGAAACTACAAGTGCTGAAGTTAAAATGCAAGAAGTAAAAGTAATGCAAGAAAAGTGAAGTGCAACAAAGTAATATGAGATGAAGTGAAGTGAAGTGGAGAAACTCGAGGGAGTAATTGTTCTGCAAAATTGCTACTTCATTTGTGTGGTTGTAATAATTATTGAAGCACAAAGATAGTCTTTTTATTGTTTCTTCTAGAGAGGAGCCATAGACAGGTGAAGCCATAGACATGTGCAAATACACCACTAGTGATTGATCCTAAGGCCATAGGTATGATGAAACAAAGGAATTATTAAGACATAAAGTCCAACCACCGTTGTAAGTTTAAAGGTCCTCGTAGATATACCCCCGTTTGATTAACCATGAATTAATACAACATGCATCTAAGAATTGGGACATGGTTTCTGTCAGACTCCAGCTGTCCCTCATCCTATCAACATGAAACGGTGACAACCCTATGCATCCCCCAACATATGTGTGCACTCATATATCAGTATACAAGATCATCATAGAAGATAAAAAAATACTTTTATATATGCAACCATCACAAACTATCTCACAATTGCCATGAACAAGTCACTACTCAAACATCAACATAGTGATACAATAGATCATGGGAAAACAATATATTGCCTCACAAATCATGTTTGCCAAGAGATTACAAGGGGTACATGAAGATGGTGTTGCTATAGATGGTGATGAAGATGATGAAGATGTTGATGATGCCCACACCGGAGGGGGTGGAGTCCACCGAAGGCGATTCTGGCAGTGTTCCCTCCTCCGATCTCCGCCACCGGCGGCATGCTGACTCTCATTTTATGTGTTTTTGATCTCCGCCGCCGTAGCCTCGACGAAAATCCTGGGGTCGTATATATAGTGGTCTTTAGGTCAAAACAAGTCGGTTGGCATTGGATTGAAGCGAAATGGACGCTAAGATGGAGACGAGTACGGGTGGCGCGCCACCAGGCTTATTTCCCATCCTGTTGATCTCCTGGTGTCCCTCTTCATCTCATCTTGTTTGTCTCGAAAATTCCGAAGTGTGGCCCCTAACCTTGCCCTTTTTCGAGTCTCGTAGCTCCTGTAAAGTCAAAAACACTAAAAGGAGGCATTTTCTGCCAAACAGAATTAGAACCGGAGGAGAAGGGATTGTTTAGAAAATCCCTTAAAACATGGGATAACATTAGATAAGATTAAAATATGTGGTAATATGTTGCAACAAAGTGCAAAGTTCATGTATAAATTTTACATGCATCAACATCGCCAAGCTTAACCTATGCTCGTCCTCGAGCATAAAGGTGATAAAGCTAATATGGACTTTGGAGTTTATTGCATTGCTTCTAAAATACTTTGACAAGAACTTTGCTCTATGCATGCATAACAATTTAACATGGCAAATATCTGAAACATAGCTTAATTAATGAAATAGAAAAGTTCCAATAAAGATCCACTATGTTGGTGTGTTGCTATCTGTACGTGGTGTAAAAGAGATAAAATATGGCAACACTACTTGGACATATTAATTGATAGTAGCAACAAATAGAGTTCTAACATCGCATTTGATTGAATTATAAGCAAGGTTTTTGAGACCTCTGATTCCTTCAATTGTTGACTAGTAATTCATCATGCTTGCATTCCGAACCAAATAATAAGAGGATGGCGTATCCTTCCAATCCTTGAACATTCAAACTCTCATAGAAGACTCATACATGAATAAGTAGCTAGTATCTTTAGTTGACCATATAGTGGAATGGAAATGAGTTAGGTGTTCGCTTCTTAGCTTTTCACCTTATATGAGTGGATGGGGTACTTCCCCTTTGATTTTCCTTTGGGCACCGACTCATTCGGTTCTAACTCTTCTTCTCTTTTTCCTCTCTTTTCTATTTTCTTTTTATTTTCTTTTTTTCTCCCTTTTTTCTTTCTTTTTTCTTTCTCCCTTTTTTCTTTTCTTTCTAAGTGTTGGATCCTTGGTTAAAAGGTTAGCAAGAGGTTGTTTGTTCAACCAAAGATACTATCAACTGACTTACATATGCTTCAACGATGAGTTTCACCATTTAAAAGACTGGACCATCATACAAACATCAACCTTCACATTTTAAATACACATAGGAATATGTTTATTCCTCGGGCGCTTCTTAGTTTTATCCCATTAATTCTTTGATATAATAATTACTTATCATTGAATATGTGCCAAGTCCACAATTGCAAGCAAAATAGGATGCATAGACTTTTATTCAAAGACACTATCTCTCAAACAAGTATAAGTAATGTTACTTAATAATATCTTATTTGCATCAAATATAGAGAGGGCAACACAAACATAGTAAACATGTAATATCACTTCCTCAAGTATTGATGAAACTATGCACAAGTATTTTCCATGGTTAAAGTGTATACATAAATATAGCGGAGGTGTCATACTTTGTTTTATCAATTCCCACATAAGCATGCAAATTATTTTCATTAAGATTTTTTTAAGAATAGGATAAATTACTTCAGTATCTATTTGATAATCATTCAAGGAATTTTTCATGATGGTAATATTTATTTCAAAGCAAAACTACACACAAAACTAATAAAGGACGCTCCAAGTTTTTGCGATCATTCTATGTTGCTCAAAAAACAAAATTTAGAAGTGTGCAAACCGAGAGATTTAATATGAGTCCAGTGGCTTGGGCATCCCCAAGCTTATGGTCTTCACCATTCTTGGATTGATCTTGGTGTGGTGTTCTTTCATTCCCTGTAAAAAAAATTAACACAAAATTTTATTCCCATTCTTTTCTATGGGGTGACATTAGTGGTAAAAAGATATCATGCTTGCTGCTTTTTTCTACATAAATAAAATTATATCTTTGTCAGCCAGATATCATATAATGTTCTACTAATTCTTATATATCAAAAATTTCATGCAAAAATCTTTTTGATACATAAAAGAACGGATCTAACATTGAAAGGGAGAATATGTCCAAAAAAATTGCTACAGCAAAACTGAATTTTTTTTAATACCACTTAGACACGTCAGAAATTTTATCCAATTTACCTGCATATAGAGGATGAAAAGCTTCAGCTAATATGAATTGATAAATATTTTAGGAGTTACCAAAAAATCACAAAAATCATGCACTAAAAAATGTAGCACGGAAATCGGCAACTCCATATTTTATTTGCAACTTTTATCATCCAAACGGATAAAACCTTGGTAATTTATTTAGAAACCAGAGAGTAAACTAAAATATAACTAACATGCTACATCAAGAATGCATATGAAAAACCAAAATCAAACAAATATAAATAAAAACATGGTCCCCGCAAACATTCAAAGGGATCATCAAGATAAAACTAGAACATGAATTTGAAATGATTTACTTGGGATATTTGAAAGAAGAGGGGGATGCATGGGCCTCCCCAAGCTTATGATCTTGATACTTATGGTCCTCTAATTCTTCCTCATAATATCATGTTACTCATCTTAAATAAAGTAATATTTTCATCTCCATGATACTCCAATTCCTACAAAATTAATTGTTAGTTCTCCAAACAAATGATATGATAATTTCTACCAACATGGGAACTATAGGAATCATTGGGAAACCATTTTATTCAAGAAGCTAACATATATAAAGAAAGGACACACTCTTTTTGTTTTGTTTTACTGTAGGAAGAGTTTTAATGATATAGACTTTGCAATGATTTCATTGGCATGAACAACACATGCTCAAGGTCGACCCCAACTTCTCCATTGCTCATCCTTCTCATTTACTCTTCCATAGTTTATTTTTTATTTTATTAAAAATTATAAACTCATTAATATGTAATAAGAAGTAAAGTTATTTAACAAGGACATAATGATGTGCTCAAATTAAAAGTTACTTGAAAGCACACCACAAGATTTAAAACCATTAACTTTTAAGTCTCACTCTCTTCATGTACATTGGAATTTATATATGAATATATAATAGCAATTTAATAGTATCCAATGCATATAATGACTAGTAGCTTTCATTTTAAATAACATGGAAATATAAAGAGGGCTCTTATCTTTTCATCTTTCATAATATTTGCAAGCATCTAGAGTAAACGCAATAACATAGTTGTGAATAGAATCACCACATAAAGACAAATCATCTAATGAGCTTATGGTATAATCTATTTATTTTACATCATCATGATCCTCCCATAAATTAGACAAGCTTATATCACATAGAGGATCATCATCAATATTATAAGAAGGGGTGCTCATGGGAATTTGTGTGTTACCATTTTTAGGAGTTGGAGATGGGTAGCTACTCCATTCTTCATCCACTTGTTATTCTTCATGCTCTTCTTGGGGTTGCATGTGCATCTCCAAGTTTATGCTTTTGGCATCCTCCTTCTTTGGTTCTTCTTTGTTTTCTTCTTGGGGTTGCATGGACATCCCCAAGCTTATGCTTTCATCATCTTCTTCCTGCAATATATTAGTGTTCTCTTGGGCAGCCGTGCCCCTCTTATTAAAGTCAACAACATAGATATTTTCAATGTAATTGGTTATACAATAATTAAAGATATCAATGATCGCACTTTTAAATTTAGAAGCTACATGGCAAGTTTCATGTTTAAAAATGAAGGTGTATAATTCAGAGGCTGCCATATAAATAACAAATTGCTCTACTTGTTCCATCCCTAAATGAGCATAATCACACCTATGATAAGATGCAATAACAAATTCTCCATGGGATCTACATTGAAATTCAAAGTGTCTAAAATTTTGTTTTAGAGCAACAGTTTTTATCTTCATGATAGTCAAGAAACTCAATAGCAATATAATTTAACATTCTCAAGCAATGTTCTAGTATTATCCCTTCTTGTGGTTTTCTATGTTTCATAGCTATCAAAGCATTTTTATATTCCTCATCCAACGTGCCATTTTTATCTAGACTAGTAGCCATACCATGAATATATTTGGTATTTTACATTTTCTAGAAAAAAGTTACTAAAAGAAAACTAGCAATTAAACAAGAATAGAAGCTTAGCGCGATGCTCCCCGGCAACGGCGCCACAAAAGTATTTTGACAACCCCCAAGTGCAGGGGATCACCGCAGTACAATTCGATAAGTATTTGAGTGTCGAACTCACGAGGAGCTGAAGGTAAACTATCTATTCTCTAAAGCCCTATAACCCGCTTATATGGCCTTCTATGCAAATCTAGGAGATATGGTGTGTGTGTGCGTGAGGAGGTTTTTACTATGAAACTACAAATGCCGAAGTTAAAATGCAAGAAGTAAAACTAATGCAAGAAAAGTAAAGTGCAACAAAGTAATATGAGATGAAGTGGAGTGAAGTGGAGTAACTCGAGGGATTAATTGTTCTAGCAAATTGATACTTCATTTGTGTGGTTGTCATAATTAGTGAAGCACAAAATAGTCTTTTTGTTGTTTCTTCTAGAGAGGAGCCATAGATAGGTGAAGCCATAGACATGTGCAAATACACCACTAGAGATTGATCCTAAGTCTATATGTATGAGCAAACAAATCAATTATTAAGACATAAAGTGCAATCACCGTTTTACGTTTAAAGGTCACCATTGTTATACCCCGTTTGATGAAGCATGAATTAATACAACATGCATCTAAGAATTGGGACATGGTTTCTATCAGGCTCCGGCTGTCCCTCATCCTGTCAACATACAACGGTGACAACCTTATGCATCCCCCATCATATGTGTGCACTTATATATCAATACAAAAGATCATCATAGAAGATAACAAATACTTATATGCAACCATCACAAAATATCTCACAATTTCCATGAACAAGTCACTACTAAAACATCAACATAGAGATACAATAAATCATGGGAAAACAATATATTGCCTCACACATCATGTTTGCCAAGATATTACAAGGGGTAGATGAAGATGGTGCTGTTGTAGATGGTGATGAAGATGATGAAAATCCTTATGATGCCCACATCGGAGGGGGGTGGAGTCCACCGAAGGGGGTGGAGTTCACCGGAGGCGATTCCTGCAGCGTTTCCCCCTCCGGTCTCCGCCGATGGCGGCCTGGTGACTCTATGTTTATGTGTTTTATCTCCGCCGCCATAGCCTCGAAGACAAACCTGGGGGTCGTATATATAGTAGTTTTTAGGTCAAAACAAGTCAGTTGGCGTTGGATTGAAATGAAACGGACACTCGAGATGGAAACGAGTATTCCCTCCGGGAGCGCCACCAGGCTTATTTCGCGGCCAGTTGACCTTATGGTGTCCTTCTTCATCCCATCTTGTTCGCCTCAAAAATTCTGAACCGTGGCCCCTTAACTTGCCCTTTTTCGAGTCTCGTAGCTCCTGTAAAGTCAAAAACACTAAAAAGATGCGTTTTTACCTAACAAAATTAGAACCGGATTAGAAGGGATTGTTTCAAAAATCCCCTAAAACATCATAAAACGTGGGAATAACATTATATAAGATGAAAATATGTGGTAATATGTTGCATTAAAGTGCAAAGTTCATGTATGCATTTTACAAGCATCAGTGATCACGCAACAGGTCATCACCTCATGCATGGTCTTCAGTGACCATGTTCTTGCCGGGTGACCGATAACTTCACACCAAGCTTGGAGCACACCAAATCATCGCTCCACATCTTTCCTGGTAGTTTCTTGCATCGTGGCAAACCTTTTCTTTTTTTTTTCGTGTTTGGATTACAGACAGTCTTCACCAGTGTGGCCTAGTCATGATAGATGTCATCAACAAGATAATATGACTTATCATATTCATTTCCATTGATCTCGTACCTCACATGAGGATTTCAAAACAAAACAAAATCTTGTGATATCACTACTTGAAGAATGACGGTGCATCCCTCCACATGGTTGTTGTACTAACTCTGCCATCCAAATGAATAGTTATTCCACTCTCAGTGCATGCAATCTATGCTGCCAATCATGCATGAGAATCCTCTAGACTCGTTGATAGCCAATAGTCGTCTTGTGTCCTCAACAGTTGGCTCCCTTAAGTAATAGTCTCCGAACACGACAATCACGGCTCGGCAAAACCGGTACAGGGCGTCAAGGAATGTGCTCACCCATTCGAAGATACGCATTGAATATATCAGTAAGTATGGAAAAGCATTCCATACGATAGCATGCGAATAGTTGCGGAACATTTTTGGTACGTAGGAGGTGAAGCCTAGCGCACGGGTGACATCGGGCATGCATTGGAAGTACGGTTTGTAGTCTCTGACGTCCCATAGAATGACCATGAACATGTCCCTTGACATCATGTACCGTGGCCGGAACAATTTTTTCGGGTACACCAGATCGGTGCGGTCGAAGTAGTCCTCGTAGAGCTGGAGGTCCCCACCCACTCTGTCGCGCGACAAGTTTTTTGAGTGTACCTTCGCAGAGCCCCGGTGCATCGGCGTCTGGTTGGTATTGTGCTCCTAGAGGTTGGAGGCCAAAATAGAAGCCATGTTCTGCGTTATGTGCTCGGACTCGTCATCGGAAGAGGAGTCAATGACCTCATTGTGGAACTTGTCGAGGGACTTCCACATGTCCATCTGCGTGGGTAGCAAGTGCGGATCAATGGTCGCCCACCATAGCGGCCAAAAATGAATTAGGGAACCTACTGACGCAATTGAACGAACAGGTCCTAGGCGGCGAGGCCGGCCAACACAACCGGTAAATTGTTGGCCCCCAAAGACGCGACAGATGCGGTCAAGAATTTACCCCAACTCTGATCATGTTCTCCGGTGTGGCGAGGCCCGAACATGCGTCTAGTACTACAGCGGTGCGGCGGGCTGGGGTTGGGGTGGCGGCGGCGCCCTACGGCAGCAAAGAAGGGAAGGAGGAAGCAAATCCACGCAGGGCTGGGTTAGAATACCAGCACACACGGCACGACCGCGCAGCGTTCGCCAAGATGCATCCAAGGCGCATATTTGGGCCACGTTTGCATCTGCGCGGATAGCCTGATCACTATTCGTCAGGCTGCTGGGACTGGATGCAGTCGCATTTTTCTACTACAGGGACCCAAATGGTTTGGTGGGGCGGTTGGAGATGCCCTAAGAGCATCTCTAACAGAGACCGAAAACCCCGCCGGAACTGGATTTTTCCGGTGAGTTTACGGGTTTAGGCCGAAAGCGGCCTAGACGAGAGCCTAGACTCGCGGCCTGGCCCGTAAACTCAGTTCGGCGGCCCGAGAAACGCAACGCGTGCCCCATATTAAAACGGGTCGTGGAGGAGAGTTCGGTTTCCAAACCCTACACCCCTCCGCAGCGGCCGCCGCTCCGCCGTCTTCCTTCATCTCTTCCGATGAGAAATCTCCCCACCGCTTCCGCCGCATTCGCTCAACCGTGACCTTCCCATGGCTAGCCGCGGAAGCTCTGCGGGGGAGGTGGTCGGTTGGGCGGCGGAGACTCAACGCCGCGGCCCCCATTTTCCGCTTGGAGGCGGAACGCCGGAAATGGAACCGGTTCGAGGGCGCACGCGAGCGCAGCGCCCGTTGGTGGAAGAACTGGGGGCTCACACCGCATGAAGCTCGAGATTGTCGAGCTCGACTCGGAGTAGGCCGCACGCCACCGTCAGCCGCATTGCCTTCCTCCACCACCCCCTCCTCTGCCGCGCGTAGAGGCTCTCGGACCGATTTTTGGTGAAATTAAGTCGCGTGGCGGAGGATAAAGTTAATTTTATGTTTGTAGTACAAATTATGTACCTATGATGCTCAATCGGAGCAACAACTATCCTCATTTATATGTGTTCATCGCTGAATTCTCCCGCGAAATTTTAATTTCGTTTTTTCAGGTCATATTTTTTAGTTCTATTCTGCGCGAGTGCCAAAATCGACCAAACGAGCGTTTTCGGGGAAACTGAACTCGCCGTTTTAGATGCTCTAAGAGCAACTCTAACAGAACCTTAAATGCCGTCGGAACTAAATTTTTTCGGCAGATTTACGGGTTTGGGCCGAAAGCGTCGCAGAACGGAGCCCGAATCGGTGGGCCGGCCCATAAAAGTTTCTCGGGGGCCCAAGAAACGCGAGGCTCGCCCTGTATAGATACAGGCCACAGAGGGAAGTAGGGTTCCAAAACTCTACTCCCTGCCGCCGCGTCCGGTTCCTCCATCGTGCGCGCGCTTCCACTTCTGGCGAGCAATCGTGCCCTTGCCGCCGCCGCATCTCCACTTCCTTGGCCTCCACTGCAACCGCATGGCTAGCGCGGGCAGCGGCGGGAGGGGAGCCCCCCCCCAAGCCGAGCGGCGGAAACGGAACCGCTCGGAGGGCGCGCTAAAGCGCAGCGCGCGCCGCTGGACCAACCGGGGCCTGACGCCGCTAGGGAAACTCGCCCGCTACGCCAGTAGCGGTGAGGGGTCTTCGCCCGGTCGTGCGCTTGCGCCCCCAGTCGCCGACAGCAGCAGGGAGGAGGAGGAGGCGCCGGCGTCGGTGCGCACCGTCCTCCAGTCAGGGGATTACGTCCTCAACGATAAGGAGGAGGCGACGGTGATCCAACAGGTCGCCGTCATCTCGGAGGCCGAGGCGCTCGCGCTTCGGCCACGAGGCGGAAGCCGTCCGTGCCGTGCGTGCTTACGAGGCGGCGCAGAAGGAGTCGGCCATTCACCGCGTGAAACAGGAGGTCGTCGACCTCGACTCCAAGTAGGCCGCCAACAGCCTCGTCCTCCGCCGCGTGTACAGTTGGTCGCCGACGTGCCAAATTAGCTATTTTAGGAGCTGGTCGCTGGTGACCGGACTAAATGTAATCACTTTTGCCATCGCAACTATGCAAATATGCAACTATGTAGTTTGAATTTCACTTTTCTAAACTTTTAGTTACCGCCAAATTTGAATTTCATTTTTTGGTTCCCAATATGGGTGTTGCTCTGCACCACCTCCTAAACCGCTCGAAATTTGATTTTCGGGAGACTGGACTTCGTTTTTCAGTTCCGAAGAATAAGGGCTTGTTAGATATGCTCTAAGAGCATCTCTAGCAGGTCCCCCATCCGCATAATAACCACCGATTTCCGGTTCGGGGGCAAAAAAGGGACCGTTCAGATCCCGCATCGGACCCCCATTTCCAAAAATAATCCGAGCAGCCCGATTCGCGTGACGGAAACCCCAACTTTCCGGGTTGGAGAGGTTGTGCGAGCGCGAACCCCATCTTCTCCCCCGTGTTGGCGCGAAGGAACTTTCAGCTCGCACATTCCGGCTTCCGCCCCACCTACCGCTCCCGATTTCGCCGCTCCCGGCCATCTCCAACCACCGCAGCCCCCACGTTCGGACCGACATGGACGCAATCAACCCGCCGTTGTTCCCGGGCCAGGCCGCACCACGTGGACCAGCTCCGCCGACCGCATCTGGACCCAGCGCCGCTGCAGCAGCCGCCACTGATGGCGTCGTGGTCGACACGCCTCCCGTTGTTGCTGCTCTCGAAAAGCGGAAGCGGCTGGGGCAACACGTCATCCCCGCGCCTCCCGCTGCAGTTGCCCCTCCCGCTCCGGCCAAGCGGGTGAAGCGGCCGAGCAGCGAGGTGTAGGTCGCGGCGCCGGCGCCAAAGAAGGCGGCTCCAAAGAAGGCTGCGAAGAAGCCACCCGCTGCCAAGATGGCGTCGCTGACTTCCTTGATGGCGGCGATGGTGACGGCGCCGCCGAAGCCGGCTGATGCGCGCAAGGTGGTCGACAAAAGTCCTGCTGTTGATGACGCACTGGAGTCGTACGTTGACATGCTCAATGATGCTACCATCGACATCGACTTGCCGCCTCTTGCGGATTACGGTGACTACAACGACGGATTGGAGGAGGGGCCTGAGGGCGAGGAGTTTGAGGAAGAAGACGCCGGCGACGAGGAAGAAGATGAATTGGAAGAGATCGAGGAGGGGGCGGTGGCCAAGGCGAAGGGGAGAGCGATCCGTTCTGGCAACTACTCCGAATTTGAAGATGTGATCTTGATCCGTGTTTGGGAGGCGGTCTCGATGGATGCCGTGACCGGCACCGACCAAACCGGCAAGAGTTATTGGCAACGCATCGAGGCAACCAAGGACAAGATCAAGAGACAAGGAGAGGCTGCATCATTGTCTCTCAAGATCGATGTGATGGTCAAATCCAAAGAGGCGTTGTTGATGAAAACTTTGGCGGCAAAGAAGGAGATGATGGAGGCGAAGACCAAGGAGAAAGAGGCAAAGTGGACGACACTACGGGAGGATGCAAAGCGCAAGGACGACATTGAGGAGAGGAGAGCACTGTGCCATGGCGGAGCTCATCGCGGCGGAGAATGTCACTATGATGATGAATCCGGCCGGCATGGATGAGGCTAGCCTTGAGTGGTGGAAGCTTACGAAGACGCAGATCTTGGCGCGGAGGAGGGAAGCTGCACGCGCTGCCATGGCTTCTGCGATGAATGCCGAAGGTGAAGACGCTACGGCGAGTGGTGGCGGCCATGTCGACGCGTCGGCAACCGACATGACGCGTGATCACTTCCCTTTCTCGTGATGTAATGTTCGATCTTCTTTTAGTGCATGTATGATTGGATATTTTGATCAATCTATTTTTGCATTATTATATTGCTATATTTAAAAATTATTGAATGTATTCGAAAATATGCTGTTATGCGGTTAGTGTTTGACGAGCCTGGTCGGCTGTTTTTTTGCTGTAGAGATGCTCTAAGTGAGACACACAGTTTGTGCCCCATTGCTCCCACAGTGTCCTTGCCGAATGCCGGCCATGGCGCTGCCCCGATCTCTCCCCCTCCTCTTCCTCTTCCTCCTCCTCCTCTCCACCCCGCTCCTCCTCGCCGCCTCGGCCGGCGACGAGGACCTGGACTACATCATCGACAACGCCGACGACATCCCCGCAAACGACCCCGAGGCCTGGCTCCAGGACGGCTCCTCATCCTCATCCGACGACGAGGACGAGGACCCCTTCGACCAGGACAGCGAGGACGAGGACTTCGGCGCCGAGATCGACGAGACCCATGTGGTCCTCCTCGCCGCCGCCAACTTCTCCTCCTTCCTCGCCGCGCGCCGCCACGCCATGGTCGAGTTCTACGCGCCCTGGTGCAGCCACTGCCGCGCGCTCGCGCCGGACTACGCCGCCGCCGCCGCCAGCCTCGCCGCCCAGCAGGTCGACGTCGCGCTCGCCAAGGTCGACGCCACCGAGGACGCGGAGCTCACGGAGCAGTACGGCGTGCAGGGCTTCCCCACCCTCCTCTTCTTCATCGACGGCGTGCACAAGGAGTACCCCGGCGAGCGGACCAAGTATGCAACAGATATTTTCCGCACCGGCGACACTTTACTCACCGCTGTAGCATTCATTCAGTCATTAATTGGGGAATTTCTCTTCTGTCCAGGGACGCCATCCTCGCGTGGATCACCAAGAAGCTGGGGCCCGCGGTGCAGAACGTCACCACCGCCGACGAGGCCGAGAGGGTCCTCACCGGGGAAGAAACCGCCGTCCTCGCCTTCCTCCACTCCCTCTCCGTACGTACCACACACCTTCCATCTCAGTACAACCAAATTGCTTGCTTCAAACTGCAACCAAACAAGCAATCCAGCTAAAAGACAGGCCTCCTTTGTTTCTTTATCAGATGCTGCCTGCCTCAACTCGTACATTCGTTTCAATCCCAAATATATCACAATGCAGCTAGCTACCTAGCTATATTTCGCGTGCAATGTATGCTCTGTTTCCATGTGTCCATTGAGAACGGATTGTAGTGGCCGAACCGAGATGCGCCATTATGTTTAGCTATCTTAAGACTACATATGAAGTAGTAGTATAGTGACAATCATTTACTCTGTCAATTGCTATAGGGTGCTCACAGTGACGAGCTTGCTGCTGCTTCAAGGCTGGTAGAAACAGTCAACTTCTACCAGACCACCACTCCCGATGTAGCTAAGCTTTTCCACATTGACCCCAAAGCAGAGCGCCCATCCGTAGTCTTGCTCAAGAAAGAGGAGGAGAAGCTGACCGTATACGGTATCTTCATCTCTAACTTGCGTCACCTTCCAGCGGCAGCAGCACATGTTTCTTTCCATTTCCACACACCGTTTGACTGTTGAATCCGATATTTATCTACCGCGCATCGTGCAGACGGTGACTTCAGAGCATCTGCAATTGCCGAGTTCGTATCGGCGAACAAGCTTCCGCTCATCACCACCCTCACACAGGAAAATGCCCCTGCCATCTTTGATAGTCCAATCAAGAAGCAGGTATGTCAAGCCGTATGCCATGGGATCTTATTCTTCGCATTGTCTCTCTCATGTTGTTGCCCCCTGTGTTGTTCCTTTACTGACTGGCATGTTCTGTTTTTCGAATAAGATCCTACTATTTGCTGTTGCCAACGAGGCCTCGAAATTTCTGCCCATCTTTAAGGAAGCAGCAAAACCATTCAAGGGAAAGGTAAATTTTCTGTTGATTGGTCCTGTGTTTGATGAGCTTCTCACTTTCTCGTGTCACAAGTTGTCTGCTCAAGTCCTGCATCCAAGTCATTACTTATTTTCTTTGCAACTTGTTTGTTTGTTGATGCGAGTGTCTTACCAAGCACTGATGTGGCATGTCTCAAATGCAGCTCTTGTTTGTCTTTGTGGAGCGAGACAATGAGGAAGTTGGCGAACCTGTTGCCAATTACTTTGGAATTACTGGACAAGAAACCACAGTAATGTCTTTTATTTATTGCCATCTTTCTCTGTGCATTCATTTATTGGAAGAAATATAATGCAGTAGTTTGATTTTGATTTTAAGGTGTCTGATCTTTTTTTTTGTTGGTACATTCTGATTCAATTACTTTGCAGATTCTTGCTTACACTGGGAATGAAGATGCCAAGAAGTTTTTCCTCAGTGGTGAAATGTTACTGGACAACATTAAGGTAATTGCTGAAATATGCTTAGAAATTCGGTACCAGAGTAGAAGTAAGATCTTCAGAGTGTGGTAAACAGTTGCAAGAGAATATCTAATTGTTACTAATTTTTAAGCCGACGAACCTGTTTTTTTTCTTATTGTTATTTCATGTATGCTTACCTTTTTTATGATTGTATATTCTGCTATACTCGACTATATGTTGCTTGGAAATCTTGCATGTGTTTGTGCATTTTCTCATCTTTCGTTTTTCAGCCACTGTAGTCATTGTTTATTGAAAGGCTCTGCTAGTACTAAGGAGGATGGATCAGAAATTACAAAGTTCCTTAAGAATTCTTGCTCCTTTTTGTACTGCCCAGGAATTTGCCCAAGATTTCCTCGAGGACAAGCTCACACCATTCTACAAGTCTGACCCAGTACCTGAATCTGTGAGTCGAAAAAAGTGATCTGATATCTCCTTTCTACATCATTTATACAACAATGAGACATTCTTTGTGTTCCCATGCAGAATGATGAGGATGTCAAAATTGTTGTTGGCAAGAATATAGATCAAGTAGTCCTGGACGAATCAAAAGATGTCCTTCTGGAGGTATGTTATTGCCAGGTATTTGAGAAGATAAAGAAAATATTGTCTGTAACACCAAATCATTTGGATGCAGATATATGCACCATGGTGTGGGCATTGTCAGACACTAGAGCCTACCTACAAAAAGCTGGCCAAGCATCTACATGGCATCGACTCCCTTGTAATAGCCAAAATGGATGGCACAAACAACGAGCATCCTCGTGCCAAGGTCAATGTCACTGTTCCTTTGCTTTGACAGTTTTCCTACTGTTTTCTTCAAACTGGATATCAGTTACTCCCTCCGATCCACAAGGAGTACTAAACTTGTCTGAGTTTTGTCATGTGGGCCATCAGCAGTCACAAAACCTGTACATGATTGTTGTGAAATATTGCTAGTTTTGGAACGTGTGGAAGTTTTATTACGGAGTAACTCTTTTCTTCACTCAAAATTGCAGTTGCACTTGTTTATATAGTGCACAAAGTACAGATACATTTTTCTTCTGCCATATACATGCGAAAGTATACTTATTGGCTCACATATTCATTCATGCGCTACAGTATCATGGCACGGTTCTTCTGTTATGGTCTAAATAGACTGTTAGCAAATAGGGATCACATGATGTTAGGCTATAAATATAAGTTAATAGGGAAAGAGTTACCATATTTGGCAAGATATATTTAGTTAGGAAAATAGAGATACTGTTTGGTTTTTGGAGGCAGGTTATATGAAGAGACAATGTCTTTGAATCAATCAAGGAAAAACCAAAAGTTCTCTAATCCTCGGAGGCCCACTTCCACGTCAGATACGAACCCTGTCGCTGGGTTGTTGAGGGCGAGTTCCCTATCCCGGTCTTGGGACCTTCACCCTAACTGACTTATCTCAGTTGCGAATCAAGGTCCATAACATCTAGTAATAGTGCATCTTTTTTTAATTCAGTACTAATCAGCGTATGGGAATGCTCCTGCTCTTTGATTTTTATGTAGCACTATGATTATTACTGTTACGCAGACGATCTGATTCCCCTAAATACTGCGCTTGAAGCATGTGTTTCATTTCTCCCTTTTTTTTGCCTTCTAATTGTTTCTTAAATTTATATATGGAAAATCCACATGCTCGGTTTATTTCCGCTTTCAGAATACAGAATTGACACTCTTTTCCTGTTTCAGCCTGATGGGTTCCCCACAATACTCTTCTACCCAGCTGGGAAGAAAGGCTTTGAGCCTGTAAGTTCTTACACATGATGTTTCATTTCTTATTTACCGACGCATCTGTTACTCTGTGTTTTCTTTCAGTTAGTAGCAATCACGTTACCTTCACTTATGTCCTTACTTTAGTAGGTTTCTCAGGAATGCTATCATAGGTGCATCTTTAGAGCTGTCTCTGGACACCTTAAATTCCGCTAAAACATGTGTGTTCAAGTTTAATGTATAACTCAGAACCGCCAATGTCCTTCGGGTTCTTGCTAAGAAGGTTACATGTCTAGATCCCTGCAAGCCGTTCTAGATGTCTAAAATTAGTCATGGCCTGCATTTTTGAAAATGGTGGATCCACTAGACAAACAGCTAAGCTCACAGGTGGAGCTGGAGTTGGGCACCATTGTGCTAATTCAATTTGATTGTTTGCTTGTTTGGCTAAACTTTGCAGATAACTTTTGAGGGGGACCGGACGGTGGTGGAGATGTACAAGTTCATCAAGAAGCACGCCAGCATCCCTTTCAAGCTGAAGCGCCCAGACTCATCGGCGGCACGAACAGAGAGCTCTGAGAACTCAGGTTCAAACCTGAAGGATGAGTTATAGGGCATCTCACACCATTGAACTAATCAATGCTGGTGACAAGTTTCGAGGCTCCGCGATTGTAAGTTCGTGTCTGCGGAAAGCAGGAGGTGTAGAGGGAATAGCTAGGTGTCAGTTTGGGCAGTTGGAATTGTATGTTGAGACTACAAACATTAGAATCGAAAAAAAAAAGCAAGAAATCATTTGCTTACGCCCTTCTTTTTTTCATACTGTATTTCAAACTATATATCCATAGACAAAATCTGAGAGAACAGCCCACAGGTA
Source organism: Lolium multiflorum (assembly GCA_030979885.1). Taxonomy (NCBI): domain Eukaryota; kingdom Viridiplantae; phylum Streptophyta; class Magnoliopsida; order Poales; family Poaceae; genus Lolium; species Lolium multiflorum. Next base: position 192,736,075 of record CM061747.1, read on the forward strand.
GCTATATACAGTATAAGTAGAAAGCAGAGTAAAGAAAGCAGCTGAATATGTAGCTATGGCTGGGCCATCTGAAGGTCTGATGGTGGTGTCGGGACGCGTCTGGCTCTCCACCTGATGATCTGGAGGAGCACGGCGTTGGCACAGATGGCAACGCCGAACCCGGCAAAGGTGGAGAGGATGATGGCGATGACGGCCTGCAGCTGCACGTAGCGGTAGAAGAGGTGGGTAAAGAGGACGACGAAGAGGAACTGGACAGCGGAGTAGATCCAGACGTATCTCCTGGAGGACACCATCTTGGACGTGGTGAGGGAGGAGAAGAGGCCGAGGACGCCGGCGAAGGGCAAAGAGATGGCTAGGGCGGCGGTGCCATGGTCGCCCACCAGCAGCTGCTCCAGGAAGCAGAAGTAGGCCAGCATGCTCACCACCACCAGGATCGCCGTGCGGTGCCGCCAAACCCCCATGAATCCACTGCCACTGCCTAGAGGAGTTGCAGCAGCAGCAGAAGCCGGAGATGGTGGTAGCGGCGGAGGAGCATTGTTGCGGACGCGGCGGAGCGTGACAGGCAGGTTGAGCACGTCGTGGCCGCAGACGTCGCAGTTGGCGTTGCCCTTGATGCCAAACCATTTCAGGGCGCAATCCCGGTGCGCAAGGGCGAGCTCGCCCTTGCACCGGCACTCCAGCTTCAGAACATTCCCCCCTTCTCCCAGCGCCACCATGCAGATCCTGCAGACTGCCTCCTCTTCTCCAACCTCCTCTTCATCCTCCTGCTTGGATCCTTCAGCTCCTTCTTGTGCTTCTGCTGAGTCTGATGGTGATGACTCTAATGCTGGCACGGGCATGGACGACACCCGGAACCGGGGGAGCGAGCTCGAGTCCGCCACCCTCTTTCTGTGACTCTGGGGGAACCTCCTGATGCTGGTCATGGGCATCGACTGCGAGCGGCACACCGGCTTCAGTTGCTGCTGCTTTAGTTGTTCCTTCATCAATAACACAAGAACAATCGAATTACCATGCATGCCATATATGAATAGATGAATCATGGCAATTCCAAGAGATATGATCATTCATTCAATTAACTACTTACTGCAGAAGCATCTTCAGCAGCAGCCAGATGATCAATGTCCATGGCAGTCGTGGAGGTGGCGACCCTGAAGCTGAAAAGCTTGGAGAATGACAGTGACCGGACGCTGCAGGATCCAGACGCCTCCTCCTCAATTCTTGATTTTGATCGCATGCTCCCGCTCTTCACCGGCAATGGCGATGGCTTAGCATCCTGCTTCTCTTGTGCATATACTGGAAGCAGCGGACGATCCCCACGATGATGCTCCTCTTCTTCCTCTTCCGTCAACATCGGGCCGCTCGTGTTCTCCTGCACAGGAAATCATCCTCAGCATCATCTTCCGAGACATAATTGATCAAGGTATGCATGAAGAAAACCATTACCTGCTGTGTGTGCTGAGCCATGGCAAACAGATGTGATGTGGCTAGCAGCAGGGCTTTTCCTTCCATTATTTGTAACAGTGTACTGGTAACAGCAATTGATCATGACAGTGACGATGAGTAATGGATGGGTCCGTGGGAATGGAAGAAAAGAAGCTACTCCGAGTGAGACTGGTGGGTGGCCCTGATGGTGAGTGATGATTGACTACCTAGCTAGCTAATTGCAACCACTCCCTGGCCTCTCCCAACTGGTGATCAGGGCTCCATCTAAAGAGGTAATACGATTCCTCAATTTTTCCACGAACCGTAGCTAATCGCCAGTGATTTTCTTGTTTCTTGTAAACTGAACAGGAATTGCTTCTTGCCTTCATTCCAATGTAGAATACAGTTTACCATGGATGATTAGTGGTGAGCCTGAAAATGAACTTAGTTTTTGGTTCATTCCAATGTATGGTCACTAGTGATGAATGGCAGTGATGAATGAACTGCCGATGAACCTAGTTTTGGTAAGATTAACTTAGTTTTTGGTTCACTCCAATGTATGATCATTAGTGATAGCACGTCTATTGGTTGTGTATTTGATGTGTGCGCAAACAGAGATGGCATAAGAACTTTCGGAAAACAAAAAAGGCGTTTGCTAGAAATAACACGGGCAATCCCACGTTGCTGTTGCTTCTCTTGTACACATCACACAAACATCAGGTATGTCTCATAACTTTCTTTTCATGTAGTATGCTTTACGCCAAAACACGCAATCAATGTTAACATTGACAAGTCACGGTGCATCCATCAGATTTTAATTAATATCAAACGACAATGTCAGACAAGATACGAGAAGCGACAGCATTCCAGAGGCAATGCCTTGTTTCACCACAAGAGATTGGGAGTATGATTGTATGAAGGTGAGCTGAAGCTTCAGTATGACGGTGAGCTTCCAAGCAAGTGGTTGACAAGTAAATCTTCGTTTATGTGAACTGGGATTGGGCGATCCAGGCAAAGGACTTCAAGAAATGATTTCAAATGACCTTGCATTTAGCCACTTCACTTTCATCCATTAGTAGTGAGCACAAGCAGATAACTTAAATATCTGTAACTTCTATTTCATTTTAGTTAGATTTGGGCCAATCATATTGGAAGCTTATTATGATTATTTTTACGGAAACAAACTGGAAGTCTTTTGTTACTAGGATTGAATTCAAACTTTTCTTTGGAGCAAGGCACCAACTAGAAACAAAACCATCTCATTCCCACCTGGCACAAACATATATTTTTGCCACTATCCCTTTTCTATGCCATTTTCCGATGGCTGCCCTAAAAAATGAATGTATAACTCCTAACCAGTAGCAAAAGACGTAACAGCCTAACAGGATGTCTTTTTGATTATAAGATAATGTATCTCTTTTACAATGTGCCCCTCCCTTCGTTACACTTGTCCAGATCAACCTAATGAACAAACTCATTGATAGAATGAGATTCACTATTTCAGGTAGCAGAGTTAACTACCAGGAAGGTACATACAGCTTGAGAGCTCACTATGAAATCTATTTCAGCTTGAGAGCTCACTACAGGGTACAACACACCACAGGTTCTAACTCTACAACAAGAACGGCTGGACACCACAATTCACATGAATAAATGTCTAATGGCTGGAGACTTGAGACCTCTTCATGGTCAGCACCACCTGAGGTTTTGTTGTTAAATGATCTGGTTGCAAATGAACAACACCTTGTCCCTAAAATCTGCTGTTTAAGCTATCAATTTGCCCAAACATGAACAAGGCCATGACGGTTGCCCGTGTAGATCTCATCACGCTCTTCATCATAGTACAGAGCTGTGATGTCCTCAAGAGCTTCTGTGATTGTACTCTGGAACTTCCACGTCTTCTTTTGCTTGCTGAAGTCCCCAGCCTTTATTTTGGCCAAGCATTTCCCTGTCAGTATGTTGCTGATGTTTATAGAGCCAGCTGCACATCGGCAAACAAAGAAAAGTTATGTTATCCACAACCACAAATGTGAGTATGATGCTCATTTATCTGGTGACAGGTGGTGAGATGTCAATGAGGATGTGTGAGATAATATAATGGCAGGTCTAATTAAATGAACTCAATGCCAGAAGTGTACGGATCATGAATGGACAAACAAAGATTGTCAAAGAAAACCAAAACTACAGATAACTAGCAAGATACAACATCCACTGATTCAACTGTAACATCATTTAGAAGAAAATGACTCCATTTACCATCTGACAAATTACACAATATATCCTCCAACAAACAATGAAAGCAATCGTATCTTACCATTTTCTTCTGAAGATGAATCACTGGAATCAGCCTTGCAGTAAGAAATAATAAGATCTTGATCACTAGTTATGTATATGTTATTGGTATTGCAGTCAGGGTGCCACAACAGGTGATCCTCAAATGATGTTACTAGTTCACCACGGAAATTCCAAACTGCCACAGATCGATTCCGGAAAGTCAAAAATAACTGGAGTTCGTACAGAAAGATGAAGGCAGATGGAGTCATGAACTCAGTACTGCTCACTTCAGTCAACTGGAAGTTCCGTACCTACAATGATGTGAGTTAAAACGATAAGCAAGAAGCAATAGGTGTTCTGATTGATTCTGGGCAATTGTAAACTAAGAAGATGCATACATCAAGTATTTGAAGATTCTCCCCATCCTGCTTGACCAAGAGCTTTTCATTGAACTGTTCAATGAAATCCACCTTCTTATTACGATGGAGAAGGTGGTTGAAGAACTTCAGAACTGTACCATCCTCAATAGAAAGAATCTTCAGAGGAATAGAGCTGCTTGTTCTCGTATAAATCAATAGCATTATGCCAGGACTGTCACAAGTTGACAAGTAATTAGACAAATGTAACAACACATCCGTACAAAATGAATTAGTTTGTACTAGCCTCTGCATGTGCATTACATAAATAATTTCTAGCCTCCATTTGTTATTAATAGCAAGATATTTGGCAGCTTTGTGGTTCGTAAAAGAGGCATTTAAGTGATAACATAACAATTTTCAAACAAGGACTGAATGAAAGGAAGAGAAAAGATAAGTACCTTATCTTTATTTCTTGAACATTCTTGTCAGATATGGAATACAGCAGTGTGTAGTTTTTCAAGTCGAACACCTTGTAAGTGCTGTTCACAAAATGAGATGCAATCAGGGCAGTTCCAGAAAGGGCATTTATAGACATTACAGAAGTTAAAGTACCTGTCTTGAGCAGAATAGGTTAAAACCTTCCCATTGACATCATCAAACTCCACAAATCCAGGCCATTTCAAGGACTCTGTCTCAAAGAGAGGATAACCAGCATCCGGCTTTCCACGGCGTATATACCTTGAAACAGGTGAACACGGTCATAATCAAGATGAAAGAAACAGATATTCACTGGTGAAGGACATATGGACACAGAACTCACTCTATACGAGTTGTCTTGCATCGCAGGGCACTGAAATTTTCAGAGCCATACACTGACACAGTAATGAGCGAATCATTGTTCTTGTTGTAGAACAAACTACGAACAACCTCATCAGGACTCCCGTTCAGAAAGCATATTCTCTTATTTGTCACTGCAAACATAAGGAGAGCATCTCAGTATGACGGTACGATGCCCAGAAGCACAGCAAGAACACAAGCATACCTCTACTAAAAGCAGCGCATACTCCTGACTGTGATAAAGCGAAAACTATATCTTTTGCTGCAACTATCTCGATAATTTTTGACCTTTTCCTCACGTACGGTAGCAGGGAACTGTTCTCCTTGGGATCATGAGTGTCGAACTCTTCCTGAAAGTGAAATCAGATGAGCATTGTCAGAGGCAAGAACAAGAAGCCTGATGTTACAGAAAATGTGAGGGGGGGTAATATCAAAAGTTCCAGTTTAACAGTTCTAATAGGTATGGCTTATGAAGCACTAAGTGCTGGTGGTGACAAGCATTCAGTTTCGTTGAAAACAAGGCAGCCCTTGGTTCAGAGCATGAGAAACACCACTAGATTGGTTATCTGAGCAATGTAATGTGACCAAGGCAATGAATAACCAGGAGTCCTGGACAGAGACACCTATTGGCAGCAATGATGCAATAGATGGGCAACTGATTTCCAGCACTCATAGGCCCAGCTTGGCATCATACGACCATTATATAAATTGAATAAACGATTTATCTTGGAGGCATATATATAACATCTGCCATCTTCTATGTGGATTTCAGCAATTCAACAAATAGGAAGGGATACACACACCATAAATCTTATACGTTCATGAGAAAGTATTATCCTAGAATTTCCCAGAGAGTGGATACTGATTTGATACAACAGCATATCTATCAGCAATGCCCTAAACTGAACCACAAAGTTGCATGACAAGCCAGAAAGAATGGATCCCAGGTGCACAGGACAGCCATCAGGCACACATCTGCTCAAGTGGACAATCGGCTGGCCATCTCCACACATCTCCATTACACTGGAGGCTGATGGACAAACTTATTTACCCCATCGAGCAAAACAAGCGCGGCATAGCACTCACCAACGCAGTACGGCCCCAATTACCCCCAGCTTTTCGCCGGAACCTAACAAGATCTGAGTTTTACCTGCCCAGTAAACCCATTCAGACTCCCCGCACCCCGCCAGCTACTCGAATCGAAGCTAATCCGCGGGGATTTCCCGCGCCCAGCAAGCCGAAACCCCGCCGCAGGCACACGTACGTGACCCGAAAAGAGAAAGAAACGAAATGAGACCAGAGACAAGGGAAAGGCAAGTCGTACCTGGAGCTGAATGTTTCTGAATCGCTCGTGCGCGGAGTTCATGGCGAAGGAGCGTTCGCGTCTGGAGCTGATCTCCCTGCGCTGGAGCTTCCTGACGCTGCTGACGGGCGCCTCGTGCCTGGGCCGCTTCCTGGCCACCACCCGCCGGCCGTTGCACGGCCGCGGGCTCGCCGAGATCCGCCTCGCCTCCATCTCCGCCCGCCCCTCTCTCCCTCTCTCTCTCTCTCGCCGCCGCGGATGGTGGTAGACAGATCCCGCGCTCACGCGTGCACGCAGAGAGCCATGGCCGGCGCGCGAGCTAGGGTTCGGGAGCTCGCGGCTGGGAGATTGGGGAGAGAGAGAGAGATGAGACGGTGTGGGAGAGAGAGAATTGGACTGGTGTTAAAAGGTGGAGGCCTGACGGGTGGGCCCCAGTGGCAGCGAGACTGGGCCGCGCCGCGCGGGCGGGATCGAAACGGTGGGTTACTGCCGGTTTCAAATTTTTCGGGGTCGTGTCCGAGCGTGCTCGACCCGCCACTTTTATCCTGTGCTTCCACCGACCGGTGGGACCGCCGACGTTTGGGCCCACCTGTCAGTGACGAGGGTAGAAGGTTGGGCTGGGTGGGGGGGTTTATCAGGTGGTGTGAGCTGGAGCTCGGTTTGGGTAAAATTCGAAAAAGGCAAGTAGTTGCGCTGTGGGGTCTGGCCCTTTTTTGGAAGGGTTTCATTTCGGATTTTCGAAATTCGAAAACGGACCGCCAGGGCTGGGATTTGGTTTCCGCCGGCCTACAGGGTGTGGAGCGTGCTGGTTTCTTTCCCTGGTTACAACTAGCGGGGTTTTTTCTTTCCTTTGCGATCTCTTTGATTTTTCAGAATTTGAAAAGCGCGGGAATAGAAAAGGCGCGGGCATCGCGACGGCATGTTGCCGCTTTAATTTTTCGGAATTCAAAAAAACCGCGGGAATATAAAAGGCGCGAGATCACTGTGGCGTGTCTAATTACATGCTATATAATGAATTTGTACCAAGAATTGTTTGGCTCTTTTGTGCCAATGTGTACATAAAAGTTGGTTTCCTCTTATTCTGGGACAGTTTCGGCGTCTTTTCAGAATTCGAAAAAGCGCGGGAACAGAATAAATGCGCGGGAACGCGATGACATGTTGCCTCTTTGATTTTTCGGAATTCAAAAACACCGCGGGGATAGAAAAGCGGGATCGCGGTGGCATATCTAATTACATACTATATGAATGAATTTGTACCAAAGAATTGTTTGGTTCTTGTGTGCCAACGTGTACACACAAGTTGGCTTCCTCTTATAACGAGACAGTTTGTCTCACGTGTGTCCTAGGATGCCTAAATGCCTTTTTCATGACAAGGTATGATGTGACTTGTGCATGGTCTGGTTTTGGTGGGGTGCGTTTTATACGACTTTGGTCAATTTCTTAATGAAGCTACGTGTATGTTTTGGTGGGACACCTTTAATTTCATCACTGAAAAACTTGTTCAGGTTTTATATGATCCATATATCTCCATACTTCAGATGCCACGGCAACTCAATCACACACCTTATCAACATACAATTATCTTGTTTCGTATAATGGAACGGTTCACTCTATGCATACTGACATCAAAATTAAGACTCTTCATGGCAAAAAAAAAGATATTGTTATGACAAAAAAAAATGATGATGCATAGTTAACGATTGTTCATATAGCGAGTGACCAAGTGAATAGAACATCAAACCTTTAATTTGATGAATTGTTCGTGGTATAACTGAAAGGATCGTATGCCGCACCTAGAGGGGGGGTGAATAGGTGCTAACCAATTTTTAGTTCTTTTTCAATTTAGGTTTGACACAAAGGTAAATTCTCTAGATATGCAACTAAATGAATTCACCTATATGACAAGGTTATCAACTAAGCAAGATATAGCTACGCAATATATAGGAGATAGAGTGGGATAGAGGTAACCGAGAGTGTAGCACGCGTTGACACGGAGATGATTCCCGTAGTTCCCTTCCTTTGCAAGAAGGTACTCTACGTTTGGAGGAGTGTGGTTGCTACGCAAGCCAAACCAACAGCCACGAAGGCTTCACTCAGATCTCCTGTGAGCAACGCCACGAAGGCCTAGCCCACTTCCACTAAGGGATTTCCTCGAGGCGGAAACCGGGCCTTTACAAGGTTCTTGGGGCACACATCCACAACCGAATTGGAGGCTCCCAAATCACAATACAACAATCAACAACAACACATCATCAACAAATCAACTAGGGAACCAAATAGGAACACTAGCATGAGATCCCTCGAACAAGTGAGGGGGAAATGAAGAACGCTTCGGTGAGGATGTAGATCGGTGGCTTCTCCTTCGAATCCCCAAAGATCAAGAGCTTTGGTTGGGAGGAAGGAGATCTTGCAAATCTTGACTTTCTTGAGGTGGCTCTAATGGAGGTGGCTTGGCAGAATTCTTGTGTAATGATTGAGCAAGCAACCAAGGTAGAAGAAGGGGGTATTTATACCCTCCCAAAATAGAGCCGTTGCTCCGGGGCCGGATAATCCGGTCCAAGGGGGCCCCCCCCCCCCGGATAATCCGGCCTACGGGACAAAAGTGTGACATTGTCCGGCCAAATGTCCGGCCCACAACCGAGAGCCATTCTTCGTGTCCTTAGCCAAATTCGAGGCCGGATATTTCCAAAATATCCGCCCGGATAATCCGGGGTACAATACCGGACATTATCCGGCAAATGTCCGGCCCACAACCAGAGAGCCAATTCTTCAGGTCCTTAGCCAAATTCGAGGGGGCCGGATATTTCCAAAATATCCGGCCCGGATTATCCGGCCTGGCCAAACTTTTCCTGTTGCCTTTTGACAGATCGACCAAATCCAACACACGCAAATATGAAACTATGTAATCCCTGTACCACTTAATCCAACATTAGTGTATCACATATATTGACATCAAACATACAAAACATAATGTGAGAGATGTTCTTTCAATCTCCCCTTTTTGGTGTTTGATGACAATATACGGATTTGCAAAGGAATCACTATAGAGATAAGCATGATGGCAAAACATAAGGCACTCCCCCTACATGTGTGCATATAAGTAGTTTGCATTTGAATACAAATACACAACACATAGGAGTATTGTGCCTCAACACAAGAGATATCCAACATGAGCTCTAACAAAAGACATTGACACATATGAAGTTGAGATAGGATGCAAGAAATCATACCCATGTGTAGATATAAGATACGGAGATATAACATCACACATAATATAGCATCCTTGATCTCAACATTTAGAAATCCGAAAACCATAACAATGTCTCACACTTAACAATGTCTCACACCACATAGCACATAGTTTTAAACGACACAACCAAAGCAAATAGTGCAAATACGAGGGAACACAAGCAATAAAGGCATGGTAAACGCAAATGCTTGTGCCCAAACCATGCAAATCCCCGAGATAGTTCCTAATAGAACACTTCTCCCCTTTGGCATCGAAACGCCAAAAAGGGGACAAGCGCGATGCTACTCGTCCCATGAGAATCACTCGGAGGCATAGTCATCATCGGACTCGTCTGCCGCTACCTCTTCATCCTCATCCTCATCGTGTCGAGCATCCGGGGAGCGGCGAGAGGTGTTGGACCTTTGAAGGCAGTCATCAAGTTCACTCCATGGAACCTGTTCAGAGTGCCATCTGTAACCCTGGTGAGCTGGAGGCTGAGGGGGGTCCTTGATCACCACCGAGCTTGTGAAGAATAACCGCCCGAGTGTGCTTAATCTCGAACGCTCTCAGCATAGTTTTCCTTGTGTATCTCAATGTTCATGCACAAGATGTGACGCTGAAACCAACTAAGCCGACTCACTTGCTTCCTCATGGCCGGGACATCAGGGTGACGTGCAGGAGCAAAGCCACTGGAGCGAGCATCACGCATGAAAGTGGGAGCAGGTACGGCTGAGGAGACTGGCTTGAGCTTGTAGGGCTTCTTGACATGGTGCTTCACCAACGGGTACCCACTAATGTCTTCACCAACCTTAGCAACACAGTTGTTGATGAGGAGCTGAATGTAGGGAGCATAGGGGATGGTGGTCCGAGAGACCATGGCATCATGGATCTCATGGAAGATAAAGTCCATTATATCAAGAGTGTAGTCATGTTCTTCATTCTCATCACGAGCACTCTTATAGCTGAGGTGCATAAGGTCCACAAGGGTTCCCCGAAGAGCATCATTGTTGCCACCACTTGGGCAAATGGTGGCCCGAAAGAACCGAAGCAACTGTATATAGGAAGCAGCCCCTTAGCTTGACCAATCTTTCCCGCTGAGGTGTAGAGATGCACAAGAGCATTCTTATCTAGTCTGTTGTGGTCCATGAAGTCGACGACCCCCATCAAGAAACTCCAAGAACACCAAAGAACCGACGCAGAGTGGCACCGCAATGAGTGGAGCCAGTCATCCACTCCATGGTGTGTTCCTCATCTTTCCTGATTGCCAAAGTGGCAAAGAACTGCTTCACCAAATCTGGGCTATAGTCACACTGAATCTTCATGATATCATGCAAACCCATCCTTCCAGCTACCCAGATAGCATCTTCAAAGTGATTGTTGATTGTCAGAATCTCCACATCAATAGCTTGCATGGGTCTCGATTCTTCATGGGCTCATAGATGTCCTTGAAGATGAACTCCTGCTCAGCGCACCAATATCTCCTGCCCGCTATGTCTTCATCCCTTGGGACATCATCATACCAGTTCTTCTGACGGATAGCGGAGTAAGAAACTGGGTCCATGGTCTTGTAGTTCTCCCTCACTTCCTTGTTCTTCCGCCTTGCAGTGACGGACTTGCGAGGAGCAGTGGGAGCAAACTCATCACTAGAGCGATCATGCCTTTGGCGTCTCCGCCCACCCCGAGAAGCACCACCTGTGAGAAGCAAAGGCGGGTAGCAAAGGAAAGGTAATGCTCATAAGTCATGTAAGATACAGTAATATACTCGAGAAACATGCAAACAAGTCGGTACACATCTAGACATGATAGATTGAAGCAAACTGCAGCGGCGATGAAGCTCCAGGCCGGATAATCCGGGGTCCCCTGGGGGCGGATAATAATCCGGCCGGCTCGAGGGGCGGAAAATCCGGCCCTTCGAGATGTGCAGTTTTCCAATCAAAAACATATCTAAAACTAGATCGGCCTCATAGCATGCAAGAGGAGTACACTACACAAGATTTGGAACAGCTAGACACCAATTCCACCAAAAAAATAGCACATATAAAACACAACATCTAGGGTTAGAGATTGTGAATCATACCCACATCCATTGTGGAAACCGCTTGGAGGGAAAGGTAGCTAGGGAGGAGATCCACCCGATCCACCCAAGAACTCCGAGAGGGGGCGGACGGAGCGGCTCCGGCGAGGAGGAGGAACTCCGGCGGCTTGAGGAGGAAGAAGGGGGGCGCGTGGGGAACTGATTGGGGAGCCAACCGTTCACCCCGCGGCCTCCCTTAGTCCTCCCGCAGCCCAGCCGGATAATCCGGCCCAAAGTGAGGGCGGATAGGCCCGGCCGGATAATCCGGGTGGGGGCGGATTATCCGGTTTGGAAAATTCAGAATACCGTAAATCCAGCTTATCTTTAGTTGGATATTTGCGAACCCATATGTGATGCAATATACTTATCACGTCATATATGAGATGCATATTTACCAATAAGATGGGGCAACCTAGATCATCCGACCGAGAAACCTCAAACTCCAAGTTTTTACCAAACATGACAAATGAGCAAGATGGAAGTGGTTTGTTGGAGAGGTAGGCTTAGGTTTAGAGAGTTCAAACTGTTAATGGTACATGATCACTTAAGTTTGCAAGATATGAGCAAATAAAGCCAAACTTGAGTGATTTCCCATAAGAACATGGAGTTGTCAAATAAGAGGCAATAAGATCCAAATAACTCCAACTCTTCACAAAGAAGAGTGTGGTGGCCTAGGCCACCATATATGAGTGTTATGGCATGGCACCGCGAAGATGTATCTTGGGCCCAAAACCACTACTCATCATTGAAGCTCACATATCATTATATGATATAAAGAGAATGATTTCTTTTAATTTTGGCATTATGGGGGGAGGGATAGCTCAATAGTTTAAACCGCACTCCCCTATTTCCATGCCCACATCTAAACCAAATAAAGTTTTGAGACAAAGGTGTGTTTGCAAGATGGTCAAGCTATACTCCTTGAATCAATGATATTTAGCTCATTCCTCAAATAAGAGAACCTTGCTTCATCAAGAGGCTTCGTGAATATATCGGCAAGTTGATCTTTGGTAGGAACATAGATGAGCTCAATATCACCACGGGCAACATGATCCCTAATGAAATGATTCCGGATCTCAATATGCTTCGTTCTTGAATGTTGCACCGGATTATAGGCAATCTTGATGGCACTTTCATTGTCACATAATAGAGGCACTTTGTCACAAATGACACCGTATTCCTTTAAAGTTTGCCTCATCCATAACAATTGAGTGCATCCACTTGCGGCGGCAACATATTCGGCTTCGGCGGAGAGAGATATACAATTTTGCTTCTTAGAAGACCAACACACCAAGGACCTACCAAGGAATTGGCAAGCCCCGGAAGTTGATTTCCTATCATCCTTGTCACCCGCCCAATCCGCATCGGTATAACCATTGAGAATAAAACTTGAGCCCTTGGGGTACCAAATACCATATCTTGGGGTATCAACCAAATATCGAAAGATTCTTTTGAGAGCCATCATGTGGCTCTCCTTAGGAGAAGCTTGATACCTTGCACACACACCAACACTCAACACTATGTCCGGTCTAGATGCACAAAGGTAAAGCAAGGATCCAATCATGGAGCGGTATACCTTTTGATCCACCTCTTTACCATTGGGATCAAGTGCAAGATGACATTTGGTGACCATAGGAGTGGCCACACCCTTCAACTCGGTCATCTTGAACCTCTTGAGCATGTCTTGGAGATATTTTGCTTGATTGATGAAGGTTCCCTCTCTCAATTGCTTGATCTCAAAACCAAGGAAGAACTTCATCTCTCCCATCATAGACATCTCAAACCTATCGGTCATAAGCTTTGAAAATTCATCATTAAAAGCTTTGTTAGTAGAGCCAAAGATGATATCATCAACATATAATTGGCAAACGAAAAGCTCCCCATTAACCCTCTTAGTAAAAAGAGTGGGATCGATTAGCCCAACATCAAACCCACGGTCTACCAACAATTCTTTAAGGTGCTCGTACCAAGCTCTAGGAGCTTGTTTGAGACCATAAAGTGCTTTATCAAGCTTGTAGACATGGTTAGGAAAGTTGAGATCCTCAAACCCCGGGGTTGCTTAACATAAACCTCTTCATGCAAAGGACCATTAAGAAATGCACTTTTAACATCCATTTGTTGTAACTTAAAGTTATGATGCGATGCATAAGCAAGAAGGATACGGATGGACTCAAGACGAGCCACGGGAGCATAGGTCTCTCCAAAGTCAATCCCTTCAACTTGAGAGAAACCTTGAGCCACCAATCTTGCCTTGTTCCTCACAATATTCCCAAACTCATCTTGCTTGTTCTTGAATATCCACTTAGTGCCTATAACATTGCGGCACTCCTTTGGCTTCTCTACTAAGGTCCACACTTTGTTGCGCTTGAAGTTGTTGAGTTCCTCATGCATGGCATCCACCCAATCCGAATCTTCAAGGGCTTCAAATACTTTCTTGGGTTCCACAACGGAGATATAAGCATGATGATTGCTAAAGTTAGCCAATTGCCTTCTTGTGGAGACCTTTGCTCGAACATCACCAAGGACCTTGTCATGAGTGTGTCCACGAATTTCAAGGATCCTATCTCTTCTTGCTAGACGACGGGCCTCGATCTCCTCCTTGGTCTTTCTAGGCCTTGGAGGTGTCACTTGATCAACTTGATCATTTGGGTCCCCGTCTTGACCTTCAATTTGAGCTTCCTCAATTTCTTGAGAATGCTCAACCTCATGTGCTTGATCTTGGACAATGTTTGGTGAAGTGCAAATATCAAATGGTTGATCTTGAATGCTTGGTTGATCTTGTCCTTGATCTTGTACATGAGAGGGAGGGTTTTCTTCTTGTTCTTGGGTTGGTGCATCATTAGCTTCACTTGATGGGGTTTGTTGATGTTGAGAGGATGAGGGCTCCACCGTGGTAGAGCATAGTCCTTCCCGAGACGCCACACCGTGTCCCTCAATGGGGCGGAAAAATCCCACACCCATTCTTACTATGGCATCTTGAGGTATTTCATCACCTGCACATACATCAACTTGCCCCACTTGGGAGCCATCATTTTCTTCGAACTTCACACTACAAGATTCAATGATAATCCCGGAGGATACATCAAAGACTCTATAAGTGTGAGATTCGGCACCGTAACCAACAAATATACCCTCCAAAGCTTTAGGAGCAAATTTAGACAAACGAACTCCTTTGATTTGGTAGAAACACTTACAACCGAACACCTTGAAGTATGAGATGTTAGGCTTGTTGCCGGTGAGTATTTCATATGGAGTCTTGTTCAATCCTTGCGGAGATAGAGCCGGTTAGAAGAATGGCAAGCGGTGGAGATGGCGGCCCAAAAGTTATAGCGGGATTTATACTCCGCCATCATAGACCTTGCCATATCCATAAGAGTCCGGTTCTTCCTCTCCGCAACACCATTTTGTTGAGGGGTGTAAGCAGCGGAATATTGATGACGAATCCCCTCATCACTAAGAAAATCATTGAGTGTGTAGTTCTTGAACTCGGAGCCGTTGTCACTTCTTATTGCCTTAATGAGGAGGTTGTGTTGGCGTTGCACCTCGGTGGCAAAGTCAATGAATATTTGTTGAGTCTCATCTTTCGTCTTGAGAAAGTAGACCCAAGTGTATCTTGAGTAATCATCAACAATCACCAAGCAATGTTTCTTCGCACCAAGACTTGCATGAGTAACGGGACCAAAGAGATCCACATGAAGGAGCTCCAAGATCCTCTTGGAAGAGATGATAGTCTTGCTTGGATGCGGAGAGTCATGCATTTTGCCTTCAACACAAGCCCTACAAACACGATCTTTGGCAAAAGAAACACTTTCCATTAGTCCCACAATATGGTTCCCCTTGTGAAGACTTTGCAAAGTTCTCATGTTGACATGGGCTAGGCGGCGATGCCACAACCAACCCACATCCGCCTTTCCGAATAGGCACATCGCACTTGAAGTGGTGGTCCCCGAAAAGTCCACCACATACAAGTTATGTTCGCGATACCCAACGAAAGCGACTTTTAGAGTCTTGCTCCACAAGAGGACCACAATATCATTATCAATAAAGACGGCGAAACCCATCTTGCCAAGGGCGGAAACGGAAAGTAAATTGTAACCAAGGGTTTTGACAAGCATGACATCCACAAGTGTTATGTTGTGTGCAACCACAACCTTGCCAAAACCCAATACCTCGGATGTAGAATTATCGCCAAAGGAGACGGTGATATTGTTTATGTTGGGCCTCAACTCCTTGACGAGGTTCTTGCCGCCGGTCATATGACTTGTACATCCACTATCAAGTACCCATTTTGAACCTCCGGCGGCATAGTCCTACATGAGATCAATTCTTGGATTTAGGTACCCATTTCACAATGGGTCCTCTTTTGTTAGCAACAAGGGTCTTTGGGACCCAAATAGACCAAGCAACATAACCATCATATGGGCCAACATATTTAGCATAAACATCACCATAATAATCTTTAAATAACACATAGTGAGGGTTAGCATTTCCCGCATTATCATCATTAGTGGTGTTGCCCTTAGGGGCTTCACCATTGGTGATATCTTTCTTTTTTCTTGTGCGGGCTTGGCCTTTTGCTTGTTTGCCTTCTTCGCCTTGGCGTTGTAACCTAGGCCCTCCTTCCCATTGTTTGATCTTTGCTTACTCAAAAGATCATCCAAAGAAAGTTTACTTTGGGGAGAGGAGGCCTTAGCAAGTTCATCCTTCAACCTAGCATTTTCCTCAATAATATTTGCATGATCACAAGAAGGGGTAGAGGAACTAGGTACATCATATGAAGCAAGCCTAATTTGAAGTTGCTCATTTGACTTGGATAGGAGAGAGTATTCACTCTTCAAAGCTTTGTGAGCTTTGTCTAGTTCATCTAGATCCTTCACAAGTTTCTCATGATCAACACCAAATTTGGCCTTTTCCTTTTTAAGCAATTTAGTCTTAGCCCTAGCATGATCTCTAGCTTTAGTGAGCTTGTTAATTTCATCTTGAGGCTCTTCAAGACTTTCTAGCCTCTCCTCAAGAGAGGCTATAGTTTCTTGACTTTCCTCAAGGGCATTTTTAAGAGCATGGATTTCAAGAGAGTCTTCTCTCTCTATTTGACCCTTTTTCTCAAGCATATCATTTTGTTGAGCTAAACGAGCCATGAGATTTGAAACATGCTTTTTGTTGATACCTTGTAGGTTAAGCAAGAATTCATCAAATTCTAACATTTCTTGTTTTACTTTTAGACTAGCATCATCAACCCCTAGATCACTTGATATGT
Organism: Lolium multiflorum; assembly: GCA_030979885.1. NCBI lineage: Eukaryota > Viridiplantae > Streptophyta > Magnoliopsida > Poales > Poaceae > Lolium > Lolium multiflorum. Next base: position 192,752,830 of record CM061747.1, read on the forward strand.
TAGGCATAGAGGGGCTAGGAGATGATACCTCGGAGGATTTGGCCATGAGGCAACTTTCTTCCTCCACATGAATAATCTCATTGGGGGATTCACTTGGTGATGAAGAGTTAGTGGATAGGGAGGCAAGAGCGACCAATCCATTAGAAGTTGCATCTTCTTCATCATCAACTTCATCATCCCCGGAGGAATATTCTTCTTGAGTTGATAGCACAATAGATGTGTCCAAGGAAGATGTTGCCATGAAGCAATGTGCATTCTTGATATGAGGATTCTCATTGGGGGATTCAAAGAGAGATGAAGAGGGAATGTTGGTAGTGACAATGGCGGCCATTTCTTTTGAGCTTCCTTCTTCATCATCACTAGAGCTCGCAACTTCATCGGACGAATATTCTTCCCTAGTCACAAGCACAACTTTTGGGTGCCTCTTGCCCTTCTTGGTCTTGTTGTTGTAGAACTTCTTGTTGGGGGCTTTTGAGTATTTGCCCTTTGATTCTTTGCTCTTGTCCTTGGGAATGAGCCTTCCATTATGAAGCTCTCTATTTTCATAGGGGCATTCGGCAATGAAGTGGCGCTTGTCATCACAATTGTAGCATGATCTTGTCTTTGGACCAAAGCTAGTGAACCCACTCTTGTGGTTTCTCTTGATGTTGTCTTCCTTGGCCTTGGAGGGATCAACCCAAAAGGACTTTGCATGGAAGGCCATGTGATCATGATAGTGGCATTCCAAATCTTCCGGATAGGACATACTCCAAGATGCCCTATATTGCTCTTGAGGGTGCACTTCATCTAAGGGGTTGACCACCAAGGCAAGATTGTTCTTTTGACATACCAATGGCACGATTGAGAGAATCATGAGAGTTTTGCTCGAGCACCTTGAGGGCTTGCATCTCGTGCACGGCATCTTGAGAGAGAGAGAGGAATAGCATTCTCTCCCAACAAGGGTCTTGACATCAATGGGTACATATGGCATCATGCATTCAATGTACTTCTCCTTGATCCAAGAGTCATTGATGTGGGTGGCACCAATAAGACGGAAGTCATCGGCAACAATGAGGAGTCTTGAATACATGTCTTGATGATCTTCATCCGGTAGCCTCATGAAACCTTCGGCTTTATTCTTAAGAGCATTATACTTGTTCCTTCTCGTGCTCTCACTTCCAATGCAACTAGCGGCCAACCCATCCCAAGCTTCCTTGGCGGTGGTGTAGTTCCGAACACGAGGCAAATCCTTTGTCCCCACACTAGTTTGAATCATGTGCAAGGCGGTGTTGTTGAGTTGACTATCAACCGCTTCTCTTCTAGTCAACTTGTCGGGGTTGTAAGGTTTGAAGCCTTCTTGGATGATTCTCCAAAGTTCATTGGAGGCACTGCAAACATGAGAACGAAACTCAAACCGCCAAGTGTTGTAATTTTCAATGGAAAACTTAGGTGGGTCCCCGAATGTTCAAATGAGGATGGGGAACCGGTATATCGGGAGATTGAAAAGGTGGAGCTACTCGATTGTAGCTCTCACCTCCACTAGTATCCCTAGGAGATGCAATGGGAGATTTGTTAGTGTTTAAGTTATCACCTTCCACGGGTTTGGTAGAAGGGGGTGGTGCCGAAGCACCTCCCTCTTCTGACACACCCGCGTCCTTTACCTCTAGACTAGGAGCCTTGGGAAGGGCCGGAGCCAAAAGCTCGGCAATCATCTTTTTCATGCTTTCCATTTGGGCTTCCATTTTGGCTTCCATGAAGGACTTCAACGAATTGAATTCTTCCATGGAGACCGTATTGGCGGCCCCTTCCGAGGGCTCCTTGTCCGGCATACTCTTAGGCGGTTAAGCCCGAAATAAGAGCCGAGGCTCTGATACCAATTGAAAGGATCGTATGCCGCACCTAGAGGGGTGAATAGGTGCTAACCAATTTTTAGTTCTTTTTCAATTTAGGTTTGACACAAAGGTAAATTCTCTAGATATGCAACTAAATGAATTCACCTATATGACAAGGTTATCAACTAAGCAAGATATAGCTACGCAATATATAGGAGAGAGAGTGGGATAGAGGTAACCGAGAGTGTAGCACGCGTTGACACGGAGATGATTCCCGTAGTTCCCTTCCTTTGCAAGAAGGTACTCTACGTTTGGAGGAGTGTGGTTGCTACGCAAGCCAAACCAACAGCCACGAAGGCTTCACTCAGATCTCCTGTGAGCAACGCCACGAAGGCCTAGCCCACTTCCACTAAGGGATTTTCGAGGCGGAAACCGGGCCTTTACAAGGTTCTTGGGGCACACATCCACAACTGAATTGGAGGCTCCCAAATCTGTAACAATACAACAATCAACAACAACACATCATCAACAAATCAACTAGGGAACCAAATAGGAACACTAGCATGAGATCCCTCGAACAAGTGAGGGGGAAATGAAGAACGCTTCGGTGAGGATGTAGATCGGTGGCTTCTCCTTCGAATCCCCAAAGATCAAGAGCTTTGGTTGGGGGAGGAAGGAGATCTTGCAAATCTTGACTTTCTTGAGGTGGCTCTAATGGAGGTGGCTTGGCAGAATTCTTGTGTAATGATTGAGCAAGCAACCAAGGTAGAAGAGGGGGTATTTATACCCCTCCCAAAATAGAGCCGTTGCAGGGGCCGGATAATCCGGTCCAAGTAGGGCCGGATAATCCGCCGGATAAATCCTACGGGACAAAAGTGTGACATTGTCCGGCCAAATGTCCGGCCCACAACCAGAGAGCCAATTCTTCAGGTCCTTAGCCAATTCGAGGGGGCGGATATTTCAAAATATCCGGCCCGGATAATCCGGCCCTACAATCCGGGACATTATCCGGGCAAATGTCCGGCCCACAACCAGAGAGCCAATTCTTCAGGTCCTTAGCCAAATTCCGGGGCCGGATATTTCCAAAATATCCGGCCCGGATTATCCGGCCTGGCCAAACTTTTCCTGTTGCCTTTTGACAGATCGACCAAATCCAACACACGCAAATATGAAACTATGTAATCCCTGTACCACTTAATCCAACATTAGTGTATCACATATATTGACATCAAACATACAAAACATAATGTGAGAGATGTTCTTTCAATAACTAAATCAATTGCTACATTTGCATCGAAATTGAAAGATTGTCAACTACCATTTAGGCTTGTACTTCCAACTTATTCATGTGCTTCTATCGGGGCAATTAGGATCCACGGCTTCCTGTGATATCCTTCATTGCTTACAGCGTGTTCCATATATACGCTACATTACAGCATCTCCAGTCGCGTTCCCCAACGTCCCCAAAGCGATTTGGGACGTGCCGGACAAAAAATGCTTCCAGCCGCGTTCCCCAAAGCCTTTTTTTGTCCGGCGCCCCGAGCCCGTCCCCGCCCCACAGAGGACGCACCGGGCACGCCGGACACAACGAAAGCGAGGCAGGCTCCCACATGTCGGAGACTATTTGCATAAACCGTTGATTCGCGCCTTTTTTTCTCGTCGCTCCTTCCTTCCCGCGCCTCCCACCCCTCCGCCGCCGCTAGATTTGCCGACCGTTTTGGCGTCTGATCTCTTCTGAGAGTCGGCACCGTTGTCCCGGCTGGCGCTTCCGCCGGTCGTTCCGCCGCCGCCGCTTCGTCATCGCGTCCCAGAACGCGGCATCAAATCTGCCCCACCTTCGCGCACACAAGGTGCTCGACGACTTGCCAGGTAGGCGCGATTGGCCGATGTTCGTTGCGTCGTCTGCCTCGGCGAAATTTTAACCTTTGATTTTGCTTCAGACATGGATAGTGACGACGAGATGCTTGCCCTGCTGCTGGAGGACGAGCAAGCCTTCGACGACGACCTCCGGGAGCATTTGTTGATCATCGCGTCCCTCCGGACATGCTTGACGCCGAGGCGGAGAAGAGGGGCCGCGCCGCGAGGATCAAGGCCGGGAGAAAGAAGTCCAAGCCCCGAGGATGGAGGGGCATACCATGCCGCACAACGACTACTTCGCAGATGGTGCAACACATGAAGACAATTTTCAGCGCCGGTACAGGATGAGCAAGGGTATGTTCATGAATATCCTCCACGGCGTTCGAGAGTTCGACCCCTACTTCAAGCTCAAGCTCGACGCTGTAGGCGTTGTCGGGTTCTCGTCGATTCAGAAGTGCACCGCCGCCATGAGGATGCTTGCATTGGAGCACCTGCCGATACACATGACGACTACCTTCGCATGAGTGAGTCTACTGCCATTGAGTGCATGTACAAGTTTTTCCGAGCTGTGGTGGAAAAGTTTGGCAAATACTACTTGAGAGGGCCAACTGAGGAAGAGACTGCAAGGATCATGGCACAAAATGCTGCCAGAGGATTTCCTGGAATGCTTGGAAGCATCGATTGCATGCACTGGTCATGGAAGAACTGCCCGTTTGCTTGGCAAGGTATATACAAAGGGCGTCATGGATATTGCAGTGTGGTGCTTGAAGCTGTGGCAGATTATGACCTGTGGATTTGGCATTCTTTCTTTGGCATGGCGGGATCACACAATGACATCAACGTGTTGCAGTCTCCGGTGTTCAGCAGACTAGTGGAAGGGCATGCTCCACCATGCAACTATGAGATCAATGGCCACCAATATACCAAAGGCTATTATCTAGCCGATGGTATATATCCAAAATGGGCCACTTTTATCAAAACAATCTCGAATCCATCAGGTCTGAAGAATTCCCACTTTGCTACGCGACATGAGGCTTGCAGGAAGGATGTCGAGCGGGCATTGGTGTACTTCAAGCACAATTTGCCATTGTCCGGTACCCTGCTCTAAGCTGGTCTCACGACCAAATGTGGGAGGTGATGCAGGCTTGTGTGATCATGCACAACATGATCATCGAGGATGACCGCAAGAATCATGCCAGGACACATGTTGGTCCTATGAGTGTGAGGGCCCTCTTGCGGAGGTTAATCATGAGTTACCTGCAGATTTTGCTGATTTCCTCGCCATGCATGCAGAGATCCGTGAGAGCAATGTCCATGATCAACTTCAAGCTGATCTCGTTGAGCATTTGTGGAGGATCAAAGAAATGTCGTGGCACCTTGATCTAGCCCTATTTATTACATTTGTTTAGTTGTTTTATTGTTTGTTGTATTTTAATTTGAAAAGAGAATTGGACGGGTGTTAAAAGGTGGAGGCCTGACGGGTGGGGCCTAGTGGCAGCGAGAGCGGGCCGCGCCGCGCGGGCGGGATCGAAACGGTGGGTTACTGCTGGTTTCTAATTTTTCGGGGTCGTGTCCGAGCGTGCTGGACCCGCCCGTTTCCTCCTGCGCTCCCGCCGACCTGTGGGACCGAGGAGCTTCTGGGCCCGCATGTCATTGGGGAGGGTAGAAGGTTGGGCTGGGTGGGGGGTTTTGTCGGGTGGTGTGCGCTGGAGCTCGGCTTGGGTAAATTCGAAAAAGGCAAGTAGTTGCGCTGTGGGGTCTGGCCCTTTTTTGGAAGGGTTTCATTTCGGATTTCGAAATTCGAAACGGAGAGCCAGGGCTGGGATTTGGTTTTTGGCTGACAGGGTGTGGAGTGTGCTGGTTTCTTTTCCTGGTTACAACTTGAGGTGTGTTTTTTTTTCCTTTTCTATCTCTTTGAATTTTTAGTATTCAGAAAAACGCGGGAATAGAAAAAGATGCGGGAATAGCGATGGCATGTTGCCGCTTTATTTTTAAAAAAATTCAATAAAGAAAAGCGCGGGAATAGAAAAGGAGCGGGATCGCGGCGGCGTGTCTAATTACATACTATAAGAAGGAATTTGAACCCAAAAAATGTTTGCTTCTTGTGTGCCAAGGTGTACACACACAAGTGGGCTCCCTCTTATTTCGGGACAGTTTTGGCATCTTTTGAATTCGAAAAAGAGCGCGAACAGAATAAATGCGCGGGAACGCGACGGGATGTTGCCTCTTTGATTTTTCAGAATTCAAAAACACCGCGGGGATAGAAAAGCGGGATCGCGGTGGCATGTCTAATTGCATGCTATATGAATGAATTTGTACCAAAAAATTGTTTGGTTCTTGTGTGCCAAGGTGTACACGCAAGTTGGCTTCCTCTTATGACGAGACAGTTTGTCTCACGTTTGTCCTAGGATGCCTAAATGCCTTTTCCATGACAAGGTATGATGTGACTTGTGCATGGTCTGGTTTGGGTGGGATACCTTTAATTTCATCATTGGAATAACTTGTTCAGGTTTGATATGATATATATATATCTTCATACTTTTTTTTGAGACAAAACAGTGGGAAAGGCTCTCACTGCAATTTTTTATATTTATATATAAGGAAAACTGTACAAACATATTTACAAAAGAAGAAAAAAGAGAAACAAAAAAAGAAGAAACAAAAAAAGAATTACACTTCCGAGGCTAGCCAAATATCATAGGGAGTTTTGTGTTTCTTTTTCATCCTAAAAGATAGCAGTTTCGGCTCTTCCATGTAAATAGCTTTCCATCCTTGAAAACTTGATCTCTGTCCTTTGAAAATTTTGTTGTTCCTTGTCATCCAGAGAGCCCAGGAAGTTAAGATGATAATTTCCATCGAAAAAAGGAGTTTCAATTTGTCCTTTAAATCTTGGAAGACCTCATTTACAGAAAGATTTCTTTGTCTCATGGGGCAGATATAGTTCCAGCATTCTTCTGCAAAGGGGCAGGTCCAGAAAAGGTGATGAAGAGTTTCTTCCCTGTTACATTCCAAAGTGGCACAATTATAAGATGGCAAAATCATTCTCTTCCTCCCCCAGCAGATTTTTTGTATTAAGTCTATCATTGATATATATTCATACTTTAGACGCCATAGCAGCTCACACACACCTTATCAACATAAAGTTATGTTGTTTCACATAGTGGAACGGATCACTCTACGCATACTGACATCAAAATTACGAACCCTTTATGGCAAAAAAAAATGATCTTGTTATGACAACGAAATGATGATGTATAGTTTCACGATTGTTGATATATCGAGTGACCAAGTGAATACAACATCAAACCTTTAATTTGATGAATTGTTTGTGGTATAACTAAATCAATTGCTACATTTGCATCGAAATTGAAAGATTGATATCTACCATTTAGGTTTGTACTTCCAACTTATTCATGTGCTTCTACCGGGGCAATTAGGATCCACGGCTTCTTGTGATATCCTTCATTGCTCATATGTACGCTAGATTAGTCGGGCTATATTGAAGAGATGGTGGCAATGAGATCCCATGTGTATATTGACGATTGTTCGTTGCCCTTGCAATTGAGAACCTAGATGTTTTGATAGCTAGTATCCTTGTAAGGTAGACTCCCTCAAAAAGAAACATTCGTGGACCCCGTGTAGACATATGTTAGGCAAGTTCGGTTAATCAGAAGTAATACCTCAACCACAATAAAAAGAATACCAATAGAGTTAACCATATGTCAACTTGCCAAGGCTTTTCGTGCATGTTCTCTACGGCTGCGCCAAGCCTATATATAGGACGCGGTATTGTTATCTATTTATTTTCCACATTACAAAATTTAAATACGATATCAATCATAGGCAAGATTGTGAAAGCGAAATGTTAATCTATAAGGAAAATACGTGCCCTCTACAGGAAAATGTTAATATATAATATTGCGATAGAAAAATAAGTTGGCAGGGTCATTTTGCTCTAGGCCTTGGCAACTTTGATTATTTTTCTCTTTTTCGAATTTTCGTATCCACTGTTGGATCGAGATCGTATGGGAGGAAGGGGTGTCACGTGCGTGACGAAATCCTCACATTTGCACGGGTGGAGTCCTGAAAAAAAAAAGATTAGGTACACGAGGAGAGATACATATATTTCAACCACAACACTAGCTGATTCACATTATTTCCATATATTGGTATATATATGAAGGCTCAGTGTCGACAGGTGTAAAATCGTGCATGAACACACGAATAGAATAAACCACGTTAACTTCTAAGTGAAATAAGTGGACACTGATCGAAGTCGACCATTTTCACGGTTTGACCACATGAGAAAGAGATTCTACATGCATTCTTGATCGTTCGGCTATTTAATACTAGTAAGTACTCTCTCCGTCTCATGAAACTTATCTAAATTTTATCAAAATTAAAATGTATTTAGATGCTAAGTACTGTCTAGATATATTCAAATTTTAATAAAATTCATACAAGTTTCATAGAACGGAGCGAGTAATATGTTTTATCGGGTTTAAATTAGATACAAATTTCTAAAATTTGATGAAAACTGATGAAACTTGACAGTACGAATCATACAGCGTGGAACGGATGGCAGAAACATACACACGATCTAGCGTGCACGTTAGAATCGCCTCGAGGTTCTTGCACCACACGTGTCCGTAAGTACAAATACACACGAGTTGTTCGGCCGGCCGCCGGCATACGGTCGTCTGAACCACCGGTCACAACCTGGCCTCGCTGTGGCACTCCTGGCGCCGAACCTTGACGTCGGGGACGCCGACGGCGACGCGGCACACCGACCTGGCCACGGCGCGTCGCTTCACGAACCCGAGGAACGTGACCCTCCCCTTCACCTCCGTCCTCGCCTCGAACTCCATCTCGCCGGCGAGCACGTCTCCGAGCAGGCCCCCGAGCCCGGCCGCAGCCACCACCTTGTCGGCCTGCACCGTCATGTTCAGCCGCACGGTCGCCGCGCCGCGGCTCGGCACGGTGCCGGCCGGGACGACGGCGCCGCCCACGGAGGCGTTCCTGTAGAGGAGCGACGTGGTGGCCTCTCCGTACCGGAACGACGCCGGGTTCGGGTTGCGCACGCGCACCACGAGGCGGAAGGTCAGGTTGAGCTGGATGGAGAAGGCCGGCAGCGCCACGTTCGGGACGGCGCCGGTGGCGTTCGCGGAGAGGAGCTCCGTGGTGGGGTTCCGCGGGCGCAGCACGGCGAGCAGGACGATGGCGACCACGGCCGCCAGGAGGAGCAGGGCGAGCAGGGCGAAGCTGACGCAGATGAGGATGCGGCGCCGTCGGTGGTGCTGGCGGCATGGCTGGCGTGCTGCCGGTGCCATGTCGCTGGATTCCGACATATAGCTAGCCTGCAGTATGCCGCTCGTGGGCGCGCGCGCGGTGTTGGTGAGCCGGGCTGTGGTATGTATGGGCCCGGCCAGTGATCGGTGCTGTTATATGTACGGAAATTCTAACACTCAGGTTGACGTTACCATACCTTCCTGCTGCTTCGTCGTTGTCGCGCCTCTCGTGTTCATGATCCGGTGATAGAGCACGTCGGGACGGCAATATGCTTGTAAAATCCTTCCGGTCTCCAACCTGCTCTGGTGATTTTAACAAGCCAACCAGAGGTGTTTTAGTACTGTCAGAAAGTATGAACCGGAGGAGACCAGTTTGTCGGCGTCCCCTGTCATGTCTCATGTGGTTCATTCACTCAACCACAGGCCTATGGGCTATGGCGTAAGATGATGTAGCAAGAGGAACTCACGACACCCAGACTCATGTTCGTGAGCCAATGGTCTCTTAAAAACATCCTTTTCTAAAAATTGTGACACTAAAAAGCATGCATATTGGTCGCTCGACTAAAAACACTACATTTATTTTGACTTACAGCTCAAAAATTTGAAAAAAGAAAACTACAAATGAGATTGTCAACCCATCGTGAGAGGTTGGTGTGTTTATCCGCCCTATGCACATATGCATGGCGATCTCATGGATAAAAGCATTTTTCCGAGACCTTTTTGTTAAATGCAGTTTTCCAAGACCTACAAGCACTACGGGAAAAAAGTCACTGCCCTGCGGCGCGTCTTTGCCATGCGCCTGCGCACGGCAAAGAAGCGATGGCACGAAACTGTACGGCAAAGAATGGCCGCATGGCAAAGAATGGCCACATGGCAAAGAATGAAAGAAAACACACGTCAAAGACCTCTGGACGGCAAAGACTCCTCAGCGGTAAAGAAAATATCGACGGCAAAGCCGTATCAAGGCGCACGACAAAGCCGCTGAACACGGCAAAGCACAAAAGGCATCGCCGTGCACGCCTTTGCCTAGTGTTTTTAACAAACGCACGGCAAAAAAGTCTTTGCCTAGTGTAAGTGCACAACAAAGAAGTAAAAACTGGATTTCTTCTCAGCTCAAAAGGCGTGGCGTGGTATAGTTATAAACAAACGAACACTTAGCCTAGTGGCAAGGTTGCACGCTTTCCCTACTCCGCGTCCTAGATTTGAATCCTAGACCAGCCAGTTTGGGGCCTTTTTTTAGATAAAACATATTTGGCACACGGCAAAAAAGCGACATTTGTCGTGCGATGCCGTCAATAGCATTGCCGTGCAACCTTTACCGTGCAGCATCGCACGTCAAAACCTTTGCCGTGCATATAGGGCCCTTTGCCGTGCAAATAGTTGCACAGCAAAGTCTTATTTTCCCGTAGTGAAGTGTACATAATATTGAACACACCAACGTTCTTCTACTCGAGCCTAGAAGCAACGGGCTCTAAGAATAGGTGATAGTTGAACCTCCTCTTAACAATGTTAAAAACTACACCTTAGCTCCCAAAAAATCTATAGATACTTTCATATCTTGGAGCTGAAATCGCAACGAGAGAGAAGATCCAACCAGTCTTAAAACATCTCCACCAGATGCCCAAATTTAGAGTCATGCCTATCTCAAAACGTCAACCAAACTAATCAAAGTAAAATTTAAATGAAGATGCAGTAACAAATCTCACTCAATTCCTCTCAGATGGAGGAGGCACCCCGTAGCTACGCTGCCATTCCTAACCATTGTGTGGACGGTGCCGTTGAAGTGGTTCATGTTTCAGGGGCGCCCGAGGCGGTCTTCCAGCAAGCGTAGACCCGGTAAATAATGTACAACACAATTCCTCCGACCCTGGGGATGAAGTAGTCCTCCGTATAGTTTGCGGAAATTGTGAGCCAGGGTTGCGGTGGTGCTCAAAGTGGTGTTCTACCCGTTAATTGTTGCGAGCAAAAGAGTAATCTATGCCACGAGCGGCTTTGGTGCTTCCATCTTGTCGGTGAGCTCCTTCCATGGAAGACTCGCTGACACTGATGATATGGCTTGGTCCATTGGCAGGAGTGCGGACGCGAGCGGAGTGGCCGATTGTGGGAGTCATGTTATGAATACGACAAGCAAATGACGAAGAACGCACAAGAACACATGCAGTGACACAAGATTTTAACGTGGAAAAACCTCTCCAACAAAGATAGGAAAAACCACAGGCGCCATCCAATAAACTTTAGTATATGGAGAGTGTTTACAAACGTCGTGGGTTATCTTATAATGCGATTAACACTAGTCGTTGGCTTACCAAGATGTATATATAGGCGGTGATGATGATCCGTATTGGGTCTAAGCCTAGTGGCGAATGGCCTCACTCCACTCATTAGAAAATAGCTTCCCTTTTATATGAATTTGGATCACAACATAAAAATTACCTTCTTCCTTGTCTACACTACTAGACGAAGAAGACGAGTATGATACCCATCACCACCACTTCAACCTAGGTTGCCGCCACGGATAATGTCTTTATTGATGAGGGAGATGCTGGTGACGCCTTCCTTCTCCACCTCCGCCTCCAGCCATAGGAGCAACGAGAAGAAGAGGAACACCGTCTAACGTCGAGGGTCTTGACCCGTGAGACACAACGCATCACTCAAATGTGCCAGCAGAACACCAACCACAAACTCTAGCAGTGCAAACTACCCCTAAACTTCTATTACTTCTGTACAAGGAGGGTTCCTCGCCTTACTCGTTGTCGACCACCACAAGAGAGGATAGGGGAGGCCCCTAACGAACCTAGATTTAGATGGGAACGAGAACGGTGGAGAAGGCCGGGCTTAGAGCGGTTGAGAGAGACATCGTTCTATGCTAAGAAATTACGAGAATCATCCGCCCCTTAGTGATGGAGCACTCGCGGCAAAGATGTTGCACCGTCTCCTGATAAATACGGTAAAGCTTGCAAGTGGAGCTATGGGGCCGTGCGAGATTGTCGGTTCTACGGATTTTCTGATGCACTAGAAGCCATGCAAAAAAATGTACATTTTGGATCAGCATGTGCCCTCCAAATATTGCGAGTCTCAAAAAGCGAGTGGCTTTCAAATAGTTGGCAATTGTAAGCTGATGCCGACGTGTAGCTTCCGGAGGATGTCCATCTCCATGTTATTGTGTCCGGCTGTGGAAGTAGATGCATGCCACAAATGATACTCCATAGTTTGACTTCTATAAAATGTTGGACCGTGGGTCACGAAAGATGAGAAATGTCTTTCAACTGTGTGCCCGCTGGACTCGGCGGCGACCAACCCTAGCCGCCAGAGCGCCCCTCGCTCCTCCCTCCCCTCGTCGTCGCCTGAGTTGGCCGGCGGGAAAGCCCGCGTACTCTTCGAGGACGGCGGCGGTGATGCGCGTAGATTGTACACGTCCGTTGGGAACCCCAAGAGGAAGGTATGATGCGCACAGCGGCAAGTTTTCCCTCAGAAAGAAACCAAGGTTTATCGAACCAGGAGGAGCCAAGAAGCACGTTGAAGGTTGATGGTCGCGGAATGTGATGCGGCGCCTCGCAGGGATTCCGGCGCCAACTAGGAACCTGCACAACACAACCAAAGTACTTTGTCCCAACGAAACAGTGAGGTTGTCAATCTCACCGGCTTGCTGTAACAAAGGATTAAACGTATCGAGTGGAAGATGTTTGCAAAGAAAACAGTAAAACACAAGTATTGCAGTAGATTGTATTTCAGTAAAGAGAATTGGACCGGGGTGCACAGTTCACTAGAGGTGTCTCTCCCATAAGATAAAAGCATGTTGGGTGAACAAATTACAGTCGGGCAATTGACAAATAGAGAGGAGCATAACAATGCACATACATGACATGGTAAATATAGTGAGATTTAATTGGGCATTACGACAAAGTACATAGACCGCCATCCAACCGCATCTATGCCTAAAAAGTCCACCTTCGGTTATCATCCGAACCCTCCGGTATTAAGTTGCAAACAACAGACAATTGCATTAAGTATGGTGCGTAATGTAATCAACAACTACATCCTTAGACATAGCATCAATGTTTTATCCCTAGTGGCAACAGACAACACAACCTTAGAACTTTCTGTCACTGTCCCAGGTATCAATGCAGGCATGAACCCACTATCGAGCATAAATACTCCCTCTTGGAGTTAAGAGTAAAAACTTGGCCAGAGCCTCTACTAGTAACGGAGAGCATGCAAGATCTTAAACAACACATATGAAATAACTTGATAATTACCATAGCATAGTATTCTCTATCAATCGGATCCCGACAAACACAACATATAGAATTACGATAGATGATCTTGATCATGTTAGGCAGCTCACAAGATCCAACAATGAAGCACAACAAGGAGAAGACAACCATCTAGCTACTGCTATGGACCCATAGTCCAGGGTGAACTACTCACTCATCACTCCGGAGGCGACCATGGCGGTGTAGAGTCCTCCGGGAGATGAATCCCTCTCCGGCAGGGTGCCGGAGGCGATCTCCGAGTCCCCGAGATGGGACCGGCGGCGGCTGCGTCTCTGGAAGGTTTTCCGTATCGTGGCTCTCGACCGGGGTTTCGCGACGGAGGCTTTAAGTAGGCGGAAGGGCAAGCCGGAGGGGCACAGGGGCCCCACACCACAGGCCGCGCCAAGGGGGGCCGCGCCGCCCTAGGGTTTGGCCACCCCGTGGCCCCACTTCGTTGACTCTTCGGTCTTGGAAGCTTCGTGGCAAAATAGGACCCGGGCGTTGATTTCGTCCTCCGAGAATATTTCCTTACTAGGATTTCTGAAACCAAAAACAGCAGAAACAGCAACTGGCTCTTCGGCATCTTGTTAATAGGTTAGTTCCAGAAAATGCATAAATATGACATATAATGTGCATAAAACATGTAGATAACATCAATAATGTGGCATGGAACATAAGAAATTATCGATACGTTGGAGACGTATCAGCATCCCCAAGCTTAGTTCTGCTCGTCCCGAGCAGGTAAAACGATAACAAAGATAATTTCTGAAGTGACATGCCATCATAATCTTGATCATACTATTTGTAAAGCATATGTAATGAATGCAGCGATCAAAACAATGGTAATGACATGAGTAAACAAGTGAATCATAAAGCAAAGACTTTTCATGAATAGTACTTCAAGACAAGCATCAATAAGTCTTGCATAAGAGTTAACTCATAAAGCAATAAATCAAAGTAAAGGTATTGAAGCAACACAAAGGAAGATTAAGTTTCAGCGGTTGCTTTCAACTTGTAACATGTATATCTCATGGATATTGTCAACATAGAGTAATATAACAAGTGCAATATGCAAGTATGTAGGAATCAATGCACAGTTCACACAAGTGTTTGCTTCTTGGGGTGGAGAGAGATAGGTAAACTGACTCAACATAAAAGTAAAAGAATGGTCCTTCAAAGAGGAAAGCATCGATTGCTATATTTGTGCTAGAGCTTTGGTTTTAAAGAGAGCATAAAAATGAAGTTTTGAGAGGTGTTTGTTGTTGTCAACGAATGGTAATGGGTACTCTAACTACCTTATCAACCAGACTTTCAAGAGCGGCTCCCATGAAGGACGTTATTTCTACCACCGTGGTAGATCATCCCTCTTCTCTTTTGTTTACACATGTATTTTAGTGGGGTGGCACTCCTTCCAACCTTTTTTTTTCATACCATGAAGGAGTATTTTTTTTTTTATTTTTATGATGACACTCCTCCCACCTTTGCTTTCTCAAGCCATGGCTAACCGATTCCATCGGGTGCCGACCAACTTTCACATACCATGGAGGAGTGTCTATTTGCAAAATTAAGTTGCTTACTGATGAATCAGGCAACACATGTGAAGAGAATTATTAATGAAGTTAATTAATTGGGGCTGGGAACCCCTTTGCCAGCTCTTTATGCAAAGTTATTGGATAAGCGGATGAAGCCACTAGTCCATTGTGAAAGTCTGTCCGGAGTAAATGACAAGATCGAAAGATAAAACACCACATACTTCCTCATGAGCTATAAAACATTGACACAAATAAGAGATAAATTTTGAATTGTTTAAAGGTAGCACTCAAGCAATTTACTTTGGAATGGCGGAAAATACCATGTAGTAGGTAGGTATGGTGGACACAAATGGCATAGTGGTTGGCTCAAGTATTTGGATGTATGAGAAGTATTCCCTCTCGATACAAGGTTTAGGCTAGCAAGGTTATTTGAAACAAACACAAGGATGAACGGTACAGCAAAACTCACATAAAAGACATATTGAAAACATTATAAGACTCCACACCGTCTTCCTTGTTGTTCAAAACTCAATACTAGATATTATCTAGACTCTAGAGAAACCAAATATGCAAACCAAATTAGCAAGCTCTAAGTATTTCTTCATTAATGGGTGCAAAGTATATGATGCAAGAGCTTAAACATGAGCACAACAATTGCCAAGTATCACATTATCCAAGACATTTTTAGCATTACTACATGTAGCATTTTCCAATTCCAACCATATAACAATTTAACGAAGAAGAAACTTCGCCATGAACATTATGAGTAACACCTAAGGACATATTTGTCCATATGCAACAGCGGAGCGTGTCTCTCCCACAAAGTGAATGCTAGGATCCAACTTTATTCAAACAAAAACAAAAACAAAACAACGCTCCAAGCAAAGTGCATAAGATGTGACGGAATAAAAATGTAGTTTCGGGGAGGAACCTGATGATGTTGTCGATGAAGAAGGGGATGCCTTGGGCATCCCCAAGCTTAGACGCTTGAGTCTTCTTAATATATGCAGGGGTGAACCACCGGGCATCCCCAAGCTTAGAGCTTTCACTCCTCTTGATCATAGTATATCATACTCCTCTCTTGATCCTTGAAAACTTCCTTCACACCAAACTTCAAGCAAACTCATTAGAGAGTTAGTGCACAATAAAAATGTACATGTTCAGAGGTGACACAACCATTCTTTACACTTCTGGACATTGCATAAAGCTACTGGACATTAATGGATCAAAGAAATTCATCCAACATAGCAAAAGAGGCAATGCGAAATAAAAGGCAGAATCTGTCAAAACAGAACAGTTCGTATTGACGAATTTTTAGATGGCACCAGACTTGCTCAAATGGAAAAACTCAAAACTAACGAAAGTTGCGTACATATCTGAGGATCATGCACGTAAATTGGCATAATTTTCTGAGCTTCCTACAGAGAGGTAGACCCAGATTCGTGACAGCAAAGAAATCTGTAACTGCGCAGTAATCCAAATCTAGTACTTACTTTACCATAGAGACTTTTACTTGGCACAAAAAACATGATAAGGAGAGGTTGCTACAGTAGTAAACAACTTCCAAGACTCAAATATAAAACAAAGTACTGTAGTAAAAACAATGGGTTGTCTCCCATAAGCGCTTTTTTAACGCCTTTCAGCTAGGCGCAGAAAGTGTAAATCAAGTAACATCAAGAGATGAAGCATCAACATCATAATTTGCTCTAATAATAGAGTCATAAGGTAACTTCATTCTTTTTCTAGGGAAGTGTTCCATACCTTTCTTGAGAGGAAATTGATATTTAATATTACCTTCCTTCATATCAATAATAGCACCAACGGTTCGAAGAAAAGGTCTTCCCAATATAATGGGACAAGATGCATTGCATTCAATATCCAAGACAACAAAATCAACGGGGACAAGGTTATTGTTAACCACAATATGAACATTATCAACTCTCCCAAAGGTTTCTTTTTAGCATTATCAGCGAGATTAACATCCAAATAACAATTCTTTAATGGTGGCAAGTCAAGCATATCATAAACTTTTTTAGGCATAACAGAAATACTTGCACCAAGGTCACATAAAGCATTACAATCAAAATCATTTACTTTCATCTTAATGATGGGCTCCCAACCATCTTCTAACTTTCTAGGAATAGAAGTTTCACGTTTTAGTTTCTCTTCTCTAGCTTTTATGAGAGCATTTGTAATATGTTTCGTGAAAGCCAAATTTATAGTACTAGCATTAGGACTTTTAGCAAGTTTTTGCAAGAACTTTATAACTTCAGAGATGTGGCAATCATCAAAATCTAAATCATTATGAGCTACAGCAATGGGATCATCATCCCCAAGGTTGAAAAAATTTCAGCAACTTTATCACAAGCAGTTTCAGTTTTAGCAATTTCAGGCAGTTTTGCACGCTTTGCACTAGGAGTAGAAACATTGCCAACACCAATTATTTTACCATTGATAGTAGGAGGTGCAGCAACATGTGAGGAATTAGCATTACTAGTGGTGGTAATAGTCCAAACTTTAGCTACATTATTCTCTTTAGCTAGTTTTTCATTTTCTTCTCTATCCCACCTAGCACGCAGTTCAGCCATTAATCTTATATTCTCATCAATTCTAACTTGGATGGCATTTGCTGTAGTAACAATTTTATTTTCAATATCATTATTAGGCATAACTTTCAATTTTAAGAGATTAACATCAGAGGCAAGACTATCAACTCTAGAAGCAAGAATGTCAATTTTATTAAGCTTTTCCTCAACAGATTTGTTAAAAGCAGTTTGTGTACTAATAAATTCTTTAAGCATAGCTTCAAGACCAGGGGGTACACTCCTATTATTGTTGTAAGAATTCCCATAAGAATTACCATAACCATTACCATTAGCAGAAGGATATGGCCTATAGTTATTACTAGAATTGTTCCGATAAGCATTGTTGTTGAAATTATTATTTTTAATAAAGTTCACATCAACATTTTCTTCTTGAGCAACCAATGAAGCTAAAGGAACATTATTAGGATCAACATTAGATCTACCATTCACAAGCATAGACATAATCACATCAATTTTATCACTCAAGGAGGAGGATTCTTCAACAGAATTTACCTTCTTACCTTGTGGAGCTCTTTCCATGTGCCATTCAGAGTAATTTATCATCATATCATCAAGAAGTTTTGTAGCCGCCCCCAATGTGATGGACATAAAGGTACCTCCAGCAGCTGAATCCAATAAATTCGAAGAAAAATTTAATCCTGCATAGAAGGTTTGGATGATCATCCAAGTAGTCAGTCCATGGGTTGGGCAATTCTTTACCAAAGATTTCATTCTCTCCCAAGCTTGAGCAACATGTTCAGTATCTAATTGCTTAAAATTCATTATGCTACTTCTCAAAGATATAATTTTAGCGGGAGGATAATATCTACCAATAAAAGCATCCTTGCATTTAGTCCATGAATCAATACTATTCTTAGGCAAAGATAGCAACCAATCTTTAGCTCTTCCTCTTAATGAGAAAGGAAACAATTTCAATTTAATAATATCACCATCTACATCCTTGTACTTTTGCATTTCACATAGTTCAACAAAATTATTAAGATGGGCAGCAGCATCATCAGAACTAATACCAGAAAATTGATCTCTCATGACAAGATTTAGTAAAGCAGGTTTAATTTCAAAGAATTCTGCTGTAGTAGCAGGTGGAGCAATAGGTGTGCATAGGAAATCATTATTATTAGTGGTTGTGAAGTCACACAACTTAGTGTTTTCATGGTTGGCCATTTTAGCAACAGTAAATAAAACAAACTAGATAAAGTAAATGCAAGTAAACTAAATTTTTTGTGTTTTAGATATAGAGAGCAAGACAGTAAATAAAGTAAAACTAGCAACTAATTTTTTTGTGTTTTGTTTAGGTGCAGCAAACAAAGTAGTAAATAAAATAAAGCAAGACAAAAACAAAGTAAAGAGATTGAGAAGTGGAGACTCCTTGCAGCGTGTCTTGATCTCCCGCAACGGCGCAAAAGCTGCTTGATGCGCGTAGATTGTACACGTCCGTTGGGAACCCCAAGAGGAAGGTATGATGCGCACAGCATTTCCCTCAAAGAAACCAAGGTTTATCGAACAGGAGGAGCCAAGAAGCACGTTGAAGGTTGATGGTCGCGGAATGTGATGCGGCGCTCGCCAGGATTCCGGCGCCAACTAGGAACCCGCACAACACAACCAAAGTACTTTGTCCCAACGAAAAGTGAGGTTGTCAATCTCACCGGCTTGCTGTAACAAAGGATTAAACGTATCGAGTGGAAGATGTTTGCAAAGAAAACAGTAAAACACAAGTAGATTGTATTTCAGTAAAGAGAATTGGACCGGGGTCCACAGTTCACTAGAGGTGTCTCTCCCATAAGATAAAAGCATGTTGGGTGAACAAATTACGGCAATTGACAAATAGAGAGGAGCATAACAATGCACATACATGACATGGTAAATATAGTGAGATTTAATTGGGCATTACGACAAAGTACATAGACCGCCATCCAACGCATCTATGCCTAAAAAGTCCACCTTCGGTTATCATCCGAACCTCCGGTATTAAGTTGCAAACAACGACAATTGCATTAAGTATGGTGCGTAATGTAATCAACAACTACATCCTTAGACATAGCATCAATGTTTTATCCCTAGTGGCAACAAGACAACACAACCTTAGAACTTTCTTCACTGTCCTGTATCAATGCATGAACCCACTATCGAGCATAAATACTCCCTCTTGGAGTTAAGAGTAAAAACTTGGCCAGAGCCTCTACTAGTAACGGAGAGCATGCAAGATCTTAAACAACACATATGAAATAACTTGATAATTACCATAGCATAGTATTCTCTATCAATCGGATCCCGACAAACACAACATATAGAATTACAGATAGATGATCTTGATCATGTTAGGCAGCTCACAAGATCCAACAATGAAGCACAACAAGGAGAAGACAACCATCTAGCTACGCTATGGACCCATAGTCCAGGGTGAACTACTCACTCATCACTCCGAGGCGACCATGGCGGTGTAGAGTCCTCCGGGAGATGAATCCCCTCTCCAGGGTGCCGGAGGCGATCTCCTGAGTCCCCCGAGATGGGACGGCGGCGGGCGTCTGGAAGGTTTTCCGTATCGTGGCTCTCTGAGGGGTTTCGCGACGGAGGCTTTAAGTAGGCGGGGCAAGTTCGGAGGGGCACAGGGGCCCCACCACGGTCGGCGCGGCCGGGGGGGCCGCGCCGCCTAGGGTTTGGCCACCCCGTGGCCCCACTTCGTTGACTCTTCGGTCTTCGGAAGCTTCGTGGCAAAATAGGACCCCGGGCGTTGATTTCGTCCAATTCCGAGAATATTTCCTTACTAGGATTTCTGAAACCAAAAACAGCAGAAACAGAACTGGCTCTTCGGCATCTTGTTAATAGGTTAGTTCCAGAAAATGCATAAATATGACATATAATGTGCATAAAACATGTAGATAACATCAATAATGTGGCATGGAACATAAGAAATTATCGATACGTTGGAGACGTATCAGCGGCGAGGCGTCTTCGAGTGTTGTCCGCGGTTTCCATGGGGGGCGCACCCAACTCATCTCCGAACATCCGCAGAAGCAGTGCTCGGCCTTGGTGCTAGTTGGTGCAGCTCCGACGTTCTCCGATGCCCTCCGGCTGGTAGAGGGGGAACCAGGTCCCTCAAGCAACAGATCGAGCCAAGATCTTCACTCAGGCATGGTGGATCTGGCCAGGGTGACCATGGTTGCACCAAGGCCGAGGCTGAGGGAGGCGGCCACCCGCCGTCGACGCTGGGCTGCTCCATGGGGGTGCAGGTCTCCGCCCCTCTCTCTCCCTTTCATTCACCTCCATGTGAAGTTTTTCCTCTAGTTCAAAATCTTGAACGCACGAGCCTTTGTCGGACAGATTAGGGGATCTTGCTGGCAAAAACGTGCATTTTTCTGTGGTGTTGCGGGCTGTTCGTTGGCTGCTCCTTCGCCGGCGTGTTTCTTTCGGCTCTGTTTTGCTGATTGGGTTGGGGGAGTTCTGGTTGCTGGGGCGGCGGCGACGCCTGCAGAGTGCCGTGCGCGGTTGCTGTCTGCCCTCCTTGTCCGTGTGGGCGGCAAGGAGGCGGCGGTTGCGGTTCGGCGGCTGTGCTTCATTAGGTTGGTGGATTGGAAGCGAGTTTCAGGTTTGTATCTTACCGCCGAAGTGGTGCAGCGATGTGTGAAGTGGTCTGTTGGGGATTTGTGGAGCGTGGTCAGGGGACTTGCATTGCCATTGGGGCCGGAGAAGAGGTCTCGTGGTTCCCCCTAGCCAGCCACGAGTCCTCGGTGTTCGCCTCGGTGGCTTGGATCAATCCCTCCTTCGTTGCCTCTTTCCTTTGTTCTTCTGGTTTCCGTCGAATCCCGAGAGAAGTTGTTCCCTTGATGTGCTCTGTGTCTCTCTTGGCCTTGGCCACGGTGCTGACTTCCACTCCGGAGTTTCTTTTGTTTGTCGTGCATCTCCGGCCTGTTCATGCTTCGTCTTCTGCTCCTCCAAATCCTCTCCGGCCACCAGGGGGCTTGCCATTGGAGGGATGGTTGAGGACTGGTTCAAAGCATTGTTTTGGCAAGGTGTGAGATGGGAAAGACGGTTGGCCCGGGCGAAAGCCTTGCCCAGCTGGTCTGGTGCCAGCGACGATGACATCCATGGGTGTCATTCCTCTTCTTTGAGGCGTCGTTGAGGTGCCTCCGCTTAACTCCCATTCTTGGTCTTGCGTTTCCCGGTGAAAACCTAGCCCCTCTTGGGACGGGCGACAGTGGCATTCCAATGCCTGAGAGGCGTCGCCTTGGAACCTAGACCCTCGACAGTTTTGATCGTCACATCTGGTGGTTTTTCGTGCGCTGCTGGTAATGCCCGTGGAGACGACGTCATGGTGATCCCGGTGAAGGTGGGCTGGATCCGGCAACGACCTCAATGCTTAAGCTGTTAGAGGATGAAGACTTCAACCCTAGGACATCTTAATTTCGTTTTCTGTCAATGTTTGTTGTAGTCTTTCTCTTCGTAGTTAGGCATTGTTCTTTTCTCTTGTACTTCAATTGTAAGCTGGTATCCCCAGCAGGTTTCGATATCTGTACTTTGGCCAATTGCGGGTTTTATTAATTCAAAGTCGGGTTTTTGGAACCTTTTATCTAAAAAAAACTGTGTGCACGGTTTTAATATGTTTTGTTGCATTTCATTCTAACCCAAAATTTTAACTTCACCAAATCTGATGAAATTTGACGAGATATGTGCAACACGAATCATAAACCAGCAAATCAACGACGGAGCCTGCACGCGAGCTAGCTAGCGTGCACACAAGAGTCGCCGGTCTCCCATGACAGATCAACAATGACCCTTGTCCGCTCTGTTTTGTTCATTCCAGCAAACCCACACGCGAAAATACTGTCGCCTCATTCAGAATCTTTCAGATGGATCAATGTCTGGATGTCAGAAATGGAGCTCACCAGTTAAATCATGTAGGAGTGTTACTTACTGACAAATGCTATCATACAATCATGCTACGTTTTGATGTCCATATATTGAAATCTTTTTTTTTTTCCGATGTGCTAGCTAACTAGTCGACGTTGTATTTAACCAAGCCCAATTCGACCCAGACGATCTTTGGTGATACACGTAGTATATCAATTGCAGCCGTCCTGAGTTGCGCCAACACGGCGTATGAGAAGGCGCAGCCCGAATTCTGGCTCGATGATGAACCGGAACGCCGGGGAGTGCCTGTAGTCCGGCGAGAGCGTGAAGGCGAACCGCGCGAGGACGACGGCGAGGAGCGTCTTGACCTCGACGATGGCGAGGTTCTGGCCGAGGCAGGTGCGCGCGCCGAGGCCGAACGGCATGAACGCCGCCTGCGGGTTCTTGCACGCCGCCGCCACGCCGTCCTTGAACCTCCCCGGGTCGAACCGGCGCGAGGTCGGGCCCCACGAGGCCGCGTCGTGGTGCATGGCGGAGATCGGCACGAAGAGGTACGTGCCCTTGGGCGCGTGCAGCCGGCCCAGGCGCATGTCGCGGAACGTCTCCCGGACCACGAACGAGGACGGCGGGAACAGCCGCAGCGTCTCCTGCACCACCATGCCCAGTGTCTTCATCCTGGAGACCATGTCGAGGTCCGGCTCTGCCTCCGCGGCGCCGCAGACCTCGAGGACCTCGGCGCGCGCCCGCTCCTGCCACTCCGGGTGCGCGGCCAGCAGCATGAGGCACCAGGTGGCGGTAACCGCGCTCGTCTCGTGCCCCGCGAAGAAGATGTTCTTGCAGTTGTCCACCACGAAGTCGTCCGGCCGCGGCTGATCGCCGCTGCTCTCGATGATGGATCCCAGGAAGTCGCGCTGCTCCGCCGTCTCCGCCCGGCGCCCCCTCGCCAGCTCCAGGATCAGCGACCGGATCTCCTGAGTGAGCCTCCAGATCCGGCGGTTCTTGGCCGTCGGCAGGTACCTCAGCGACGGGATGGCGAAGATGACGCTGGTCTCGGCCATGAGCCCGGACAGTGCCCGGAGCCGGAGGAAGATCTCCTTCCCCCTGGAGTGATCCGTCCCGAAGCAGGCCCTGGAGATGACGTCGAACGAGAAGCTCCGGATGTCGGCGTCGACCTCCAGCGCCGCGACGCCGCTGCCGCCCTTGGCGCCGTCGATGGCTGCTTCCCAGGAGCGCAGCAGCGGCTGCGCGGCGTCCACCATGAGCGGCACCATGCCCCTGACCTTGGCCATGTAGAATTCGGGCGAGATGACCTTGCGCTGGCGCGCCCAGCAGGCGCCGTTGGACTTGAGGATGCCGGCGCCAAAGATGGGCTCCTGGCCCTTCTGCAGGTACTTGGGCTTGCCCATGTCCAGCGACACGCACCGCCCGATCTCGCTGATCAGCTCCGGGTCCGTCACGTACAGCGCTGGCCGCTGCCGCAGCCAGTACAGGTACGTGTCACCTGCACGGCAACATCAAACTGTCAGCTTAATTTTGGGCGGTAGAAACGAGTATGAAAGTGCTATTGGGCCTCTGAAGTTTGAGCACGTTTCTATCAGGCCCACATCTTGTGGCTTGTTTATTGTAGGGTGGAAATGGTGGGCCGAGCTCTGTTGTTTCCTGGTGGGCTAATCCATCGAAACAGATTACCGATTGACTTCACACCTGCGCAGAGCCCACCATGTTTTTTCGGCGGGAAAACTATGTGGCGAAGGATTTTTAGCTCAGGGGAACTCATGCATCATGCACATGAGGTGTACATTTATCTACGTGGTAGTGGCCAACTCATCAACATAGCTACCCAGCTATTGACCGGCACGCCTAACAAAATTATTCTGGTCAAATGTACAGGTTCTCCATCAAACTGATCCGTGGTTGAGCGCCCTATAGGAGATTCTTCCTCCCCTCTCCAAGAAAGGGGCGACGGTTCTTCAATCCAATTAGAGTGGAGTGGAGCATAAAGATTACCAACTAGTAGCATGCATGCATTAGGTAGAATCTTGACCAGGAGAGGGAATCCTGCAACCCTCAGCCGGAGGATATTCCATACGATCCACCGTAAGTTTCTTGACCGCCACAAATTAAACACATGCTCAAGGCAGTTGACTTCTACAGGTTCACGTTGTACCGATGGACCATTGAAGATACTATATTATCAACCGGTTTCGATCGAATTATAAGATTTTTTTGAATTATATGCAACTTCAGTGTGTTTGTTCTCTCATTTCAGTCCGTACGCCGTCTACATTAAGCTATAAAAAATATCCTATAACCGTGAACTTTGAACTTCCATTTCACAAGCTTAAAGCAAAGTTCACACGTCAATTGCAAGCTAGCTTTAGCTGGCCAGGCATGGTTGCACGTACGGCCGATCACAGAGAGGTAGCTAGCTGGCCACTACAGCTAGATGGACACTTTTGGCCAGCCAGCAACCACCATGAAGACACGGTGTGCACATATATACAAGCAAGTATGCTATAACCATCAAACGCATGTGCCACAAGGAACCATATATGTTTTCATACACAAGGTTCAGACCAAGTGACTTGTCAAAAAACAGAAGCAAAAATATCGGATTCCTATCAAACTGCAAAGACTTATACATATATAGATGATAGAAATGGGCATAGTTATCCATAGACGCTAGTTTAGGGCAAGACGTGCATCTCCACGCATGTGTATGGAGTCCTAGCTATCAGGTGCGAAAGGAGCAAGAGAGACAATTATTAATGGAGTGTAGTACACTGTACATGCATGCATCCGTTGCTATCTGTTCCACGAGACCTAGAGCTAGGAATACTAGTACTACAGGAGTAGTACTACCTAACTAACGGCCTAGCTAGCAAGCTAGTCGATGGCGCCGTACGTAGGGGAGGCAGCATGTGGACTTGACATACTTTGATGTAGGGTGGGGGCACATTGGGCCAGCTCGTACGTACGTACTACGTGGACTCAATTATTTGAAGTAGTAGCCGGATCTCGGAATAATCATTAATTTGGTGTCTTCCGTTTGCTGTTGAACAATTCATTTATACGACAAAGACATATATACCAATGATCATTCTTAGATGAAATGCCGTCTAGATGAGGTCTAGCTTGGACATGAACACCAACATAAAAGTTGCTTCCATCATTGTTATTTGTCCGAATAAATGAAAACCTATAGTGCACTCACTGTTACCTAAAATTTCATTTGCTTGGGAGTGTTTGATTGCATGCTTTCCACGGCGATACTAATTTCTCAGAGGAAAGTAGTAGTCTAAGACTTATTGATCAAAGATAATATTTGCTACCACATGTGTTTGTTAAAACTAACAACCCATGTTAATTTAATGTAAGGGGTAACCCAAAAGCTATTCGATTACTTATACAAAACTAGCATATCCTATGTGTACCATTTTATAAAATGGTCAGCTTGGAGTGACATATGTATGTTTGTAATAAGTATGATAATGAATATATTGTTTTAATTTTCCATAATTTGTTAATAAGGAAGACAGAATCAAGAATATTCATGTAGGGTTGTAACTTCTAACTAACAGGTACTAATAAGTCTTCAGATACACAGAAACGTTGCTCCAAGCTTCTATCAGGTCGACCTCAACATAATTGACTTGAGAACTATAGATATTAAGTAAGCCGACAAATAATTACTTCCCATAATCTGAGGAAACTAGCTATGTTTCGTTTAGTATAAACTTACTGTATTAAATTTAATTTAATTAGCGTTTGAAAAATATATGCACAAAGGATTGCACTAATGCAATTCAACCTTAAGCGCCTCCAAAATGGGTAATTAAGAATCATATAGCTCAATCGGACAGCTATGCCCGTTTTCGGAAAGCCTAGCTAACTATGTGAGTGTCTCAAATATTTTTTAGTGGTCAAATGCTGATTACTTAATTTAATCAGGATACAGTTGTTTATGACAGCCACAAAGTTAGGTGCATGCATACATTGTTGGGGACTTGGGTGCCGTTCTGAGGTAGTACTTATATAGCATACCACTAGCTTAACTAGCTAGAATATGCTGGCATGTTTGCTTGACATATATAATTCAGGAAAGGTTCTCTTATGTTTCTTTAACAAAATATGCGTATCAAATTGTTATCACCAAAATTTGACCAAGTCAGAGGTGGGCCGCGATCAAGATGGACGTAAAGATATATGCGCTGAAGGGATATGTGAATCGGCCTCCATGTGCGAGTTTGGGCTTAGTTAGCCCGTGTATCTTTAAATATTTTGTTTAGAAGTTAGAGTTTTACCCGTGCACGGTTTAGTGCACGCCCGCATTAGAAAGTCCCCTGGACTATAAATATGTATCTAGGGTTTATGGAATAAACAACAACCAACGTTCAACCACAAACAAATCTCGGCGCATCGCCAACTCCTTCGTCTCGAGGGTTTCTACCGTAAGCGTCATGCTGCCTAGATCGCATCTCGCGATCTAGGCGGCACAAGCCTGCCTACGTTGTTCATGCGTTGCTCGTACTGAAGCGCTTTTGATGGCGAGCAACGTAGTTATCATAGATGCGTTAGGGTTAGCATTGTTCTTCATGCTACATGCTTTCGTAGTGCAACCCTTGCACATCTAGCCGCCCTGTACCCCATCATAGGTGCAGGGCGGCACCCCGCTTGATCGTAGTATAGTAGATCTGATCTGTTACGATTACTCCTTGTTTCCACAAGGATTAGTTTAATATCTGCAATAGTTAGGCCTTACAAAGGGGGGAGGATCCAGCGGCACGTAGGGTGTCGTTTGCGAGCCCTAGACGGGATGTTCCGAGGATCAACCTTGTGTTGGTTTTTAGGCCTCGTCTAGGGCAAGCTTACGATCACCGTGCGTGAGCGCGAGGCCCAACCTAGAGTAGGATGATCCGATTATGCGGTGAAAACCCCACATCGTCGTAGATCTAATTAGCTTTACCATGATCAAGCAGGACCACCATATATTCGGACACCTTGTCTGAATCATGGGTGAATCGGCCTTGAGCCGATCCACAGATAACCCGAGAGCCGATCGAGGCTCGTATTTAACGTTTACGTGTGTGCCTGCAGAAACTAAGCGAGGCATCATCCACACCTTCCCGACCGGTATAGGTCGTGGCACGCCTTGCGATCGCATCGGCGCGTGGCCGAAGCTTTGCGGGCCGTCGCTCGGAGGGGTCTCAGCCAGCCGCAGCTCTAGGCTCTTCCGGCTCTCCGTGTTGGCTGTCGCCGTCGGTGGGTTTCTGACGTCAACACATTCTGGCACGCCCGGTGGGACAAACATCTACATCTTCGACACCCACCGCATCGCCATCTACATCTAAGATGGCGGACGAAAACACTCCGGTCGCTTGCGAGGATCTGGCCGGCAAGCTCAAGAAGGGGCATGACAAGGTCAAGGCAATCCTCAAAACCAAGCTCGGTGGTTCCGACGAGAAGACCCGTTCGCCCGGCATCAAGCTCAACGGCAACACACGTCCGTTGCCTGGTGACAACATGGTGGATCAGAACCGCCACGGAAGGAAGCCAGAGTTCCCCTTTGGCATCGACATGGCAGGGCTTACGAGCCGCCATGACAAGGATAAGGCGGAAAGCAGCCACTCCCGTGGCAAAGATAAAGAAGAAGCCGCTCCACGCGACCGGCCCCAAAGCAGCGATCGACGGTACCTGACCGCAGAGGAGGTGAAAAGCATATGGTGGCAGCGCCCACGCGCCGTGCGCCTCCCCAGCAAGGATGAGCAGCAATACGACCGACGTCGGCGTCACAACGAGGACGATGAAGGACGTCATCGGTCCAATGCAGAGGGCAGGAGGTACCGTCCGCATGACGGAGGCGATGACGGGTATGAACGTCACGTCAGAGGAGGCTCAAGGGGGCCGGACAACGTGGAGAGGCACTGGGACTGTCCCTTCTTCCAATACTGTTGGGATTCAGGAATGAGCCGATTGCCAACAATCGGCAATTGCCCAGAATGTAACAAGAAGAAGAAGGGGGCAGCCAATGTATCTGTCTTCCGGCGTTTAGGGCCTCTCTCGCCTTGGATCGAGCATGCTGGGCCCGTGCAGACAGAAGACCTCGAGGAACTAGAGGACGGTGATGAAGAAGATAAATATCATCGGCCAGGATGGTGTCCTGATGGGCTCAGCCACTCCCAGAAGCGAAGGGTTCAGCGACTACGTGCATTAGAAGAAGCCGAAAGGTTATACTTGCACACGTTGAGGAAGGCGCGGCCTGACCTGGCCGCCAAAATTCAACGAACCCTGGACGAAGAGGGCGGCCGCAAAGAAAAGAGTGGCGCCCCAAGCAAAGGAAAGCCGATGATGAAACGTCGGCTGGCACAAACATGGTCTTCATCCTTCCAGCGGAGTTTAGCGCTCCAAGGTTATATGAAGCACCAGTGGCGCAATTGGACTGCGGCCCACGGCCAGTCATCTTCGAGAAGCCACGAGAAAGAAGTTATAGGCATCTGAAGGCCCTGTACGTGCGAGGATACATCAATGGGCAGCCTGTCAATAAGATGTTGGTGGACACCGGAGCGGCAGTTAACATTATGCCATACTCCATGCTACGTCGGTTGGGACGCTCTAGCTCGGATTTGATCAAAACCAATGTAACTCTGAGCGATTTCAACGGCCAAGCATCTGACGCGCAAGGTGTCCTGAATGTGGATCTGACCGTAGGAAGAAAGACTATCCCTACGACATTTTTTATTGTCGACAGCAAGAGCACCTATGCTGTACTGCTGGGAAGAGATTGGATCCACGCCAATTGTTGCATTCCATCCACCATGCATCAATGCTTAATACAGTGGGATGGAGATGAAGTGGAGGTCGTCCACGCGGACGATTCAGCTGAGATTTCGACAGCCGGGATGGATATTTGGGAGACATCAGGCCAAGAACCACTCTCAGGCATCAATCTGGACGACTGCGAACGCATCGATGTGACAAGGAACGGGGTGAGGCTGGTTCTATCCACCGGACTGACCGTATAGCAAGAACAACGTCGATGGACAAACGTCGTGAGGCTGATCCTTGTGATCGGCCCCAAAATTTATGAAGGGGCATTACAAGCAACCTTCACCGTGCGGACAACATGGAGGCCGATTCCAGCAATCGGCCAACTTTATTCTCTCCATCCATCCTGCCTGGGCTCAACGTTCGACCCAACAGGGACTACCTGAAGAGCCGATACCATCAATGCTCTTGACAGAATCGGCTCGGGGGGCACCTAGATGGGTAAAACACGAGGATGTGCAGTAACGCTATCAAGGACGGGGGCCGACGCACAAATCGGCCTAAATTTTGAAATTTTTAGAGCAACAGTTTCAGTGGTGCTAGCAGTCTTGGCGGCCAGAGCCACCTTTGGTTCATTTAAAGCCATTTTTGGTGTCTGTTTACAAGACAGAGAACTGCGGCCATGGCCAACATAGAGCAGCATGAACATGCAGATCGTCACAGGACCATGAGAGCGGCAAATGATCAACCCATTGGCTGAGGAATCCTCTTCAAGGCTTGGTCAGGGCGCCTGCATTGAATCAAAGAAGCTCGGGGGGCAACGCACTTTGGAGGTTCGCTGCTATTGAAACAAGCAAAAGAATTGAGAGGCAGCCGATGCGCAGCCATCGACTTCAGTGGAATTGAGCAATGTTTATCGAGTCCCCACCAAATCCAGACCAATGGTGCCTTCTGTTGCCTCGAGGGAGTAAAATAATGGAAATTTCTCCAGCTGCTTTGAGCCGATCCGGGTTCCTGAACTTGTGTTATCAAAGGATTTCCAATTTTTCGGGGCTAGTTCGGCTGAAATGGAAGCTTGTCGGCTGCTGAAGGAAGAAAGAGTATCGGCTCTGGGCACGTTCTCTCTGACATTTTCGCTTTGAGCAAGCCTCGGGGGGCAGCAGACCAGTGGATACTCTGTTCAAAGAGCCGATGGGGGTACCATCGGCTGATCCTTCATTACGACCCTCTTCACACTGATGAATATCGAAAAGGATTAGTGGGTTTGGTTGGAAAAATTCGAAGGTTTTCCTGAAGATCCTGCATTTTCCGCCAGATTTAGAAAATTATCGGCTGAAGAAGAGAAGGATGAGTTTCAAAGGACCGATGTGGTGCGGTCGGCTCATTACGCATCGGCAAGGTCAGTAGAGAGGGAATCGGCTCAATTAAAACTCAGAAGGAATCGGCAAAATCAAGATTGGGGAGAAGTTCTTCGTTGATTAGCTGAGATTTCTTACATAAAGAGCTAGTTGCTCTCAAAAGGGGAGTACTAGGGGATCCATTGCCCCGTCTACTACTACTGGCCCTATCCTAGAGGCCCTATCTATGGGCCGTCGCTGCCCTCGTCATCGCCGTCGTCGTCGCCGTCGGCGCTGCTCCCGGCGGGCTCATCGTCGCTCCAATGGCCGCCGACGGGGCCCTCGTCGTCTTCGTCCTCTTCGTCAGCATCGTCCTCGTCGCTGTCGAAGTCGCTGAGATTGCCCGGCCAAGGGCAGAACCGCTTGGCCGGCGGCTCGTCGGAGGAGCTCTCGCCGTCGTCCTCCTCCTCCTCTTCCTGCTCCCCTCCTCCTGAAGAGGTGAGGTCGCAGGAGGCTCGTCGTCGCTCTCCTCCTTTCCCAACGGCGAGGAAGCGGAGGTCGCTCTCCCCGTCGGTCAGGGATTTGTCGTCCTCGGACCGGACGAGGGAGTCATGCTCCTCTTTGTCCCACTTCGTTGGGGCGAGGATGTCGTACGCCGCCTGCGTACCCCACGAGGGCGTCGACTCTCGGATTGGAGAGGACACGTAGGAAGGATCCGATGAGGAAGATGAGTTGGAGGAAGAAGAAGACATGGTGGCTCAGGAGGGCTTTTCGGAGTGCTAATGCGAAAAGGGTGAAGAGGAGTATTGTTCGGTGCGGTTGAATAAAAAGAGATGGGGATTTAATTCCGAACGATTCTCGAGGACGTGGCGCCGAAACTGTCAAATCGTGCAGAGGGGTTGGGAAGGCAAGTCATGATGAAGGACTCTGCGACGGTTCTGCTCTGCTACGACATGACCCGACGAAAGAAAGCGTAATGATTTTGGAAATGTCATTTCCAAAACCAGGGGGGCATGTGTTATCACCAAAATTTGACCAAGTCAGAGGTGGGCCGCGATCAAGATGGACGTAAAGATATATGCGCTGAAGGGATATGTGAATCGGCCTCCATGTGCGAGTTTGGGCTTAGTTAGCCCGTGTATCTTTAAATATTTTGTTTAGAAGTTAGAGTTTTACCCGTGCACGGGTACGCCGCATTAGAAAGTCCCTGGACTATAAATATGTATCTAGGGTTTATGGAATAAACAACAACCAACGTTCAACCACAAACAAATCTCGGCGCATCGCCAACTCCTTCGTCTCGAGGGTTTCTACCGGTAAGCGTCATGCTGCCTAGATCGCATCTCGCGATCTAGGCGGCACAAGCCTGCCTACGTTGTTCATGCGTTGCTCGTACTGAAGCGCTTTTGATGGCGAGCAACGTAGTTATCATAGATGCGTTAGGGTTAGCATTGTTCTTCATGCTACATGCTTTCGTAGTGCAATCCCGCCCCTGTACCCCATCATAGGTGCAGGGGCGGCACCCGCTGATCGTAGTATAGTAGATCTGATCTGTTACGATTACTCCTTGTTTCCACAAGGATTAGTTTAATATCTGCAATAGTTAGGCCTTACAAAGGGGGGAGGATCCAGCGGCACGTAGGGTGTCGTTTGCGAGCCCTAGACGGGATGTTCCGAGGATCAACCTTGTGTTGGTTTTTAGGCCTCGTCTAGGGCAAGCTTACGATCACCGTGCGTGAGCGCGAGGCCCAACCTAGAGTAGGATGATCCGATTATGCGGTGAAACCCCACATCGTCGTAGATCTAATTAGCTTTACCATGATCAAGGGACCACCATATATTCGGACACCTTGTCGAATCATGGGTGAATCGGCTGATTCACGGATAACGAGAGCCGATCGAGGCTCGTATTTAACGTTACGTGTGTGCCCGCAGGAAACTAAGCGAGGCATCATCCACACCTTCCCGACCGGTATAGGTCGTGGCACGCCTATCAGCATCGGGCGTGGCCAGGAAGCTTTGCGGCCGTCGGAGGGGTCTCAGCCGCAGCTCTAGGCTCTTCCCGGCTCTCCTGTGTTGGCCTGTCGTTGCCCGTCGGTGGGTTTCTGACGTCAACACAAATATATGCTGATTCTTTCTTTGTATTAATTTGGCAGATTCGACTATTTAGCCAGTTTTTCTTGAATATAATTTGCCTGCACCTTTTGACCTGCGCGACATAGCTAGGGTGGGATCGATGTTGTGGTTCGGTGCACAAGCAGGGTTTTAATTTGACTACGTCTATGAATGCAAGAAAAGTTAGAACAAATAAAACAAGTTTCTTTTTGTCATTTAGAACTTGTCTTAATATTGTGATTAACGCAACATGCATGAGCAGAAACGGAGAAATCCCACGCTAGCTCTTCCCCATCCTAGATGGATGCACCTTTTGCATGAATTAAATCTGGTTCCTTTACTTGCTTCATTGGCGGTTGGTGCATCAAACCGAACAAGGAAAAACGGAGAAATATTATGCAGACGTAACACATTTTGATGTGTGCATGGTCCGGTCATATACAAAAGAGGAAAGTGTTGCTCAATTAGGAGTTCAGATTTTTTGACTGCGTATCATGATTCTTTCAAAAAGCTCAAAAGCTAGGAAGACCATTAGTTTTGTTGTTGTTGAGAAACTGGCCATAACAATTCTGTCATTGTACTAAGAAACAGTTGTCAATTGCCAGCACCAGCTCATGGAGTCATGGAGAGGATTGGACCAGTCCATTATGCATGCTCTGGCTTAACCATGGACTAATATGACGGTCCCCAGAAAATGAAAAAGAATGGTGTCTGTGCTTAATCACCTCAGCAATTAATACACATGCATGCATCTATACAGTCAGCAGGGTTAAAAAGTCGACACCCCCTCTGAAATAAAATAGGAAAACAGATTCTTTGTGGACTTTGTGTAGTTGGTTGTTCCAAGGCGCGCACAGTTGACTGCGATAGTTCTCATTCCCTAGCCAAACTTTCTATACTGCCTGAAGTTGTTTATCAATTCTCTCTACTACTTTTCTGCTCCCTATATTTCCTGATGTTGACTTCAGGGACAGCTCAAACCGTCAAGCTAAACTATTGTTGTTCTCTCCCGCATAGTAGTGTCAATTTTTCTCAATTATATGTAACTTATCAACATCAAACTGCATTTAAAAAAAATAGTATCGAGTGGCTAGTCAACTTGCTAGGGCTTAAAAGTATGCATGCACCTGTAGCAGTGCAGTTTCATGGAACAATGCCTTTTGGAGAGAGACATCGAGAGAGAGTTTCTTCCACGCATGCTTGCGTGGTGTAAATAGAACTAGCTAGCACAAAATATCAATGGCAATACCAGTATATAACTGTAGACCCGAATGGAAACATCTTCTGATAAATCAAGAAATCAATTTTGACGGGGTCTAGATCGGTCGAGAGATGTGCGGGCGTTCATAGAAATACATACCGTAGGCTTTCCTCCACTTGTCGAAGTAGGGGAAGATCCTCTTGCAGTAGTCGTCGAAGCCGTCCCTCTGGAAGTCCCGCGCGCCGCCGTCCTCCGCCGCGACGGCGTGTAGCCTGGCCTGCATCTCCGAGAGGTTCCCCGACAGGAACGACGACGGCGGCGGGCCGTCGATGCCCTGCTGCCGGAAGACCTCCCCGACGCGGCGCGGCCAGCTCACCCACGCAGCCACGCACGCGCACAGGTACGCCGTGGCCACGGCCACGGCCACCGCCGACCCCACCAACGCCACCAGAGACAACGGGAAGCCCTCCATGGCCACCATGCTCGCCTGGACCATACACAGATCGTCTCTTTCCTTTCTTGCTTTGCGTATGCTCTGTCTGTCGATCTCTCTTTCTCTGTGTTGCTTTGTGTTATTCTCCTCTCGATCTCCTGCGGGGGGGAGCTTATATAGGGCCTGGTAATGGCAGTACGTGTGGAGCTAGCTAGCAGGAGGTGTGACGCAGGGTGTTAAGGTGAAATTAGGCTAAGTAACCCATGACAGGAGGGCTGAGAGGCTGTGAAGGGGTTGGATCTTTCACATGTGGCAACACAGGCCATCCTGGCTGGCTGGCTGGCGATCCACAATGCACTGCATTCCCATTTCCCCATGCATGCACGAAGACACGCCTCCTTTCCGGCCCGTTTTGGTGTGTCCCACGCCAAAACGGCTCAACTTGTCAAACGAGTTTCCGTGTTGGTGTCAGCGGAATTAAATCTGAACTCCTCCTGTATGCTCGACGGGGGTCACCAGTATGATTGCACGACTAGTCTTTTGTCGCCGTGTCTTTTTTTGTTGCAGGGATATTGTTGCTGTGCCTGCAAACAAAATAAACTATACATACTGCTAATAATTCTTCTTCTTCTATACTTCAAGATGATGTCATTATTAATACTAGTACTTGTTCTTCAAGATATAGTTAATTATAGGTCTGGTTTATAGTATTAGCACGCCGAATAATTCGTGCAGGCAATCAGTCGGTAGCTTATTTGGGCTGGGTCGTTGAAAATCAAAGTACCATGGAGTATATATAATTGGAGGTCTGTACGTAGCGTGTTTAGGTTGCAAAGGTCGATGGCTACACATTTGATAATTTAGGACGGTACATGGATGACTAGCTAGGAGCTAGCCTGGTGGTTTATTTGTAGAGGTAAGCAGCAGTAAGGAAAAGGCATCTCACTGGAATAACCGTGCACGTTATTGCTCCCATTGGGGGGTATTTCGTCAGCTTCGTGACGGAGTGTGACACGTTGCGTACTGCTTCAAGAAAAGAGAGGAATTCAACAATGTCTCCCGATCGCATTTGGTAAAAGTTCACACGGGTATGGAATCATGGAAAGATCACCTTGGTAAAGTCAGTAGCTCTAGGCTCTAGCCCGTGTGTTCCATGCATGCATGTGCACACCTACAAGAGTGGCAAAACCTCATCCTGCCGGATTTAGCTACCGGTCCATGCATAAACAACGTTGTTGAAGAAATGATGATCTCCACGACTCGACATGATATGCATGGAGCACATGCACTGCTCCTTCTTCCATCCTCTTTTGGGGTTGACGTGTTAGCGGTGGAAAGCCTTTTTTTTCGCTCCTTTGATATGCTACAAGATAGATGCATCATGCATGTCTAGATGACTACTGTTCTGAGAAGATGCACAACCATCTCTCCTACATTTTTGACAAACGCCATAATCAATTGGTTTCCTCGTTGGTCACCGCAAGATTGAAGTTGGTGATGGAGTCATTGTCATGCCTTGCTCTTCTTGGTAAGCAATGCCGTGAACACAAACCAAGATCAATGCATCACACATGGAAAGCAACACAAATTTACATACATACATGACATGCGTGGAGCACATTCATGCACATTGCACAACTTCTTCCTTTCAACCTTTTCCGGTTGACGTGTTAGTGATGGAAAACGTTTTGCTATATTTTTTTTTCCAATTTTCTGGATTAAGGTTCATGACATGTCATATAATGCTCTAGAGTGAACATCTCTCTTACACTTTCAGCAAAAAATTGGTCACATCTTGATCTGCTAATAAATGAGTAGAGTGAACTCTACCTTTTGCCCCTAGTTGCCATCTTGTGTTTACGTTCACTCAATATTTTTTTCCACATCTACTTCTTGGTTGTATATTTTGTGACGATTTTACCTCTCATGAAGCTTATCTCAAACAAATCTCAACTTTATCAATCCACTAGACCAGGAGCATCCTCCTTATCAACCAAGGAAGGATGAGAGAAAGGGAGACTCCTCAATGCCTCAAAGTGTGTAGAGCTGCCCGCTAAGAGAAGAAAATGAACCCAATAACTGAACAAGTTTCACCCACTTAACGCGGAGCATTAAATGATGGGTCCCTCCCATTCCTTCTTTAAAAGATGCTCCTCAACTCAGTATTTATGGCCCAATTTCTATGTGAGCAACCTCGAAGCAAATTGTGTATGGTTGTATCTGATATTCCGATAGAACACATAAGAATCATGGTGTAGCTAGCCACATTGTTGAGAAAAACTAACACAACTTTATAGAATTTGTCTGAGTTTGATGAGATTTGGTAAGATCTACTCCCTCCCATCCTAGAAACAAGGCGGATAAATTTTCTATATTTTACACGCCCTATTTTTAGGTTCGGTGTTGCTAGCGGCCCATATTGTCTAACCTTGAAGAAATGGTGATCTCAATGACTCGGTATGATATGCATAGAGCACATGCACCGCTGCTTCTTCCATCCATTGTTTTGCTTGACGTGTTAGCAGTGGAAAATGTTTTTTTTTTCACTCGTTTGATATGCTATAAGATAGATGTGTAGATGACTACTCTTCTGAGAAGGATAAGCTTGCACTCCCATGTCCCATGTGACATATACAATTTTAGATCCGGTGCACATATATCTCTCCTACATTTTTGACAAGCGTCATAGTCGATTGGTTTCCTCGTTGGTCACCGTAAGATTGAAGTTGGTGATTGACTCATCAATCACCAACGCGTTCTACTCTTCTAGGTAAGTGATGTCGTGAACATATACCAAGATCAACGCATCACGCATGGAAAGCAAAACAAAATGGCATGTACACATCACATGACATTCGTGAAGCTACCACAAGCACAACTTATTCTTCTCAAACTTTTTTGATTGGCATAAGTGTTAGCGGTGGAAAGCGTTTATAACTTTTTCCACTTTTCTAGATTAAGGTTTACATGTCATTTTTGTTCCAGAGTGCACCTCTCTTACAATTTCGGCAAACAATGTTCATATTTTGATCTTCTAACCAACTAGAAGAGTGAACTCTACCTTTTCCCCTAGCTGCCATCTTGTGACGACGTTCACTCAATATATTTTCCGCATTTATGTGATGGGGTTCGTTGCATAGAAAACAAAAATTTTCCTACCGCAAAGCGAATAAAACCAACAGATCTAATCTATGGAACACCCAAGATCCAATCTACTAGATCTAAGCAACGAGGTGGAGATGAGACTAACCCTCGAAGATTCCAAAGCCTACGAGATTAATCTCGTTGTTGGTGTAGACGATCGTCCCCGGTGCTGCAATCCGGCAGCACTTCCGTACTCGCTCGTACGGTGTCGATGAAGCTCCTTCCTCTCCCGTTCCTGGGCAGCGGAGGTGTGGTAGATCTCCACGGAATCCCAGCAGCACGCGTGGTGGTGGTGGTGGAGAAGAATTCCTGCAGGGCTTCGCCTAAGCCGGAGCAGAAGAAACTGGGAGGGAGGAGAGGTGGCACTTTAGGGTTTCGTACGGAGCAGCAATGGCCGGCCAAACTACCCCACTATATATAGTCGGAAGGTAGGGTTAGGGTTTCGCGAAACCGATCAAGTGGCGGCGCCTGGTGGGCCCACACCACACCCTGGCGCGGCCAAGGGGGGCCCGCGCCGCCGTGTGGTGTGGCCCACTCTTGGCCTTTCTCCGTCTCCCTTTGGACTCCGCGCGACAAAAATAAGAACCTCTGTTTTTATTTCGTCCAATTCCGAGAATGTTTCCGAACAACTTTTCTTGAAATACAAAACAGCAGAATTCTTCCAACCCTCCTCGTGATGTCTTGGATCCTATCCGAGACTCCGAACAACATTCGGTCTCCATCTCATATTCGAA
Organism: Lolium multiflorum; assembly: GCA_030979885.1. Lineage (NCBI taxonomy): Eukaryota > Viridiplantae > Streptophyta > Magnoliopsida > Poales > Poaceae > Lolium > Lolium multiflorum. The sequence goes on from CM061747.1 coordinate 192,790,754, forward strand.
TCTACTTATGCGACATCGAACCTTAAGCGTCACCCTACGGTTCGTGAACTATGCACATGGTCGAGACTCCTCTCCGAGCAATAACCAATAGCGGGATCTGGAGATCCATAATGGCTCCCACATATTCAACGATGACTTAGTGATCGATTGAACCATTTACATACGATGCCGATTCCCTTTGTCTCGCGATATTTTACTTGTCCGAGGATCATCGGTATCTCCATACCTTGTTCAACCTCGTTACCGACAAGTACTCTTTACTCGTACCGTGGTATGTCATCTCTTATGATCCAATCATATGCTTGCAAGCTAATCAGACAACATTCCACCGAGAGGGCCCAGAGTATATCTATCCGTCATCGGGATGGACAAATCCCACTATTGATCCATATGCTTCAACTCACACTTTCCGAATACTTAATCCCATCTTTATAACCACCCATTTACGCAATGGCGTTTGATGTAATCAAAGTACCCTTCCGGTGTAAGTGATTTACATGATCTCATGGTCGAAGGACTTAGACAACTATGTATCGAAAGCTTATAGCAAATTGAACTTAATGACCTGATCTTATGCTACGCTCATTTGGGTGTGTGTCCATTATATCATTCACCTAATGACATAACCTTGTTATTAATAACATCCAATGTTCATGATCACGAAACCATGATCATCCATTAATCAACAAGCTAGTTATACAAGAGGCTTACTAGGGACTCCTTGTTGTTTACATAACACACATGTATCAATGTTTCGGTTAATACAATTATAGCATGGTATGCAAACATTATCATAAACACAAAGATATATTATAATAACCATTTTATTATTGCCTCTTGGGCATATCTCCAACAGTCTCCCACTTGCACTAGAGTCAATAATCTAGTTTACATATGTAAAGATATAACACCTTGGCCTTCTGGTGCTTATCATGTTTTGCGCACGGGAGAGGTTTTAGTCAACGGATCTGACATGCTCAAACGTATGTATTTTGCAATTCATTTGCGTCTCAACGCATCACTCATTTTCCAAATGAGTCGGCATTAATTGTATATGCTTAGTCCTCTGGTGGAACCTTAATTCCGTGTAAGTCACTAATATTGTCACACACAATATAGCTTCAAAATTCTGACACTGTCGAAACTACACCAAGTTCTCCAAGAACTCTTCGACTTAACATCCTCAGTCATTGTCAAAACAATGACATACTCTGCCTTCGTTTGTAGAATCCGTCACAATATTTAGAACTCATCTAAATCTAGCATAGACATATTCTAGCTCATTGTGCTACCTTTTAAATGACACTTAGCCTAATTGAGATTGAAATTTTACTTTTATGTGACCAAACTAATATCGGTGCAACACTTTACATCGATTTGTTTGTCATTACCCATATAAAACAATATATATCCTTGGTTCTTCTAAAGTACTCAGGGATATTCTTACTGTTGTCCAATGACCATTACATGAATCATCCTGGTATATGCTCGTAACACTTTAGAGCACATGACATCTGATTTTGTACATGTTATTCGTGATCTAAAGTCACTCATGTGTTTTTACTCATTGAATGTCAAATACACTCAAGTCTTGTTAAACCTTCACATGAAAAGAACACCTTCTTAATATTTTTATATTGAACTACTTCAATATTCACTCTATGTACTTTGACTTAAACTTATTATGTGTTTCAATCTATCTTCATAGATCTTGACACTAAATATGTTTCAGTCCATATCCTTTCATTGAAATTAATTCTCAATGAAACCTTTTAATCACATCAAGTACATGATTACATTATTTTTTTAATCAACGATATGTCATCTACATAAAGTATTAAAAATATGTCTCAGCGCTCCCAATTAATTTCTTGCAAATGCAAGCATCTTCATCGTTTCTGATGAAATCAAAACTCTTTGATTATTTCATCCGGTGAAGATTCCAACTCCGCGATACTCACTTCATCCAATTGAAGTTTGTATGCTTATCTAGTATTCCACGGACCAGCAAAACTCTTGGTTGTATCTAGTATACATCCTTCATACACACTTCTGGTAAGGAATGTATTTCTGCCATGCTACTATCATATCTCATAAAAGAAATATGTAGCGATTACTAGAATAATCCACATAGACTATAAGCATTGCCACGGAAGATCTTATCTTATCGTAGTCAACTCTTTGAACTTTGTCGTAAACCACTTTTCGATAAGTCAAGCTTCTTTAAGGATATTCCATTCAAGTCCATCTATTTTATAGATCCATTTACTTTCAAAAAGTATTCACCTATCTTGGATTTCATGGCGCATAGCCATTTTAACGGAGTCAGGGCCCATCATAACTTCTTTGTATGTAGTTGGTTTATCATTGTTCAAAATCAATCCTTTGTTCACAAATCATTTATTTGATCACAAAGTAAACCACATCTACAAGGTTCAATAGGTACTTTGATCTCCATGACTATAACACTTTATAGACATGGAAGCCATGATCTTCGTAGCTGCTTCCGGAACCATTTCCGATGCTGTGCTACTTTGATCATCATGCGGGTTCATAAACCTTATCAAGTTCCATTGTCCTCCCACTCAAATACTTCGCTAGAAACAATTTCTTTGAAATAAGTAAGAAACATCGACAAACACTTTTGTCTTTGAATTTATAGTGGAAAGAATTCCCAATCAATTTTATGGGATAATCAACAAAGACATTTATCCGATTTTGGTTGTAAACTCATTTACTTATGCTATGCATACCAAAAATTTAAGAAAAGACTATTTAGGGTTTATACCCATGCCATAACTCGTATGGTGTCATTTCAATGGATCATGATGATGCTCTATTCAGTGTAAAAGCGGTAGTCTCTAAAGCATAATCCACAAAAAATATAATGACATCATTTTATATTATCTCATCATTAATCCAACAAGGTTTGGATACGTCTCTTGGATACTCCGTCATCATTATGGTACTCCAAGAAACGTGAGGTTGAGGTTGTAGAACAATTTCATAACTCTCTTAGATGTTCGCTAAAACTCGTAATTCAAATATTTCCACCATGATCCAATCACAGATATTTGACTTTTCTATTACGATGATTTCCACTTCATGCTGAAATTTATTTGAATCCATTCAAATGTTTCAAACTTCTTCCTTATCGAATATATCCACATATATATGTACTCAATTCATTGTTAGAAGTTTTCATGAAGTAGAAGAATCTCCCGCACACAACTATGCCCAATGAATCATATACATCACTATGTATGTTTCCACTAAGTTAGTTGCCCGTTCAACTCTTGGCCTATGAACGGTATTTAAGTCATTCTTTTTTAGAAGAGATTTGCAAGCGCCAAACGATTCAAAGTCGAATGACTCCAAAAATCCATTAAAATGGAGTTCCTTCATGCGTTCCTTTCTAACATGACCTAAATGGCGGTTTCCACTAATGAGTGGAATTCACATCATTTGCCTTATGGCATTTTAGCGTCAGTGTCATGTATGTGTGCTTCACCATAAAGATTTATAATAACTTATCCATCGTACATGGAATGCTGTTACAATTTGAACAACTCATTGTTTTCATTTAACCAGAACAAAACAACAATTATAAAGTTCTTTATTATAAATCTGAAGGGCTAGGTAAAATGCCAACGATAAACACAATAACACTTTATTTTGTTTCAGACGTGCATTTCTACCATATTCCTTGTCAGTCACTTAGGCCATTGTATTCTTGTATTGCGTTGTCTTGTATGACACCTCATACCAACCAATATGGTACAATTACCCAAGAATTTCATTGTGTGACAAAACAGGGAATACATTCATAACATGTATATCATCTATATACACCTGAGCTAGACTTTCTAGTCTTTCCCTTTTCTTTCTGCCACAAATCTTTTGTAGTTTCTCTTTTAGCTTTCCTCATTCTCAGAAAACACTTCACCTTCAACAACTTCTAGGTCCATTGGTCAAATACCAATAACCTTGAGGTTCTTACCTTGAAGTTGATCATCACATGACAAGCGTTCTAGATTTCACTATTAGTAACCTTTAATGTGATGAACAATTTCACTCATAATTTTTATCCATCAAATCATGATGACTTTCCGAGACCATGTCTGTACATGCTAGGCTCGTAAAGTTTTAACCTTAGTATTCGCATGTGCAAATCTGGCTTGCACTCGTTGTATGCACACGTAGAATCTATAACACCCGATCATCATGAGATGCTTCGAAACGACGAGTCTTAGCAACGGTGCATACTAAGGACGATCATTTCATGGATATGCGAATATCGTTAGTGTCCAACTAGTTGGAGGATTGGGACGCCTGGCATCCTTCGTACATTCCCATAAAACTTATGAGTTTATGTAGTCTCACTAGATTATATTCTATCATCTTGCAATAAGGTCTTAGATATCACATATATCTCATACCTTGCTTATTTCTGAAAACAAAATTTCCAGCTCCTTACTTTTCAAACGGATTTGAACTTTCAAGTTTCACGGAGACAAGATGATTTAAGGTACTAATTGAAACCATTGCTCTTTGAATCATTAATGTGAGGTTTACTAAAAGTTTGCATTAGGACTTAATCATATCTTGATTCTTTAACAATACGGTACCAGTCCGTAAAGTTACTTGTCAGACTTAACAGTATTTCTATCTCAATTTCAAGACTAGCGCATGGTAGATAACGGATGCCAATTCTACAAATTTAATTCAAAATACTATTCAGACTATGTTCATGATAATTAGAGTTCATTTTTAATTCTTCAATTAACTAGGTGAACTCCCACTCAAAACAACATCCCTCGCATTGTCTTAGTGATTACACGAACCCAATCCACTACACCAAGTCCGATCATCACGAGAAAAGATGTAGCTTCAAAGGCGAACACTCAAAGTGTTCATCATATCATTCATATGACTCATGCTCTACCTTTCGGTATCCCGTGTTCCGAGACCATGTCGTACATGCTAGGCTCGTCAAGGCAACCTTAGTATCCGCGTGTGCAAATCTGGCTTGCACCCGTTGTATGCACATGTAGAGTCTATCACACCCGATCATCACGAGATGCTTCGAAACGACAAGTCTTAGCAACGGTGCATACTAAGGATGAACACTTTATTATCTTGATATTTAGTGAGAGGGATCATCTTATAATGCTACCGTCGCGATCTAAGCAAAATAAGATGCATAAAAGGATTAACATCACATGCAATTCATAATGTGTGATATGATATGGCCTTTCTTCTTGTGCTTTTGATCTCCATCTCCAAAGCACGGACATGATCTCCATCATCACTAGCATGGCGTCAAGGTCAGTGGCGCCGCTTCATGGTTGTCCATCACTTATAGCTACTATAACAACTACTTGAAATAAAGCTATTACATGATGAATAGACACGCGGTCTTTAACAAAAATTAAAGACAACCATTAGGCTCTGCCGGTTGCCATAATACAATAATGAACATCTCATACATCAAATATAATCATTATCACATCATGGCCATATCACATCACCAAACCCTGCAAAAACAAGTTAGACGCCTCTAATTTGGTTTGCATATTTTACGTGGTTTAGGTTTTCGAGCAAGATCCAATCTACCTACGAACATGAACCACAACGGTGATACTAGTGTTGACAATAGAAGTGCAAATTACAATCTTCACTATGGTGGGAGAGACAGACACCGCAAAGCCACTTATGCAATACAAGTTGCATGTCAGGCGTGGAGCAAGTCTCTTGAAACGCGGTCATGTAAAGTTAGCCCGGGCCGCTTCATCCCACCATCCCGCAAGAAGCAAAGTACACAAACTAAAGCAACAAAAGCATCACCGCCCACAAACCATTGTGTTCTACTCGTGCAAAAGATCTATGCATAGACGTGGCTCTGATACCACTGATGGGGTTCGTTGCATAGAAAACAAAAATTTTCCTACCGCAAAGCGAATAAAACCAACAGATCTAATCTATGGAACACCCAAGATCCAATCTACTAGATCTAAGCAACGAGGTGGAGATGAGACTAACCCTCGAAGATTCCAAAGCCTACGAGATTAATCTCGTTGTTGGTGTAGACGATCGTCCCGGTGCAATCCGCAGCACTTCCGTACTCGGTCGCGCGCACGGTGTCGATGAAGCTCCTTCCTCTCCCGTTCCAGCCGCCGGAGGTGTGGTAGATCTCCACGGAATCCCAGCAGCACGACGGCGTGGTGGTGGTGGTGGAGAAGAATTCCTGCAGGGCTTCGCCTAAGCCGGAGCAGGAGAACCTGGGAGGGAGGAGAGGTGGCACTTTAGGGTTTCGTACGGAGCAGCAATGGCCGGCCAAACTACCCCACTATATAGTCGGAAGGTAGGGTTAGGGTTTCGCGAAACCGATCAAGTGGCGGCGCCTGGTGGGCCCACACCACCGCGCGGCCAAGGGGGCCCGCGCCGACGTGTGGTGTGGCCCACTCTTGGCCTCCTCCCCCTTTGACTCTGCGCGACAGAAAAATAAGAACCTCTCGTTTTTATTTCGTCCAATTCCGAGAATGTTTCCAACAACTTTTCTTGAAATACAAAACAAAATTCTTCCGAACAATTCCTCTCTCGTGATGTCTTGGATCCTATCCGAGACTCCGAACAACATTCTCTCCATCTCATATTCCGAATCTACTTATGCGACATCGAACCTTAAGCGCGTCACCCTACGGTTCGTGAACTATGCACATGGTCGAGACTCCTCTCCGAGCAATAACCAATAGCGGGATCGGAGATCCATAATGGCTCCCACATATTCAACGATGACTTAGTGATCGATTGAACCATTTACATACGATGCCGATTCCCTTTGTCTCGCGATATTTTACTTGTCCGAGGTTCGATCATCGGTATCTCCATACCTTGTTCAACCTCGTTACCGACAAGTACTCTTTACTCGTACCGTGGTATGTCATCTCTTATGATCCAATCATATGCTTGCAAGCTAATCAGACAACATTCCACCGAGAGGGCCCGAGTATATCTATCCGTCATCGGATGGACAAATCCCACTATTGATCCATATGCTTCAACTCACACTTTCCGAATACTTAATCCCATCTTTATAACCACCCATTTACGCAATGGCGTTTGATGTAATCAAAGTACCCTTCCGGTGTAAGTGATTTACATGATCTCATGGTCGAAGGACTTAGGCAACTATGTATCGAAAGCTTATAGCAAATTGAACTTAATGACTTGATCTTATGCTACGCTCATTTGGGTGTGTGTCCATTATATCATTCACCTAATGACATAACCTTGTTATTAATAACATCCAATGTTCATGATCACGAAACCATGATCATCCATTAATCAACAAGCTAGTTATACAAGAGGCTTACTAGGGACTCCTTGTTGTTTACATAACACACATGTATCAATGTTTCGGTTAATACAATTATAGCATGGTATGCAAACATTATCATAAACACAAAGATATATTATAATAACCATTTTATTATTGCCTCTTGGGCATATCTCCAACATTATGTTTGTACATTTTGTGACAACTTTTACCTTACTTTCTTATGTCTCCTTAACCGACAAGAGGATAAAATTTGCAACATGACATGGTGGGTAGCTATGTGAGCAACCTAGACGCATATATTGTGCACTCATGCTCCAATAGGACAACATAAGCGCCATGGCGTAGTTAGCCGAATTGTTGGGAAAAACTGACACAAGTTCATAGAATTTTTCGGAATTTGAAAATATTTGGTAAGATGTGATATAATTTGGTATGCACTAGTAGACGAGCAGTCATGCTTAGATGACTACTTTTCTAATACAGATTGAGCTTGCGCTTCCATGTGACATATATCATTCTAGATCGAGTGCACAACCATCTCTGCTACATTTTTGACAAACGTCGTAATCGCTCGGTTTCCTCGCTGGCCATTGCAAGATTGAAATTGGTGATGGACTCATCGTCATGTCCTGCTCTTCTTAGTAAGCAATGCCGTGGACACATACCAAGATTAATGCATCACACATGGACGGCAACACAAATTGATATGCATACATGACATGTGTGGATCCCATGCATGCACACCTTCTTCTTTCCAACATTTTTGGATTGATGTGTTAGCGATGGAAAGCGTTTTGCTTAAATTTCCTCAATTTTTTTATTTAGGTTCATGACATGTCATATAATTTCTAGAGTCCACCTCTCTCTTACACTTTCGGCTAAAAATGGTTGTATTTTGGTCTTCTAATCAATGAGTTGTGTGACTCTACCTTTTGCCGCTCTACTTGCCCCCTCGAAAAAAGTGTAAGCCATATTGTGACGACGTCCACTCAATTTTTTTCCCACATTTAATTCTTGTTTTACATTTCGTGACAACTTTTCCTTATTTTATTGTTTTCCTAAACCGATAAGCGGATCAAAGGTGCAAGATGACATGGTAGATAGCTATGCAACCTAGACTTGTATATTGTGTAAGGGAGTAGTCGAGGACACATACCTTGGTTATCGGCATGATCAACCGTTTGTGCCATCCTAACCAGGTTATGTACCTTCCCAATTTAGGGCAAATAGTAAAATATTGTAAGCACCATCATAATATCACATCTAAGGATTAAAGTATGGAATAATTCCTGAATGCAGGGGTAAAAAATAACACATGCATAAGGTCAATTTCAAAGGCTCGTATCCAAAACCGAGATTCGGGACATACGCTGCAAGTGGTTTGTTTTAGGAAAAAAATGTTTCGTCCTGCCTGCTCCCGCGAGCGGCAGGGCGGAACCCTAACCTCCGCCCGGCGACCTCCCCCTCCTCCGCCTCCTCCCTCCCTCGCCGCCGCCGGAGGGCGCTCCGGCGGCTGGCGCCGGCGGGGGGGCCTCCTCTCCCCCTCGGCGGGGTGGCGGCCGGGCCGGCGCAGGCAGGGGCGGCGCCGCGACGGGCCCGGCGGGACGGTCGGCGTGGTTCCGGCGAGGTGGCGGGCGGCTGGCTCCTTGCTGGCGCGTCCCAACGCCGGCGGCGGTGGGTGGCGGGCGGGCCCGCTGGGCCGGTGGGCTGGGCCGGGCGTGGACTGGCTCGGGCTGGGTTGGCCTGAGGGGTCTCGTCCCTGGGCAGCCGGGTGTTGCCCAGTGCCCCCGACGGCAGAGGTTGGTGCGGGTCGAGGCCGTCGCTGGAGTATGGCCGGGCTGGCAGTGCTCGTGCCTCCTCTGATTTCGTTCTTGGTAGGGACCAAGATGCCATCTCCGGTCTGCTCCGGCCGGAGGATGGTGGGGTTTGGTGGTTGAGAGGGGGTGCTCCATTGGTGCGGTGGCAGTCGCCGACATCGCCTTCCTGTTGCCCTCCGGCCACCCTTGACCACCGGGGGATGGTGTGTCTCGGTTTTTTGTTCCAGCAGGTCTAGTGTGGCACCACTGGACTCCCTGACCTTCAGGGACGCTGGCGGGCTCGTTGGGGTGTTTGCGAAAGCAAAGCAAGGCGTTTGCCATTGCCGGCGACGACGACGTCCTTGGACGCCGTTCACCTTCTTGGAGGCGTGGCCACGACACACAACTTGTCGCCGGTTGCCTGCCCCTGGGCTCTATCTGCTACCCTAGTTACTAGTGATCCATCCGAGCTCCTCCTCGAAACCCCTTTCGTTGAGGCCATGCGTCAGGCAGTACCCGACTCCATATAGACGGTGTGTCTCCCCTTTGCGCGACCTTTCCCGAGCCTAGGGTGGCTGTCTGTGGTGCGTCATGGCAGGAGGCACCCCGGTGTTCTTCAACAACTGGTGGTTTGTCGTGATTGGCATGCGCTGAGACTTAGGCGTTCTCTTGGGGTGGGTGCCGAAGCCTCCGCGAAAGCATTGCACAGCTAGCCTGTGCCGACAACGATGACGCTCGCGAGTGCCATTTTCCTTCCGGAGGCGCTCATGAAGCTTCCCTTCGAGCTCGGAGTTTCGCCGCTTCACTAGCGTAGTTAGCCGTTCCTGGGTGTTGGTGGTCCTCTGCTTGACAGATGCTCGTGTGCTAGTCCCGCTTGGTTGGATCCGCGGAGTGGCGTCTCGGGGCTTGGGGTCTCAAGCTGAGCCGCGGTGTTTTGCTGAAGTCTTAGGCGCTCTCGGAGATCTTGTAGTTTAGGGCCTAGCCCTGGTCTGCTTGTTCCTTTGTAGTAGGCTTTAGCTCTTCACCACCTGGGCTTGTATCTAAAGCTGGAATCCCCAATTTTTTCTTTTCTTTTCTTTTTCTTTGTTGCGTGCTACCTTGTACTCCTGGCCGGTTGATGGCTTTGTTAATTCAAAACTGGGCTCGTCGAGCCTTATGTTTTAAAAAAAATAACACATGACATAATAAGTACGAGCCATATCATGGCCAACTATGCAAAACAATGGATCGTCTCGCCATTGGTTCCTTCATTCACGCGAAGCAAAACAAATTTCTTGGTACGGACATTCTGGTTGAGAGGCTGGCACACATGCACATGAGACTTGGGAAGGTCGGTGATGAGTCGATGGTGAGGTGTAGGGTGACCTGTCCCGGACACATGGGCCGTGGCGTCCTTTGCAGAAACAGGCCCACAACTCCGACCGCTACACGTGCGTAAGGGCGGGGCAGGATCTCCTGGGCGTGAAACGGATTAAACCCAGGCCCAACCTATGGCTATAGCTGATGCTGCTACAGTAACTGCGCCCCTAGAGGTGTCGAGCTCCATCGTTATCGTTTTCAAGTACTCCCAGCTCATTTAATTCTGCTGAGAAAAACAAAAGAAAAAGGGTGCCCCCAGCTCATTTAGTTCCGGCAAAAAGTACACACCGTTAGATTGGTGTGTCCAATCCTTGAAACATGCATGGAGGCATGGATCCCTACCCACTGTTTTGGGCCATGTTTGGAAAGCGTGAGCTTTCCTTGTAATTTTGAGAAAATTACTCCATAGGTAGCGGTTATAAGGACCACACATCTATTATGGAACACATGACCATCAATTTGAATATTTGATCAACAAGATACTCTCCACATTTTAAAACATATGCGTATAAAGTTAGTCAAAATTTAACCTCCAATCCAAAATAAGTGTCGTAACTTTATCTAGATACAAATATACCTTATGTTGCGACACTTACTTTGAAACAGAGGAAGTATAATAAATATAAAATATCAACATAAAGATATTAAAGAAATACACCGTGATAATATATTTTACGATTGGATCTACTGAAATTGATTTGGTGTTGAAGATGTTTCTATATTTTTAATCTATAAACTTGATCAAACTTAGGAAATGATGACATTTAATGAAATATTTACACATTTTATGTTTTTTAATGGAGGGAAGTGTAAGTTAAAAAGTTGTAATAACTTCTTACATGATTGGACAGAGGGGGTATATCATTTGATTCACATTTGAAAGAAGTTAATTTTTTATGTTATAATTTTGTTGTAATATGTAGCTCATATTTAATTGAAAAATATAATTTCCGAAGTTTTTCTTGAAACATGTTCATTTTAGGCTGCAAAGGTCGACGACATAGTCACACATGCAGGTTGTGTCATCTTGCGAAGAAAGAACTATGTTGTCCTCAATGCCTCGGAGTTTATGCTTTAGGTCGGCGCTGATAGAAGAATCCATGGTCGGTGTTGTTTGTCTAAGAAGGAGAAGCAGGAGAGCAGAACGAAGGAGAACGAGCATAGCGGGAAACAAATCATCGCGAACCGACCTTAATCTAATGTCTCTAAGGTAAAACATTAATGATGTTTGGAGATGTACCGTTTCATTCTTTACGTTACTAATAGTTTTGTATAAGGGTGTAAACAGATAGAAAAGTTCCACATTGAATCCGTTTTGAGGTATCCATGTCTAATTTTAAAGAATCTGGCAGATAATGATACCCAATTCTGAAGTGGCATCCTGAATACGGTCCTCAAAACGGATTCGCCTGGTACATGCGGATATAGATTATCCAAAAAATCATTATGGATATCAAAATATTTTAAATTAGATGATCCTAGGATGTCTAGCTCCGAAATTTTACCGTTGTCAAGCGAAGGGTTTAACTACTAATTCCATCTATATTTATATCATCTCGTCAATGCATGATTGCGTTTTAGCTAAAATTATGTCACTATTCTTTTAACTAACTGGCTCTTGCAAGGCTAAAAGGTTAAATCCCTCTCATGTTTTGCTAAAAATACAATAATTATCTATCCCATCGGACGGATCAGTTTATTTACACATAGTTATGTATGCATGAAAATGAGCAGTGTAAGAGGTAGTATGGAGCTACCTCTATTTAGCTAGATAGCTTTATAGGCAGGTCGGTAGATGGAGGAGGGGATCGAGCGGCCGGTACTGATCGCGGGCAGTACAAGGTAGGTGGATCGTAGATGCATTCCCTGGGCTCCGAGCTGTCTCTATTATGCGAATCTACAGGTAGCCGGATCTGGTACTGCATGTGTGTGCGCTGCTGCCGATCGATCTCGATCGAGCAGGCCGGCCGGCCGGCCATGCACGCACAGGAGGCAGCGCAGCAAATGCAGGACCATCCTAGCGTGTATCGTAGCGTAGCTAGGTAGCTTCTGCCTCGGCTATGCGTGTGTGGTGCTCCTAGCCGTGTCGGGCGCCGGCGTCGGTATCGTGATGAGCGCGGTCTGTCGGTCGCGGCATGGGTGCGCATGTCCGTGCACGGGCCGGCGACCCCCAACGGCAACAACCGCATTCATACTGCAAGACTGCAATAGTGCCTGCCTGCTAGGAGTAGGTTTTTGGTTTTGGATCGCCGTCGTCGTCGACCTAGATCGCGAGTCGTTGTATTTAGCTGAACCTTTTTCCCCCCTTTCAGCAGACTGACTTTTGCCTCCCAATGGATTCGCCTGGTACTTGCGACCAAGTCGGCAGACAGCATCTATCAATCTCTACGAACTACGATCCCTGTTATGAGCTCATGTGCATACGTATGTACTTAATTAGTTTGTTAATCCGAGGAATATCTCAGAAAAAAAGTTAATCCGTGGGAGTGAAACAATCTACTCCCTCCGTCCCAAATTAGTTGTCCCAATTTTTTTTAAATATGGATGTATCTAGACATGTTTTTGTGTCTTGATGCATCCATTTTTTAACAAACTTGAGACAACTAATTTGGGACGGAGGATAGTACTACCATTACATCATTACATGACACTTTCTTACCGAGAGGAGAGGGAAAAAAAGGAGCCTACGTTCCTATCCAATCTCGCCACTAAGTGAATGCCCAAGGGCTGCTCACGGTCCTATAACAATCTCCGAAAACAACTTGGGCGCTATGTTCCGTTCTAATTGATTTGAGGGAGACAAACCAATGAACAAGCCATGGTTTCAACCGGAGTTAATTAAATGGAAACGGAGGGAGTATATTAGATGTATGTAGGAGAGACCCATAACCCTGCATTAATCCTATTTATCTGCCTCATGTCAAACCTTGACCAACACTCACGTAGTATTTATCTCCCTCCCTCCCAGTTAACGAAACCCATTATATAAATAGTGTCGCCGCTAACATAGAGGCTGCCTCTCCGGTCCGCCTCACCAAACAGCTCCACTTCAATCCACTAAGTTTATAATTCCTATCACATTTGGAGCCACCTCTAAGCTATGCCAGAAGCTTGTTTCAAATGCTTCGATAAACTCTTTATGAAAGTTAAACTGGAGCGAAAAAATTCTTTTGTCGTCAACCTCTTGGATGGAGGCTAGAAGCCAAGAACTAACACGGTGAGATGCCACACGAACATTGCCTTCCATGCCATTACCACTCCTGGTATAGCATGTAAAATCTCAGGGCCCGTGACAAGTTAAAATAGAAAATTATCATTTATTTATACTAAACTTTTTAACCTTTTAACAATTATAATCCGTTCTCTTGAAATGTGGTTTTAATCACTAATTTTTCCGTTATAGTTTAAAAGTTACAATGCATGATACAACAATCAACTCAATATGTAAGCATTTTTTTATCATGTAGTTTTAACTTCCCAGCCTAGACTTTCCTTGGGCTTGCCTTGCGGCAGGAATATTGCACGTGTACTAAATTTGAAATATAAAGATACTATTGTTAAAGCGATTTGGTTACATTGAATTCCTCTTGATTTGTAAGACAAGAACAAAATCACAAGTGTTCACAAATTAAATTTTGCTGCCTTGATGAACTGCAATTTAAGTACTTGTTCACCTGCATTTTAATTTCCATATATAACATGGGATACCTCTAGTATAAAGCTGATAGAGGTTTCTCGAATACATGATTGTCCAATTTAGGCGTATGTAGATGTAAAGATATCCAAGTTTTACAGTGGTTAGCATTTTTAATAACCATCCACCCACCCCGATCTGATGGTAATAAATAGTTATTCCATTCGTTTTGGTTGGTTTTAAGTAAAGCACATAGTCTTGTATGCTAGCTAAATGCATGAATTCAATGGTTGTGTGCATCACACATCTCTCTTATCTACGTACACTCGGTATTATCACACACCTCATAACATGGGCAGACAAAGCTTTAAGACGCATTAGTTTATGATATAAAGATAAAGTATGGGTTACTCATAGAGAGGAGCTATAAAAAGATGTAGTCGTGTAACCGCACAATTACATTCCTGATGATTGATCCCAAGGCCACACAACCCTCTTATCTATCCTACACTCGAAATTATCACACACCTCATAACATGGTCACACAAGGCATTAACAATAAGAAACTTGATTATTACTAAACACCATATGCTTAACCATCACATTAATTTATAATATAAATATAAAGTATGCATTACTCATAGAGAGGAGCCATAAATAGGTGCAGCCATGTAACCGTACATTTACACTCTTAATGATTTATCCCAATACCACTTTCATGCGCAAGTAAGAGAATTATTAACATATAAAGTTCAACAACTGATGTAAGATTTAAGATCACTATTAATTTATCCCTATTGAATATGCAAGCTAAAAAAAATCTTAGGCACATGTTACTCCCGCACGCACCTCCTCCAATTCACATGCAACATTGGCACCCTTATGTATTTCTCCAACGTACATGTGCACTTATACATCAGTACATAAAAACATCATAGAAGATAACATTCTTGTATGCAACCAAGATAGCTATTGCACCATTGCCATGAATACATTATTACTCATATCTAGACATAGAGATGCAATACATCACGGGGAAATAATATAGGGATTTCTATTTTCGTGCCCTCAAGTCCTTAGGTGTACTCAGTTTTTCCCAGCTCCTTAGTTTTTCCTCACTTTTCCCCAAGCCCTTGTCCGAACCCGCGAAGGAGCTCGGACGGAAGGAAGTTAAGTTGACCGTTCCGTGCTGACGAGTGGGGTCGTGTCGTTTGTGGGGTCGCGTCGTGTGGGACCGCGTCGTGTGGGGCTGGTAGGAAGGGACCGCGTGGGACAGGACGAGACCGTGTTTGTGTGGCCGTAGCGTGTGGGGCCGTAGCGTGTGGAGCCGTGTGGGTGGACGGGGGCACGAGTGGTTTCTGTCTCTTTCGCCCAGATTAGCAATTTTCAATGTACCTTTTCCTCTCTCTCGCTCGATCTCATTCATATTTGATAGCCCAAATTGGTAGCAAATCTAGAGCTTCTCCTTCTGTTTTTTAACGCCATTCATTTCTTTATGCCTTCGTTTTTACCCAATCAGGTAGGAAATCTAGGGCACAAATCCAGAGAGAAAATATAGGATAAGCTGCATACAACAACCAACATAGCATAGATATATTCAGGACAGATCCAAAAGTAGTACCGATAGATCCAACATAAGCTACATTTTACATGAATTTAAGCTGCTCTACGATAGAGCAGTCACATACGAGAGTGGGCACGTTCAACGCCTCCTGTAGCGCGTGTGACTCGCTTGGAGGTTGCGCAGGTGAATCTCAAGTGCTTTGTGTTTGGCCATGAACGCATGCACGTTCACGGTCCTTCCAACTCTAGCGCCACATCTGCCAATGGATTCAGCATGATTCACCAGGGAGTTGAAGTCGGTGGCGCGGAGCTTCCTGTTGCAGAAGGGGCACTTGTAAATGCCTCGAGCAAAAGGGCCATCGTAATGGCTGGACTGCAGCCTCCTGAGGACGTGACGAGTCTTGGTGTGGAAGGACTCCTCGTCGCTGTCGACCTGTCACGTAGCACCAAAGATCGTGCAACAACGATGATGGAACAGAGAGTGAACAAAAAATCATGCATGATAATATGGACTCGGAAAAAAGAGGTAGCCTCAGTTACATTGGACACACTTATATCCAGGATTTGAGTAAGTAAACCAAAGATCATGCACAACAAATTTATACACACCAATTGTTTACTGACCAAACCCTGAATCAATTTATGCCCAAATATTCATCATCATCGGCACAAATCTTAAACAAAAGCAAATCATAAACACTAATAACGCAAGATCTAACACAAAAGGATTGAACTAGGAACAGACGAACAGTAATAACGCAAGATCTAACACAAAAAGATTGAACTAGGAACAGACGAATAGTAATAACGCAAGATCTAACACAAAATGATTGAACTAGGAACAGACGAACGAATAACGCAAGATCTAACACAAAAGGATTGAACTAGGAACAAACGAACCCTAATAACGCTAGATCTAACACAAAAGGATTGAAATGAGATAAGAACAAGGGAACAAAGGGTTACCTCCGGCTCGTGTCGACGATGCTGGTGTCGTAGGGTTCTCCGGCGCATCGTACGCCCTGGTTCGTACGGGTCCCAAACGACGGGGGCCGGACGGTGGCGGCGGCCGATGCGCCTGCTACGTTGGAAGCGGCGAGGGCCCGGACGGGGCGGCGGCCGATGCGCCGGCTGCTACGTTGGAAGCAGCGACAGGGGCCTAGGGGGGCGGGCTGATGTGCCGACATGGGCATCTCATTCTTCTCCATCGCCGGCGGTTTTCTTCGGGGTTTTTTTTTTGGTTGTGGAGAAGATGATGGGACAGGAGAGGTGGTTTGCAGTGAGCCAGTGAGAACGTGCATCGAGGGAGAGAAAGAGGGGCTCTATAAAGACGAAGGTGGCGTGTACCGCAACACGCGTCCGCTATGCACGGCTGCAGCGTGCACCGCGACACGAGTCTAACCCTGAGACGTTTGCTGTACTCAGTTATAACCTCAGGCCTCATACAGAAATTTTATCTGTACTCGTTTTCTCGAGGAGTTAGACCGGCAAGTGCAATATACTCAGTTTTACCCTCAAGTAGCTGGTCAACAGAGAGTCAACAAATGAGATTAACATAGCTAATTGAGTCATTTCATGCAAAAAAATCCAAAAAATAAAAACATAGTGGCACCTACTCATGGAGTCTTCCTACGCAACCTGCCACATAGAAAACCTTAACAAACATATATAAATCAAGTTTTACCACAAATTGCCACTTCTCAGAATCACTAGTGTAGCTATGAAGATGCATGGTTTTCCACTCAAACCCCTTTGCAAAACATCTTTCCCAAAAACATAGTTTGTCTAAATGATGCCATAATTGTCACACTCATGTATATTTGAATTGCAAATAATTTGATGTAGCCCAATATGAATTATATTGTACAAAACACATTTTTCATTTTGTAATTCTTTTGTTTGAATCCCTTAGTCTATTTACTATTTATGTGCCCTTGGATTCTTAGTACTACTCAGTTTTGCCCTCAAGTACTGTCACAAATGCTCTGAGAAGCCCAAACTTATCCTGATTGGTTGAGCCGTTGTCACACGGATCGACTCCACGAACCGTTGATCCACTGATCTAACGGGCAGTATAATCCGTCTCTTCGTGGCAACCTCTCTCTCTCTCTCTCTCTCTCTCTCTCTCTCTCTCTCTCTCTCTCTCTCTCTCTCTCTCTCTCTCTCTCTCTCGTGCCCACCCCTCTCTCTCTCTCTCTCTGTCGGTGGAGAGTGCCCCCCCTCTATTTATGTGCAATAACGAGTTTGCCACTTAATATAGTTTGGGATATAGTATTGGTATAAACACGAGGCATACATATTTGCGGATTTCGGTGAATGCATTATTTGTCACCCCTCTAACAATTATCAACTATCTTTAGCTATCCTTTTCTTTTAGGGAATATAGTTTGGGATATAGTATTGGTATTTTGAAACGGCCTAAAAGTGGTATAATTTTGGTATAAACATGAGGCATACATATTTGCGGATTTCGGTGATTGCATTATTTGTCACCCTCTAACAATTATCAACTATCTTTAGCTTTCCTTTTCTTTTAGGGAATATAGTTTGGGATATAGTATTGGTATTTTGAAACGGCCTAAAAGTGGTATAATTTTGGTATAAACATGAGGCATACATATTTGCGGATTTCGGTGATTGCATTATTTGTCACCCCTCTAACAATTATCAACTATCTTTAGCTGTCCTTTTCTTTTAGGGAATATAGTTTGGGATATAGTATTGGTATTTTGAAACGGCCTAAAAGTGGTATAATTTTGGTATAAACATGAGGCATACATATTTGCGGATTTCTGTGATTGCATTATTTGTCACCCTCTAACAATTATCAACTATCTTTAGCTTTCCTTTTCTTTTAGGGAATATAGTTGGTAATTTTGGTGAATGCACACACTAACTTTGAAAACAACTACAAGTACATGTAACTGAATAATGGATTTGTAACAAGGTATCCCTTGTAACAACTTCTAGCGCGGTGAGCAATGATAAGAATCCGATCGTAATTATACAACAAAAAAACAACCAGCCATCGATTAGCTTGCTTCTTCAACTCGATCGATGCCTTAACTGCTTGTTCATTTTCTTCGCTTCTCCCTTCACTTCCACATTCTGCGTTGGGAGCATTAGGCATAATCCTCCTCTCCGCTCCCTCTACAAAAGTCCCCCTCTCCCAAATTTTCGCAAATAAAGCCAATTGATTCCTGCAACCAAACCCGCATTTTCACATCGATCCTGCAAATGCAAGTCTCCAAACAACAACGTGAACCCTAAATCCTAAATTCGAGGGAATAACAAGAAAATCGAGAGAAAGAAATTGGAGCGAGATCTAACCTTATCCCCCTCTCTATGCAAGCTCTGCATGCATGTCACGTCCACGGTTGCCGTTCTTTTACATATCTTTCAGAGGCTCGGTGGGCAGTCAGGGCATCTTGTCAAAGGCACGGGTCCATGCGGCCATGAAGAACGGGAGGTCAAAGAGAAACTAGACATCACCCGCTGCCGGAGAAGGGCTGCTGGCGGAGAAGAACAATGGGGCACGGAGAAAGAAAGGGGAAGCAATGGCACGGCACGCGGGGCGGCTCGGGCTCCCATTTTGCAACGGTCACCTGGGTAAGCTGTGGGTCCGGCGCGCTAACGTGAACAAGTTGTGGGTCCCACGATGATCTGGATAAGTGGAGACGTGTCCACTGCGGGGCACCAACAACGGCCCCACTTTCCAGCACCAACCAACGTCAACTAAACGGGAATCCTCCGTCTGAGCTCCTTCTGCGGGTTACAGACAAGGGATTGGGGAAAACTGAGGAAAAACTAAGGAACTAACGACCCGAGGGCACGAAAATAGAAATCCCAATAATATATAGCTCCACATATCATATTTGCCAAGAGATTGCAACAAAAAGATAACGAATATGTTTTTATGGTGACGATACCAGAGGGTAGAGCCACCCAGAGGCGATTCCGGTAGCGCTTGCGTCCTCTAAACTTTCCTGGCGCCGGAAACTAGACCCTCTATTTCTTGTTTTCGCATTTCCACCTCCGTCCATCGTGAAAGAAAATGCCAACGGATATATATAGATGGTTTTAGCTCAAAACCAAGTCGCTGGCACAAAAAGTGAGGCAAAAGGAGGCTCAAGCCTCAAGGAGAATCCATGGAGCCTCCATAGAGGGAGGTCACGCCATGGTCCCTCCTAGTCAGCCAACTGGTATATGGTGGCCCACTTTAATTAACTTGTTGCATTTGTGTTAGAAATTCCGAAGCATTCTCTTTGATCTTGCCTTTCTAACAATAAGTTTGTCTACCATCTAGATTTAAATACAAAAATAAAGGGATTTTGTAGAAATCCTGTAAATCATTTGATACAATGGTAATAACTCCTAATGTGATTCAAATATGATGGATTCAAACATAATAAAGTACACATTTCATGTATACTTTTCTGACGTATGAACAACCCCAAACTTAAACTATGCCCGTCCTTGATCGAGCACAAAGGTGTTAAGTTAAACATGGAGTTTGGAGTTTATTACCAAAAGGTACAAAGTGCTAATATGCTCATTGATACTCAAAGTATAATGAAATAATTCAAGTAGAGTAAAAGAAAAAAATCATCACATGGAGTAATTAGATAAAATAAGGTTCAAGTATATAACAAATAAATTATCATGCACTAAATGACTCTTTTAAATACCAATGGACAGTGTTACAAATTTGTGTGCAAGTGTGAAGTGGAATATATAGTAAAATAATTCTATCTCTTAACTTAGAAATAAGTAGAAAGACCCTTCGCATAGGGATGTAGATATTGAACATGCTCCAGAGCTTTATTTTAGAATATAAATAAAAAGTATGATTACATGAAAAACTAATAATCTTCCTTGCTAACACTATTTATATTTTTGGGAGTGGTTCCCATGCTTTGGCGTCCTCCCCACTCTATCTCTCATCTTCTAAAGGAGCTTACCTTTTTCATTTATTACTTTGAAATTGGTCAACATATTACCAAATCTATTGCATATTTAAACAAGCACATTATTCTTGCTTACTTTTTTTTTAGGTTGAGGGGGAAACTCGTTTAGCATGGAAGGCCAGGATCCTCTTCACCACTTCCCCGTGAGCTGTAAATAGGGTCATAAATAAGATGATTTTTAATTAAAAGATAGTACATGAGAAATTTTCCTGAAATGGCGGTGAGATGCCATATATATGTAGGTATGTTAGATATATGTAAAAATAAATACTTGGTTCAAAGGGATTTTGTATACTCAAGTACTATGTCATGCTTAGTACATGAAAGGCTAGTACGATGTAGAAAGTTAAAAACTAAGAATAATGCAACAATGTTAATTTGTACAATCCATTTCCTATAGTGCAAGCTAAATTAGATTCCTACGTAAATAAGAAAAATGGAAGTTACGTGCTACTAATTATAAAACTTGCATACTTACAATAACCGAACAATAAAACACTACACAAATAGTAGAAGCAATCATACTTTCATCCTTGTAATTATTTTTTCCCTTTTCCCTTATGCTAAGGTGCAACCTATTTCAATCATCTTTTTTTATCTCTACAGTAACTTTGTTAATAGTGGTCTTGGAAACATGAGTAAGATGCAATATAATATGAAATATCAAAGCTACAAATGCCTCAAAATTTATGTGCATTTCTCACGGTGCTTAAAGACAAAGTTTAAATGTTTGCAAACAAAGGGGTTGTTGATGTAGAGGGTGATGCGGGTCGCGGTGGGCATAGAACCTGGAACCTGAACCTAACAAACCCGACACCTGAAACCGAAAAATCACGTGAATTTTCAGGTTTCGTATTGGGATACCCGAAGTTATTTCAGGTAAGGTAGTGTTGGGCACCCGGATTGGCCCGATTAACCCGAAGTTAATTAATAATATGGTTGGTTTACCGCAGAAGTCTAACATGGGAAATACTACATTTCAGCCCAAGTCAAATAGAAAAGAAGCAACCCTAGTTTGTCCAATGTCCCAAACCCCACAAGGCCATGATGTCTCAACGTGACAACGTCTATCCCAAGGCTCTCGGTATCCAACTAGTGCTTGCACAGCCGCCAACTCCCTCCTGCCAGTGTAGCTCCAACCTCGACAGAAGGCCGCACTAGACTCCAACATCCCGTCTCCGCTATCCGCCCAGGAGTGAGCTTACCTTGTCGCGGCTCCTAGACATCGCCTCACGCCACCTCCTGTACTCCGACCTCCAACCTCGGTGCTCCATGCCTCATAATGATCCCATGGCTACAACCTCGAAGGAAAGTGTCATCCGGCAACCTCGACGGCCACTGCTGTAATTCTTTTATGTGATGCCGCTCCTCTACATGTAATAGGGTATAACCCGAGCCTGAACAACATGAAATTTTGGGTATCCAATTTCTTGGGTTCTCCTCGAAATAGGCTTTTGCCACGCTTTATAAATAAAGCAACCACAACATACAACAATCCGAAACCGAGAAACTGCTGGGGCAACAGCAAAAACATGCCCAAGAAAAAAATGAAAAGATACAAAGGAGGCCAACGGTAGACCGACAAAACAATGGCACCCCTCAACCGCAACACCCTCTGTCGTTGTCCCACCACGCTACAAGCACACGGGATCATCGAGTACCAAGGCAACACCTTCAAGAAGGG
Organism: Lolium multiflorum; assembly: GCA_030979885.1. Lineage (NCBI taxonomy): Eukaryota > Viridiplantae > Streptophyta > Magnoliopsida > Poales > Poaceae > Lolium > Lolium multiflorum. Next base: position 192,813,099 of record CM061747.1, read on the forward strand.
ATGCGACGTAGACACGACGCTGCTGCCCGGACCAACGAATTGGACCTAGGGTTTCCCCCGATACTCGGAGGGGAATGGGTATAGGGAATCCACGACGCCCTTCAAGAAGGAATGGCGACGCCCGTAGGCGCCACCGCGTCGGTGCCAGACGAACCAGACAAGGATTTCTCCCAAACCCTACACCCGCAAACCCCCCGAACATCCATGGCTTAAAAGCCTTGAGAGGTCCATGAGCGGAGGTACCAGGACACGGAAGCCGCACATCGATGGACAAGATAGAAGCACAGCGGCCCGCAAAGCTCGGACCCAAAAGGCCCGTAAAGCATCGCCAGATCCAGGCCTGCCTGGCCCAGATCCGGCCCGCAAGCTCGTGGCAGCCGCCACCCCTGCCTCGTCGTCGAACGGCCGCCCCGCACCGTCGCACCCACACACAGGGACCTCACCATCACCCAACGCGCCGCCCACCAGCTTGTGTCGCCATCTCAAGCCACCATCGCCGTCAGTCCTTGGCCAGCGCTGCATGGAGATCACAGGTGCGCCGCCTCAGGCAGATCTGGGCCCGCCTGGCCTAGATCCAGCCCGCTGCGAGCCCCAGCAGCGATGAAGCCGCCGGCCTCTAAGCTGCCCAGCCCGCCGCCAAGACCTCCCCCGCCTCCCTCCGCAGAGAGAAGGCCCAGCCACCACCAACACCACGCCGCCTCCACCAACCACTGCAGAGACGGCCGACCGCAGCTCGCGCCGCCCAAAGCCCTCGCCGCCTGCCCCAGCCGATGCCGCCGACTACACCAGGCACGACACCACCACCTCATCGCCCGTCACACCGCCGCTACAGGACCGGCCCGAGCGCTGTCATGCCGTGGCGCCCGACGGGAACGCCGCGCCCTGGCTCAGACGAGCTTCCCCGCGTCCACCAATCCGAGCCAGAGGACGAGAGAGCCCCGCCGCCGCCGCCGCCGACCGGGCTTTGCCCGGCCGCGCCCTCTGGCAGCGGCGAGGAAGGGGGGGGGGGAGGAGGAGAGGAGGAGGCGGCGGCGCTACGATCTAGGGTTTCTCCCCCGGTCGCCACGCGGGGGCGACGCGGGAGGAGGAGTCGGGGCCTTTTTTCGCTGATAAAAAAAGTTGCAAACCCCGGTCTTGGGTTCTTATTTTCAGCTAAATTTTGGGTATAAATTCTCATAACCCAAATTTTGTAAAACCCAAACTGCCCAACCCACAATTTCAGGTAAAGCCAAATGGCCACAGGGAGATGCGGGGGCATCTCCAAGCTTATGGTGTTAACCATTCTTGAATATTTTCATGGTTGGTGTAGAGGGGATGAGAGGCATCCCTAATATTATGGATTTCACCTATTCTTGGACGATTCACATTTTCGTATACTGTGAAAAACTTCACCACAAAAGTTTCACCTACTCTATTTTCTGCTGGGGAGACATTAGTACCAAAAGATAATATCTACGCTGCTATCATGACTCCAAAATAAATTTAAATTTACTGAGAGGTCAGTTTAGTTTCTAACATCAACAAAATATTTTACGACCCATTAAGCATAATATTAAAGCTCAAAAGATTAGAATTTGTCATAAAAAACAATAACAGAAATTGTAATTTTTAAGGCCACCAAAGAATGTCAGAAAATCTTGCTAGTTTTTGTGTGTGCAGAGGACTAAAAGATGTGCTTAACCTGAAGTTTTCACGATTTTTAGAGTTGCCAAAAAGGATGAAAATAAAAAAGTGAACAACAACGTACGAGATATTGGGAAGGAATATGTTGTTGATGTCATGATTCACATTATCATTTACTGAGGGAGAACATCTTCCTCCAGGCTCCGAGATTTAGTGTTAGTTCTGCAAGTTTCAGCTTATACCTAGAAAAAGTCTGAATGAAATACTTGCTGGACCCAAAAATTTGTGCTCGTTGGGGGATCTGACATCACGGATCAGAACATGCATATTGTTGCTTTGTGTGGCTTATTTAACACCCTGTTAATTACTAGCAAAAATACCCGTGCGTTGCTACGGCAGAAAATAATTGCAGCATATAACCTGCTCTCATTTTTTTCTCAAGTCTTGTACACAGTTTGATAGTATCCGTCAAAAGGCTGCACTCAAGATTTTCTTATATCCTGTATGCTTTTTCATGCCAAGGGTTATTATTAGATTTAAATAGCTATTTAAAGAACAGGAAATTCGCACACTATGACCAAAAAGAATGAACATAACATGTGACAGTGGATGGTCAGAAATTGAGATTAGCGGGAGGAATTTTTATAGTCTAAATTTTCGTTTAGGCAAAAATGACCGTCTCTACCAAACAATACACTATAAGTTATTATTAAAAGAATTACTAATATAGACTGCTATACTGCACATCTTAGAAAATTGATGTTCACTAAATCCTAGTATCACATAGGTTGACAATAGCCAATTGCCAGCTAGCTGTTAAAAATAATGTGCTGCTTGCTGCATACCTGCTGCTCAGGAAAGAAAGATATGCTTATCTGTAGATAGGATATATACGCCCGGTGGCCAATTTGTCATGCAGTTTGGCAGTAGGACGATAAAATGTTAATCAGTAGTATTAGTAGTATTAATTAGCAATATGATCAATATATTTCATATTCATGAATGAAAAAGTAAAAGATGATTTTTTTTACTTTCTCCTTCTAAAGGTTTTGAAATGCATGGTTTGTTTGTTTTTGACAGCAACCCACCATCATGTGCTTCAGACAATAAATAAGTAGAAGCCTCGCCTTCATCCTTCAGACAACAATTAAGGTTTTGAAATGCATCGTTTGTTGGGCTGCTCTAGAAGCTAAACCACAGAAAGCTTCAGATTCGACGTCCAGGCTAGAATCTCCTACAGCGTATGCCTTCAGAAAAAGTCTTTGAATAATCCTTGGATTTTGATCGACTATTCAGCCTGCTTCCTCATGGTGTCAAGTGTCCTTGCGTCCTTGCTTACCTTGTTGTGGGCCGATACTCTTCTTCACGTTCGAGATCAGCAGGAACCTGTCCCGCTACTTGGGAGCTGGGTAGTCCGCGTTGCTCGTTCCGCCGGAGTCGTTGTCGCAGTCTGGCATCCCTGAACCAAGAAACAGAGCAATATCTTTTTTCTCTCTCGAAGTATCTAGTGCACCAAGAACAGCAGTGGAAACGCGCCAGTTGTCCGTGTCCATCTCCGTATGTAAAATCGCCTGCATGCACGGTGCCTACCTGGCTACCTACAAGGACAGGCAGCCCTTCCACCTCTTCTCACCACCGGCGGTGATAGAGCGGCCGCAGCCTGCAGGGCAGGGCAGACCATAGCTAGCCCGGGCATTACGATCTGGTTGTCGCGGCAGCCCCGGGACACGTCGAGGCGACGCGGAAGATGGAAGCGTTTTGCGTGGGAGACCACCGGAGGAGGCCGTTCTGCGGGCGTATGGCATCCATGGAGTTGTGCTGGTTATTCGTCGGCTCGATCGGAAACCTCACAAAATCGATCATCGTCTTTGATCCTCTACAAATCCTCGCAAAACTATTTCATCCCCCAGTTCCACAAAAGATGAAAATAAAAAAGTGAACAACAACGTACGAGATATTGGGAAGGAATATGTTGTTGATGTCATGATTCACATTACCATTTACTGAGGGAGAACATCTTCCTCCAGGCTCCGAGATTTAGTGTTAGTTCTGCAAGTTTCGGTTTATACCTAGAAAAAGTCTGAATGAAATACTTGCTGGACCCAAAATTTTGTGCTCGTTGGGGGATCTGACATCACGGATCAGCACATGCATATTGTTGCTTTGTGTGGCTTATTTAACACCCTGTTAATTATTGTCACAAGCAGGGGAAGTTATGCTGTGGAGAGGAGCAAAACATACAACTTCATGTTGCAGAGTTGTCCTATGGCTGAAATAAGGAAGAAAGAAGGTAAACGGGAAGCAAGTTTTGGACAAAATGGATGGAATAAAGGATGACAGGAGAACTGCCCCACCTGGCTATTTTCTTGCTAAAACTAAAAGTCAGACAACTAGAACCAACTATCACCGGCATGGCAAAGAGCCCTTACTCCGCTATTGAACGTAAATGTTTTGTTACTTCGATTGCTTTATCCCCCGTTCTAAATCGATGTGTCCAAACAGGAAATCCAGCCGAAGCATCCCGCGCGGATGGAGTGCACACTACGTGTTGAACCGTGATTAGATCACAAAACTTTGCTGATTTTTTTGAAACAAAGGCAAAAGCTTTATCTTATCTATTAATTAAAAAAATGCTTAATTTTTTAGAGGGAAATCGGGTGAAAATCGATACAAACAAATTTGGCTGAATTGTGGTAACAACTTGAGAGCTTGTGTTGCGGGCGATGTCCCGTGGAAAGTTTCAAGTGGGATGGGAACGCGGCATGTTCCGTGTCCCATCCCACATCCATACACAAGTTAATCCCGTTTAACTAATCTTGTTTCTCCGGTGTGGGCTAAAACATACTTGCCCATCTAGTCCCGCCTTGTGCGTCCGCATATAACGATTACTGCAGCGCTGCAAGTAGTAAGCGACAATACTGGCTAGCTGCTGTCACAAACAGGTTACCCGGGCGTCCCATGGATCTCGTTCGTCCCACACATCCTACCTAGAGATGTCCCTCTAATCCCAATTAGTCCCGACCGGAATGATTAGATGGGAAACAATCATCCCATGTTCTACGGCCATGCGAGTATGGCGACATGCAAAGCTGAATCCTCATATACGCGACTTCTCCGAAGTCTGGCGATTGCCAACCGACTCTACACTCCCCTCCTCGACATGACAGTCGCACTCACGCTCCTACGGAAAATATGGGACAACGGGAACATCATCGTCTTGCGAAACGAAGAAAGCAGTGCCCAATCCACCCTCTTCAATGTACTCTCCGGCCCCTCTCTCTAGTTGTATCGGTTGAAGAACCCTTCTCAAAAGGAGGACCGATAGATTGCGGAATATTGATTGTATTGATATGTGGTAATTGGTGATTACATTGAGCCTCTTGGGCTGTTTATATAGTACTAGAGACTTGGAGGGCAAGAAACCTAGTAGAGATAGAATTGGAGTACAATCTTAAACTAACAAATATAGCCTAGACGTGATATACTCTAACACCCCCCCGCAGTCGGATCGGTAGTGACGCGAACGGTCCGACTGGAGAAGAAGCCGAAGACGTGGTGTAGCCCTTGATTGCTAATGTCGATGAAGCCGTTGTTTGTCGTGGTCGTGCCGTGTTTGCTCGCCTTGGAGAACGTTGACATAGGCATCCCCAATGGGCCTGCCGAAGATGGTACCCGGGGTTTACTGAAGGCCCAGGACTCGAAGGATACAAAGATCGGAAGCCCATTTGGTGTTAAGGAAAGTTAGGGTTGTATTAGGAAATATAGAGACTTGTAATCTTACGGGACAAAAAAAACCCCTGTAACTTGTATATTTAAACCCTCGACTCCACCTCCTATAAGGGGGAGTCGAGGGTCAAAGAAAGGATCGAATCTATTGTCAACAGAACCCTAGTTTTTACAATCAGCGAGTACTTTTCGGCTGAAACCTTCGAGATCTACTTGCCCTCTACTTCTAGCAAAACCCTAGTCTACAATCTGTAGGCATTGACAAGTTAATACCTTGTCAATTGGCGCCGTCTGGGAATTAGAGGTTGCAAGGAGCTGATCTCGATGGCACGTCCAGAATCGTCGACTTCGTCGGTAGCAAGCAATGCGATGGATCGAGGTAACCGGAAAAAAACTGATCTAGTCGATTTTATTCCTCACCCGCCCTCCTGTTTGGATGCATGTGCGTATCTGGAGGAGCCCATCGTCATGACGTTCAGAGAATTCCGATTTGGCGTCAACAAGGAAGGATCCTATCGTCTCGAAGTTCCGATCTCGTCGGAATTTTCAGCGATCGATTCTGACTTTTCATCGAGCCATGAAGAGCTTTTGTCGCCACGCTTCATCAACACCAAGGCAAGCGGAAAGCTCCCCAAGATCTTCAGCGACATATCCTTCGAGTCGTGCGGACTCATAAGCGCGACTCCGACAGCGTCGACCTTCAACTTCATCGACAAATCTGCTGCCATTGGAAAGGTCTTCACCAATCTCTATGATGGTGTCACCAATCCCGACAAAACCAACACTCAAAATATCATCAAGTCTATGCAATCGAGGAGACAAACCGAGTAGAACCAGAGACGTCAGAGGCTTTCGACGATTTGGGAAACCCATATGTCGATCCCGCTGATCTCAGAAGAGGCCTAGGCACTAAATATGTCGGGACCACTCCACGTACAAGAGTTCACCGCAGCAGCGTGGGACAGAGCCGCAAGAGCCATGGATGGTTCAGAACCATTGACCACAACTGCTACTGCAGAAGAATTGCAAGCCTATCAATATAGACTTGCTCGTGTGAGTAGGGAGTTGGAAAAACAAACAACTTGAATAGAAGAAAGGAGGCGCCCGGTCAAGTAGGCGACGAGCAGAGCTATGTGGACAATCAAGAACTTCGGGAGATAGCCATAGGGAAGCTCGGAGGAGAGCAAGATCTCGGCTGCAAAATATACCTGAAGAAGAGAGAGGAAATATAATCCAAAATCTCGACATGTCTTTCATGATGATCGATACAAGGGGAAATATCATCCCGAAAACACCAGAAGCTGGGTACATGGCAATGCAAGCTTATATCCTTGCATCCAGACCACCTCCGGGGGACCCGAGAGAAGCATTGTTCAACATGGCAATGGCAGTAGTTCGAGTCATGGGAACAGCGTTTACAGCCACACCTCCCAAAGGAACTGCAAGGCAAAATAGTCCACGTCTCACCACAGCAGTGCAAGATCCACCAAGGACAAGTGGAGCAAGGGATACAGCGGCTCAAGCAAGGGTGGATAGAGCGCGACAAGAAAGAAGAGAACATCGGCAATCACCAGAAGTTGCCGATGAAGATATGTGCGGGCTCCCGTGCTTTACGAGACGAGTTCGAAAAACTCGAGTCCCGTCAGGGTTCAAGCTACCCGAAAATTTCAAAAAATTCGACGGCTTACAAGATCCCGAAGATTGGCTCGTTGATTATCTCGAGATGATAAAGTTGATAGGAGGAACCAGAGCAACAGCCATGCAGAGCATCCAAGTACATCTGAGTGGAGCCGCGCGATCCTGGATAAAGAAACTTCCCCCAGGTTCCATCGACAACTGGGATAGTTTTGAGGACATCTTCGTGAAGAATTTCCGATCCACCTGCAAGAAACCTGCGTCACTGGAAGAGCTGAGGGCGTGTAGACAGAAACACGACGAATCAATGCGAAAATATATACAGAGGTGGAATATTATTAAAAACTCGGCAGAGGACATATCTGACGAGAGGGCAATAGATGCGTTGAATTCGACGAGGGGATTTCGTCGAAGACCTAGGGAGAACCAACCCAAAAACAATATCAGCACTGATGGAAATAGCAAACAAGTGGGCAGATGGAGAAGATGCTATACATAACAAGCGACATAGGTCGCCAGAGGAGGACCGCAGTCGAAATTTTCAATATAGAGGGCGATTTTCTCGACAGTTCTACAACAATGATGCTCCTGGCCACATATCGGCTGGTTTCCGAGGAAACTCTGGAGGAAATAATCGAGATGATTACCAAAGGAGTAATGAGCAACAAGGTGACAACAAAGGAGACTTCCGTAGCAACAGGCAAAATAGTGGACCAAGGTTTCAGAGACCTTATGTGTCTCCCGAGGAAATGATGAATGGACCCTGTCAGATGCACTTCTATCTCGACAATAATGGAAAGAGGCAGTCAGGACATCTCCAGAAAGACTGTCGCAATTTCCAAGCAATGTTGCGGGCCGCAGGGATCGCTAATGCTCAAGCAATGAATAGAAACCCCCAGGGGCCAAGGAGTGAGATACACCTCCCACCTCCTCCCGTAATTACGGACGAAAATCGGCACCAGCTCAGAATAGCGGCAGCACCACATCCACCTCCATATGTTGATCCTAACTCCAATGGTGCGGTCTCGATGATTCAGAAAGCTAGGCCATCTAATAGGGCGCAGAAAGTAATCTCGCGGCAAGTGTTCATGGCAGAGAAGATGCCTCCACCAACATGAGTACCTAAATTGGTCGGGACAAGACATTGGCTTCAAAATTGCGGATCACCCGCAGCAAGTTCCTCGACCAGGGCAAGCTGCACTTATCTTACCCGCAGTAATTGCTGGTTTTGACGTGTCGAGAGTCTTTATAGATGGCGGCAACAGCTTAAACCTTATGTATGCAGATACATTAAGGAAGATGAACATATCTCTGGCAAATCTAAAACCAACTGACACACATTTCCACGGGATCACCAGAGAAGCCAAGTTATCCGTTGGGCAAGATCAATCTCGACGTTCAGTTTGGGACCCGAGAAAATACAGGATAGAGAAACTGGAGTTTGAAGTTGTGGATTTCCGTCGCAATATCACGCCTTGTTGGGACGACCAGCATATGCCAGGTTTATGGCGGTACCTCATTACACGTACTGTTGTGGAGGTTGCCCGGACCTAAGGGACCAATCACATCAAGGGAAGTTTCGCGCTAGCCGATAAGTGCGACAAAGATTTTCATCGACTGTCGGAAACTTTCGGGATGCAAGCGAATATATGGCGCCAAGGCTCACCGACTATGATGTGCTGCCATACGGAAGGCCACTCGGGAACCAACCTTCAATATGCTAAGGATTCAAAAGAGGTGCAGATCCACCCGAGATCCAAAGAAAACGACGTCCATTGCAACAAACATGGACCTCGCATAGGAAAGCGCGCTCGTCGAGTTCCTCCGTGAGCACTGGAAAATCTTCGCATGGTGTCCAGTGACATGGAGTACCCAGGAACTTGCGAGCACCACCTAAACTTGGATCCAATTGCGAGACCAATCAAACAACCTCCGTTTCGGAACCAAATCGCAAAGCTATGCTATCAGAAATAGATCGACTCAAAGAAGCTGGTTTTATTAAAGAAATATCTACAGAAGCCACGTGGGTAGCTAACCCAGTGATGGCGCCGAAGAAAAACACGAAAGTCCTTCGCATGTGTGTCGACTTTACGTGTCTCAATAAACACTGTCCAAAGGATCACTCCCAAGGATCGATCAAATCATCGACTCCGGCAGGATGTGAACGTCTTTCCTTCTTGGACGCATATTCTGGTTATAACCAAATCAGATTAAAAGAAGATGATGAAGCCAAGACAGCGTTCATAACACCTTACGGTGTTCTGCTATAGAACAATGCCCTTTGGTCCGAAAAATGCGGGAGCAACATATCAGCGGATGATGCAAATGCCTTGCAACACAGATTGGAAAAAATGTACAAGTTTACATTGACGATGTCGTCATAACATCAAAAAAGGGGACAACGCTGATCGAGGATTTGAAAGAAACCTTCGACAACCTCGACAAATTCTGCCTTAAGTTGAACCCGACAAAGTTCTCCTTTGGTGTTCCTGCGGGAGAGCTTCTCGGGTTCCTAGTATCAGCGAGAGGGATCGAGGCCAATCCGGAGAAAATCCACTCCATCGTAACGATGAGGAAGCCGACAAAGTTGAAAGAAATACAACAGCTGATGGGGCGAGTCGCAGCTTTAAGCAGATTCGTCGCCAGGTGATGCGCGTAGATGTACACGTCCGTTGGGAACCCCAAGAGGAAGGTGTGATGCGCACAGCAGCAAGTTTTCCCTCGAAGAAACCAAGGTTATCGAACCAGTAGGAGCCAAGAAGCACGTGAAGGTTGTTGGTGGAGGAATGTAGTGTGGCGCAACACCGGTGAAACCGGCGCCAACGTGGAACCTGCACAACACAACCAAAGTACTTTGCCCCAACGTAACAGTGAGGTTGTCAATCTCACCGGCTTGCTGAAAACAAAGGATTAAGCGTATCGAGTGGAAGATGGTGTTTGTTTGCAAAGAACAAAAAAAAGCAGTAGAATGTATTCAGATGTAAAAGAATGGATCGGGGTCCACAGTTCACTAGAGGTGTCTCTCCAATAAGATAACTAACATGCTGGGTGAACAAATTACAGGCGGGCAATTGACAAATAAAGATTCAATACATATCAACGATGATTACTATGTGATTTAATCAGGGCATTACGACAAAGTACATGGACCGCTATCCAACATGCATCTATGCCTAAATAATCCACCTTCAGGTTATCATCCGAACCCCTTCCGGTATTAAGTTGTAAACAACAGATAATTGCATTAAGTATGGTGCGTAATGTAATCAACACAAATATCCTTAGATAAAGCATCAATGTTTTATCCCTAGTAGCAACAGCACATCCACAACCTTAGAACTTTCTGTCACTGTCCCAGATTAAATGGAGGCATGAACCCACTATCGAGCATAATTACTCCCTCTTGGAGTTACAAGTATCAACTTGGCCAGAGCCTCTACTAGCAACGGAGAGCATGCAAGAACATAAACAACACATATATGATAGATTGATAATCAACTTAACATAATATTCTATATTCATCGGATCCCGCCAAACACAACATGTAGCATTACAAATAGATGATCTTGATCATGTTAGGCAGCTCACAAGATCTAAACAATGGTAGCACAAGCGGAGAAGATAACCATCTAGCTACTATGGACCCATAGTCCAAGGATGAACTACTCACGCATCAATCCGGAGCGGGCATGATGATGTAGAGCCCCTCCGGTGATGATTCCCCTCTCCGGGGGTGCCGGAGGCGATCTCTGAATCCCCGAGATGGGATTCGCGATGGTGGCGTCTCTGGAAGGTTTCCGTATCGTGGCTCGTAGGGGGTTTCACGACGAAGGCTATTTGTAGGCGGAAGGGTAGGTCAATGCATGAGGGCCACACACCTCCTCGGTCTTCCTGAAGCTTCGTAAAAATAGGCCCCGGGCGTTGATTTCGTCCAATTCCGAGAATATTTCCTTACTAGGATTTTCAAACCAAAAACAGCAAACATCAATGGCACTTCGGCATCTTGTTAATAGGTTAGTGCCGGAAAATGTATAATAATGCTGTAAAGTATGTATAAAACATTCAAGTATTGTAATAAAAGTAGCATGGAACATAAGAAATTATAGATACGTTTGCGACGTATCACCAGGCTGGGAGAAAAGGCACTGCCGTTCTATGCATTGATCAAACAAGGAGAGAAATTTCAATGGAACGAGGAAGCAGAAAGAGCCTTCGAGAATCTCAAGCGCACAATTTCGACACCACCAATCTTGGTGGCGCCTAAAGAGAAGGAACCCCTCCTGCTATACATCCCAGCCACACCTCAGGTGGTTAGCAGACGCAGTCGAAAGGGAGGAAGAAGGAAAACTCCATGGAGTACAAAGGCCAGTATATTTCATCAGTGAAGTACTATCGCCTTCAAAACAGCGGTACCCGCAATACCAGAAGCGGCGTAGGTTTGTTTACAACAGCAAGAAAGTTGCAACACTATTTCTGCACCCGATAATAGTGGTTAATGAGGCTCTTCTATCAAATATATTAAACAACCCAGAAGCTACGGTGTCTCCCTTTGGGGAATAGAGCTTTCCCCTCGGGACATCACGTATGAAAAAGAAAAGCAATAAAGTCGCAAATCTTACCGGACTTCATCGTAGAGTGGATGGAGCTACAAAATACAGGACCTCCAGATTTATTGAGAACCTGGACTATGAACTTTGATAGGTCCAAAAGGTTAGAGGGTGCTGGAGTAGGCGTGATACTAATATCACCTGAAGGCGACAAATTGAAGTATGTCTTACGGATGACGTTCCCAAACGCGTCTAACAATGAAGCAGAATATGAAGCTCTCATACACGGGAGGAAGATGGCGAAAGCTTGTGGTGCAACCCGACTGAATATCTTTGGCGACTCACAATTGGTAGCTCAGCAGGTCATGAATCAATGTGATGCAGTCAATGAAAGTATGATAGCATACAAGGAGATGTACAACGAGCTCGAAAAGTTGTTTGATGGATGCGAATTAAATCACATCAGCAGGTTAAGCAACGACGAAGCCGATGTTCTCGCAAACATCGGGTCGCATGTCTCGCGATTCCACCAGGCGTGTTTTGGGAAGAAATAAGCGAGAGATCCACAAAGCCGACGAAACCAAAGAAGAAGGAGAAGGATGAGAAACCCTCGGGGCTACAAAAGAATCACTCGAAGAAGAAGAGGAACAGGAGCTAGTCATGATGGTGCAAATTCCATGGATGCAGGCATATATATCATACATCCTAAGGAAAACAATACCCGACGATCCAGTTGAAGCAAGGCGAGTAATTAGACGTTCTAAAGCCTTTACTGTGGTCAACGGGGAGTTGTACAAGCGAAGTATTTCGGGTGTGCTACAGAGGTGCGTTACACCCGAAGAAGGAAGGATAATTCTAAAGGAAGTACACGAAGGAATATGCGGTCATCATGCAAGCAGTCGAGCTATTGCAGCCAAGGTCTTCAGAGCAGGATTTTATTGGTTGACATCAATTGAGGACGCGAAGGAAATAGTGCGAACTTCCGACGCGTGCCAGAGATTTGCCGCAAAACCTCATTCTCCGGCAGCAGAGTTGATGCCAATCCCGTTGTCGTGGCCCTTTGCTCAATGGGGTCTCGATATGGTGGGAAAATTGCACAAAGCTTCGCCAGGAGGATATGAGTATATGCTCGTTGCTGTCGACAAATTTACCAAGTGGATAGAAGCAAAGCCGTTGACCGGACGGCGCGTCGGCAATCACGTTTGTGAAAAGCATTGTTTTTCGATTTGGAGTCCCTCATAGTATCGTCACAGACAATGGCAGTAATTTCACATACAAGGAGTTCAAAGCATACAGAAGTGGGCATCAAATTGAGTTTTGCATCTGTCGCACACCCGCAGACCAACGGTCAAGTCGAGAAAGCCAATGGTATCATCTGCAATGGTATGAAGAAGCGCCTATTAGGACCATTGGAAAAAGCTCGACATACTTGGCCAGAAGAATTGCCAAGTGTGTTATGGAGTATCCGAACAACACAAAATACGGCGACGCAGAGACGCTGTTCTTTCTGGTTCACGGAGTTGAAGCAGTACTGCCGATAGAAATAGAGCATGATTCTCCAAGAGTAACAGAGTACGATGAAGAAACTTCAAGAAGAGCTTTGGAGTATTATCACGGGTCGCTAAGTACCAGCAAGATCTAAAAAACTACCACAGTCGAAGATTGAGACCACGATCTTTTCAGGTTGGAGACTTGGTTTTACGACTCAATCAAAAAAGCCATGAAAAACTCGAGTCACCATGGCTTGGCCCTTACATCGTCACAGAAGTAATCGAAGGAGGATACAGAATCAAGGACAAGAAGACGGGGTCGCTGAGCCAAATCCTTGGAACGTGGCGCAGCTCGGGCTTTTACGCTTAGAAGCCGAAATATAGTCTCCTTTTTAAACATACAATGTAAACGCCCGCGAGTTTTCAGACGCACTCTTTTCCTTTTTCGGGGCACCGAGTGGGGAAAAAGTTTTTAATGAGGCGGGCTCGCGGTGCTGCAATATAATAAAGATAGTGGAGTTATATATCTTTTCGACAGCTCGGGACTTGCACCCAGAAGATACAATATACACAATGTCGACGAATATAACTTGCAAAATATCTCGCCTCGGTGCAAAGCACCTCGCAAAAACAAAAAGGTGGCGCAAAATAGTGATCAACATAAAGCTCGGGGCTGACGCCCGCAAAAATAGTACACCCAATATAATTTATCTTTCCTTGGGTCAACCTCGCATTATAAAAAGAAAACATCGCCACCAAAGCGCCCGGGGGTTTGACATTGAAAAACAAAAATCTAGTAACTTTACAATATAGATTATGTCTACAACATACATGATACAATTCTTGGGAAGTAAATATTCAATGGTTGCCCAGTATATTATCTATCGTCAACCCTTCATTATTTATAGCACGAGTGCTATGTTCAGCATAGCTGCCCTTCACGAAGAATTCGGCGTCCATCCGAAGAAGCTCATCCATCATGTCTTCTGCAACAGGGGTCACAATGTCGTCATACTTTCTGAAGTTCTTCTTCCTTTTCGCCATCTTGGGCAGGCACTTAGGAACAATTTGACCCACGTCTAACTTTGGGTAGCAGATTTTTATCATAATCATAGCAAACCTTGCGCCAGCAGCTAATTGGGCCCGCACAAAGCCATGAATTCGAGGAGCATCCCGAAAATTTTCCATCAGAGCAGGAAGGGTCTCTGGCATTTTATTACGTGGAAACATGGTGCCATAGACCAGAGACAAGGTCCTTGTACAGAAAAGAATTTCGCGGACTTGAAGCGCGCGATCTTGAAATCTGACTATCTGGCGGGTACGATCAGGTGTGCCCCAAAAATTGGAACCATGATCCCGCGCAAGTCTGAGAAGCGTATTGGATCGAGCTTCAACACGCTCATCTTCGGTAGCAGTGTCCAAGAAAGAACCTATTTTGAAAGAATCAGCAGGAAAAGAGGAGACAAGCAACAGGAAAAAGAAGTATGACTAAGTTAATGAAACACACCTGCCATATCCAAGCTAGCATCCGTCAGTAGCTGAAGCATGAAATTTTCTCGAGCAGAAGCTGCAGCAGCCTCAGCAACCGCGGTTTCCTTTTCAGCTATGGCATCTTGAGCCTGTTGAAGCGCAATCTTTTCCTTCTCGGAAGATTTTCGGGACTGCTCCATGATCATAAGTGACTGTTTCTTCGTGGATTGGAGCTGCTGGCGAAGTTCTTCAAAATCTTGTGCTGAACTTTTATTTGACGAATCTTCAATAAGTTCGGCGGCAACTGGTGTTTTCTTCAAGCAGGATGAAGCAGGAAAAACTTCGGAAGGACCAGGAGTCGCAGTATAGTTGTCAAAAATCAACTGAAAATAAAAGTTTCGACATCAATCATCAAGCAAAGATAGATTTCCATTGATTCTCAAAGTATGTACATGGATATTACAAAAGAAAGATCACTAACGAACTACTGAAAGTTGCCGACAAAGCTACTACGGCGACAGCGCCAAAAGAAAGTAAAAACTAAAAGAAAAGACAAGGTGGTCTACTTGACCTCCGGCTGGGAGCAAGAGTGGGATCATATCCAAGGTGGGCAAGGATTTTCTTCGAGTTGGGTTTGGCAGCCTTAATCAGCGACTGCCACCTCTTCGTTTCCATCTCCTCCGTGCCGCCAACTCTCGCCCAGTCGATTTCTTGTTGGCTCTCAGCAACCAAGGCAAATGTACCTTCAACACCAACTTTCAATCCCTCTTGGCGAAGTTGGAGTCCAAGTTTTTCTTGCAAAGAGAAGCACTTGGCGAGAGCAACAAAAGTTGCGGGTTCTTCCTTCTTCTTGAAAAAATATGGGAAAAGCCGCGACAGGCCAATCTTAGCTTCAGTAAGGCCTTCACGGGCCTCATCACCATGGATTTCAAGAAGAGAAAGCGCGTCGAGGAGTTGGTCACCTTCAGGGCTCTCCAGCTCATATTCTTGATTTGTTCTCCGTGAATAAAGTAAAAGGAAGTTGATCAAACGAAAAAGGGAACAAAGACGACTCAAAGAAGCAGTGAGGGTCTCTGCGCACTTACGAATAAAGCGTCGAGTTTGCGACTCAACGACTAAGGATTTCTTCTTCATGAGCAGAATGCTGAGCTACGTTCGCTCGTGCATTTTCGTGTCGTGAAGTCTTTTTTGAAGATCTTCGACGGCAGCAGCATCTGCTTCAGCTTTCATGCGAGTTTTTTTCGCTTTGCTCTAACTTTGCAGCAAGAGCGTCAGCGCGTTTGTTAGACTCCGCAAGTTTTTATGCCATAATAAAGACAGACAAGTAAAATATTGTAGCACAAAATGGTAACAGAATATACTCGCCAAGGAAAGACAGACAAGGAAAAAAAAGGGTACCTTCAAGTTTGGCGGCATACTCGCGGTACCCAACAAATTGGGTACCGAAGCGGATAAGCTCCTTCATGAAAGGCTAAAGAAAAGACCATAAAAAGGGGATCAATATAGGAAGTGAAAAGTTCGACATCACGAAGAAACAAGGAAAGGGAAGTTAAGAGAAATGAAGCCAATATAGGGCGAAGAAGATAACTTACTTCTTCCATTAAAGGAGTCGAGGAACAGCCAATTAACATGGGAGGTTCCTTGGCTGATTCTACCCTAGCCCTCTTCGGCGAAGGAGCTTGAGGGCTCACAGTTGGCGTCGGATGCTCTGTGTTTTGATGAGGGGGTGAAGTTTCGTCGCCATCGAGCTGAGCTTCGGAAACAACTAAGGTACGGGACGTGCTCGTTCGAGCAGCTGCGTCAATAGGAGCATCCTCCTCTTCATCACCACTACAACAAATAAACCGACAAGATAAGAAAGCAATTTGAAAAAGTATCGAGAACAGACAAAAGATAGTGAAACAAGAACTTACGAACTGACAAGAGCAGCCTCGTAAGGGTCGATAGCCTTCTTCCCAGTACCAGGTGCAGGTTCTCCGGCACGGGCGGCACCAGCTTTGGAGGTGCCGGAGTCAACAAACTCATCCCTGTTCCTTTTGTTCTTCGGAGAAGCAGCTGGAGGAGGAGAGGGTGTCGATGCGGTTGCCTCGGTTTCAGCGTCCTTTTTAGAGGATGCCGCGGATTTTCGAGAACCCACGTTTTCACTCTAAGGGCGAGACGTACCCTGGTTGTCGTCGGTGACAACAACCCTTTCTTCGACTTCCCCACCTTCGGGAAGGGGAGGAAGTGGCGACGCAGTCACATGGCCCTATTCAAGAAAGAAAAAATATATAGGCATGGATCGGTCTCAAGAAAAGCAGTCGAAGGAAAAGTAGTATGAAAAAGACAAAAGAGAATGCATAAACATAAGTACTAGCATATTACCTGCGGGAGCGCGTTGGTGGCGCTATACGGCGTCACACCGCAAGATGTCGGGACGGCATCCTTTTTGCTCAGCGACGAGATTTTTCGGACAAGCTTTTCCAAGTCTTTGGCCGATAAATCCGTCGACAAGCGATCGACATCTCCATCGCCAGCATACATCCAGAGGGGGTTTTTGCGAGCTTGCAGAGGCTGCACCCTAATCCTAAGGAAATACGCCGTGATTTAGATACCCGATGCTGGCGTGTAGTTGACGTGGGAGTTAGAAATCTTTGTGGTGTAACTTTTCTTCAGATCCCCGGCAACGGCGCCAGAAATTTAGCTTGATACGCGTAGATGCACACGTCCGTTGGGAACCCCAAGTGGAAGGTATGATGCGTATAGAAGCAAGTTTCCTCAGTATGAAACCAAGGTTATCGAACCAGTAGGAGCCAAGAAGCACGTGAAGGTTGTTGGTGGAGGAATGTAGTGCGGCGCAACACCAGTGAAACCGGCGCCAACGTGGAACCTGCACAACACAATCAAAGTACTTTGCCCCAATGTAACAAGAGGTTGTCAATCTCACCGGCTTGCTGAAAACAAAGGAGTAAGTGTATCGAGTGGAAGATGGTGTTTGTTTGCAAAGAACAAAAAAGCAGTAGAATGTATTCAGATGTAAAGAATGGACCGGGGTCCATAGTTCACTAGTGGTGTCTCTCCAATAAGATAACTAACATGTGGGGAACAAATTACAGGTGAGCAATTGACAAATAAAGATTCAATACATATCAACGATGATTACTATGTGATTTAATCAGGGCATTACGACAAAGTACAGACCGCTATCCAGCATGCATCTATGCCTAAATAATCCACCTTCAGGTTATCATCCGAACCCCTTCATTAAGTTGCGAACAACAGATAATTGCATTAAGTATGGCGCGTAATGTAATCAACACAAATATCCTTAGACAAAGCATCAATGTTTTATCCCTAGTAGCAACAAGACATCCACAACCTTAGAACTGTCACGATCCCAGATTTAATGGAGGCATGAACCCATCGAGCATAATTACTCCCTCTTGGAGTTACAAGTATCAACTTGGCCAGAGCCTCTACTAGCAACGGAGAGCATGCAAGAACATAAACAACACATATATGATAGATTGATAATCAACTTAACATAATATTCTCTATTCATCGGATCTCACCAAACACAACATGTAGCATTACAAATAGATGATCTTGATCATGTTAGGCAGCTCACAAGATCTAATACAATGAAAGCACAAGCGGAGAAGACAACCATCTAGCTACTGCTATGGACCCATAGTCCAAGGATGAACTACTCACGCATCAATCCGGAGGCGGGCATGATGATGTAGAGCCCCTCCGGTGATGATTCCCCTCTCCGGCAGGGTGCCGGAGGCGATCTCCCTGAATCCCCGAGATGGGATTCATGGCGGCGGCCTCTCGAATGTTTTCCGTATCGTGGCTCTCGACAGGGGGTCGCGACGGAGGCTTTAAGTAGGCGGAAGGGTAGGTCAAAGGGCGTCACGGGGTGGCGACACCACAGGCCGCGCGCCCAGCCCGTGCCGCGCCGCTCTGGTGTCCGGCCAACTCGTGGCCCCACTTCGTCTCCTCTTCGGACTTCTGGAAGCTTCGTGCAAAAATAGGACCCGGGCGTTGATTTCGTCCAATTCCGAGAATATTTCCTTACTAGGATTTCTGAAACCAAAAACAGCAAAAACAGAACTGGCACTTCGGCATGTTGTTAATAGGTTAGTGCCGGAAAATGTAAAATAACGCTGTAAAGTATGTGTAAAACACTCAAGTATTGTAATAAAAGTAGCATGGAACATAAGAAATTATAGATACGTTTGCGACGTATCAAGCATCCCCAAGCTTAGTTCCTACTCGTCCTCGAGTAGGTAAACGATAACACAAATAATTTCTGAAGTGACATGCTACCAACATAGTCTTGATCAACATTATTGTAAAGCATATGAGATGAATGGAGTGATCTGAACAAAAGATTGCTAACAAAGATAATGACTAAACAAATGAATCATATAGCAAAACTTTTCATGAATAGTACTTTCAAGACAAGTATCAATAAGACTTGCATAAGAGATAACTCATAAGCAATAAATTCAAAGTAGAATGAATTGAAGCAACACAAAGGATGATTAAGTTTCAGCAATTGCTTTCAACTTGTAACATGTATATCTCATGGATATTTGTCAACATAGAGTAATATAACAAGTGCAATAAGTAAACATGTAAGAATCAATGCACACAGTTAACACAAGTGTTTGCTTCTAAGATAGAAGGAATGGGTAAACTGACTCAACAATAAAGTAAAAGATTGGCCCTTCGCAGAGGAAAGCATTGATTACTATTTTTGTGCTAGAGCTTTTGTTTTGAAAACATAGAAACAATTTTGTCAACGGTAGTAATAATTCATATGTGCTATGCATAATACTTCCTACAAGTTGCATGTCTCATGCATAGAGTACTAATAGTGCTCGCACCTTGTCCTACTATCTCGGAAAACACGGATTCTCATCGCATAACATATGCTTCAACCAAGTGTCACAAAGGGTACCTCTATGCCGCCTGTACAAAGGTCTAAGGAGAAAGCACGCATTGGATTTCGTTTGATTATTCTCAACTTAGACATCCATACCGGGACAACATAGACACCAGATAATGGACTCCTCTTTTAATGCTTAAGCATTCAACAATAGTTAATATTCTCATAAGAGATTGATGTTGTATGTCCAAACTGAAACTTCCACCATGATACATGGCTTTAGTTAGCGGCCCAATGTTCTTCTCTAACATATGCATACTCAAACCATTTGATCATGAAATCCACTACTTCAGACAAGACGAACATGCATAGCATCTCACATGATATCCAACAAAGATAAAGTTGATGGCGTCCCCAGAAAACATGGTTACCGCTCAACAAGCAACTTATAAAAATTAAGACACATAACTACATATTCATCACCACAATAGTTTTTAAGCTATTTGTCCCATGAGCTATATATTGTAGAGGTAGAGGAATGAAATTTAAAGGTAGCACTCAAGTAATTTACTTTGGAATGGCAGAAAAATACCAAATAATAGGTAGATATGGTGGACACAAATGGCATGGAGTTTGGCTCAAGGTGTTTGGATGCACGAGAAGCATTTCCTCTCAGTACAAGGTTTGGGCTAGCAAGGTTGTTTGAAGCAAACACAAGTATGAATAGGTACAACAAAACTCACACAAGAACATATTGCAAGCATTATAAGGCTCTACACTGTCTTCCTTGTTGTTCAAACACTTTACCCGAAAATATCTAGACTTAGAGAGAACAATCATGCAAACCGAATTAAACAAGCTCTACAGTAGTTCTTCATTAATAGGTTAAACTACATGATGCAAGAGCTTAAACATGATCTATGAGAGCTCAAACAATTGCCAAATTGTCAAACCATATGCATCATTTTCCAATTCCAACCATATAGCAATTTAACGAAGCAATAAGCTTTCGCCATGAACATTAAAGCACAATTAAGAACACAAGTGTTCCATAAGAAAAAGCGGAGCGTAATATCTCCAATATAAGTATGGCGAGATCCAACTTTATTCAAAACAAAACAAAAATAAAAACAAACCGGCGCTCCAAGTAAAGAACATAAGGATGTGACGGAATAAAAATATAGTTTCACTAGAAGTGACCTGATAATGTTGTCGATGAAGAAGGGGATGCCTTGGGCATCCCCAAGCTTAGATGCTTGAGTCTTCTTAAAATATGCAGGGATGAACCACCGGGGCATCCCCAAGCTTAGACCTTTCACTCTTCTTGATCATAGTATATCATCCTCTTCTCTTGACCCTTGAAAACTTCCTTCACACAAACTTCAAGCAAACTCATGAGAGGGTTAGTGCTTAACCACAAATTCATATATTCAGAGGTGACACAATCATTCTTAACACTTCTGGACATTGCACAAAGCTTCTGAAAGTTAATGGAACAAAGAAACTCATTCAACATAGCAAAAGCGGCAACGCGAAATAAAAGACAGAATCTGTCAAAAACAGAACAGTCCGTAAAGATGCATCTGGACTGGGCACTTAACTTGCTCAAATGGAAAAACTCAAACCTAATGAAAGTTGCGTACATATCTGAGGATCACGCTCGTAATTTTGCAGATTTTTCGAATTTTTTACAGAGACTTATGCCAGAATTCGTGACAGACAGCAATGCTGTTTCTGCGCAGCGATCCCAAATATAACATCAACTTTAGCATAGAAACTTTACTTGGCACAAAAACATGATAAGGAGAGGTTGCTACAGTAGTAAACAACTTCCAAGACTCAACAATACAGAAAATAAAATAAAACTTGGGTTATCTCCCAATAAGTGCTTTTCTTTAACGCCTTTCAGCTAGGCGCAGAAAGTGCAAATCAAGTAACATCAAGAGATGGAGCATCAACATTATTATTTGTGCTAGTGAAATCACACAACTTAGTATTTTCAGGAGTACCCATTATAACAGTAGTAAAGTAAACTAGGCAAATAAAGTAAAGACAAGTAATTAATTTTTTTGTGTTTTTGATATAGAGAACAAGACAGTAAATAAAGTAAAGCTAGCAACTAATTTTTTGTGTGTTTTGTTTAAGTGCAGCAAACAAAGTAGTAAATAAAATAAAGCAAGAAAAAACAAAGTAAAGAGATTGAAGTGGAGACTCCCTTGCAGCGTGTCTTGATCTCCCGCAACGGCGCCAAATTTAGCTGCTGGCGTGTAGTTGACGTGGGAGTTAGAAATCTTTGTGGTGTAAATTTTCTTCAGATCCCCGGCAACGGCGCCAGAAATTTAGCTTGATACGCGTAGATGCACACGTCCGTTAGGAACCCCAAGTGGAAGGTATGATGCGTATAGAAGCAAGTTTCCTCGTATGAAACCAAGGTTATCGAACCAGTAGGAGCCAAGAAGCACGTGAAGGTTGTTGGTGGAGGAATGTAGTGCGGCGCAACACCAGTGAAACCGGCGCCAACGTGGAACCTGCACAACACAATCAAAATACTTTGCCCCAACGTAACAGTGAGGTTGTCAATCCCACCGGCTTGCTGAAAACAAAGAGTAAGTGTATCGAGTGGAAGATGGTGTTTGTTTGCAAAGAACAGTAAAGCAGTAGAATGTATTCAGATGTAAAGAATGGACCGGGGTCCACAGTTCACTAGTGGTGTCTCTCCAATAAGATAACTAACATGCTGGGTGAACAAATTACAGGTGAGCAATTGACAAATAAAGATTCAATACATATAACGATGATTACTATGTGATTTAATCAGGGCATTACGACAAAGTACATAGACCGCTATCCAGCATGCATCTATGCCTAAATAATCCACCTTCGGTTATCATCCGAACCCCTTCCATTAAGTTAACAACAGATAATTGCATTAAGTATGGCGCGTAATGTAATCAACACAAATATCCTTAGACAAAGCATCAATGTTTTATCCCTAGTAGCAACAGCACATCCACAACCTTAGAACCTACTGTCACGATCCCAGATTTAATGGAGGCATGAACCCACTATCGAGCATAATTACTCCCTCTTGGAGTTACAAGTATCAACTTGGCCAGAGCCTCTACTAGCAACGGAGAGCATGCAAGAACATAAACAACACATATATGATAGATTGATAATCAACTTAACATAATATTCTCTATTCATCGGATCTCACCAAACACAACATGTAGCATTACAAATAGATGATCTTGATCATGTTAGGCAGCTCACAAGATCTAATACAATGAAAGCACAAGCGGAGAAGACAACCATCTAGCTACTGCTATGGACCCATAGTCCAAGGATGAACTACTCACGCATCAATCCGGAGGCGGGCATGCTGATGTAGAGCCCTCCGGTGATGATTCCCCTCTCCGGCAGGGTGCCGAGGCGATCTCCTGAATCCCGAGATGGGATGCGGCGGCGGCCTCTCATTAATGTTTTCCGTATCGTGGTTCTCGACGGGGTTTCGCGACGGAGGCTTTAAGTAGGCGGAAGGGTAGGTCAAAGGCGTCACGGGGTGGCGACACCACAGGCCGCGCGGCCCAGCCCAGGCCACACGCTGGTGTCGGCCACCTCGTGGCCCCACCGTCTCTTCGGACTGGAAGCTTCGTGCAAAAATAGGACCTGGGCGTTGATTTCGTCCAATTCCGAGAATATTTCCTTACTAGGATTTCTGAAACCAAAAACAGCAGAAAACAGAACGGCACTTCGGCATCTTGTTAATAGGTTAGTGTCGGAAAATGTAAAATAACGCTGTAAAGTATGTGTAAAACACTCAAGTATTATAATAAAAGTAGCATGGAACATAAGAAATTATAGATACGTTTGCGACGTATCACCCGACAATTCTTGTCCACGAGTATTTTGGAGCTCGTGGATGCGTGTCATCAATGCCTCTGTTGCCGCTTTTTCTTCATCGGTAGCCTCTGCATCCCAAGATCGGCGGCGACAGATTTTTTCGGCACCATCAAATGGAGGGATATTATCTTCTACTGAGTTATGGTTCTCCTCATGAATGTATAACCATTTTTTGCGCCATCCTTGAACTGAGTCAGGGAATTTGACGTCGAAGTATTCGACGTCAGGCGGACGCAGATCACAACGCCGCCTATGTTATAGGCGACGCTGGAAGAGCCATTACGGCGACCGAGAAAAATACGTTTTCATAGGGACCAGTTAGGCTGGACCCCAAGGAACGACTCGCACAATGTGATAAAGATAGAGATGTGGAGAATGGAGTTAGGAGTGAGATGGTGAAGTTTCAGTCCATACATGAAAAGCAACCCGCGGAGGAAATCATGGATGGGGGAGGAAACACCGCGGATGAGATGGTCAACAAAACTGACCCGATACTCCATTGGAGGGCGTGGATAGCTCTCTTCTTTGGGGAAGCGCAGCGAGTCTTGCTTACTGCTGATCCCGAGCTTCTTCAGCAGGTTGATGTCTTGTTGGGAGATCTTGGATCTCTCCCACTCGTTGTTCCCCAGATCCGTGGTCGCCATCTTCGAAACATGGGCGTTGTGCTTGGTGAGCTTCCGCGGTGGCATCAACAAGCGTGGAGGAGAAGAGTGCAAGAGCGGTGGAGCACAAAGAGCGTTGGGGCGCAGTGGAGAATTTTTTGCAGAGGAAGAGGAGAGGTGCGGCGTGAGCGAAAGTGACGAAGGAAGAAGAAGATGGCTTTAAATAGCGGTGCGACGAATCGACGGAACCGTTGGATGGATATATTGTGAGTTAGATGGCGCACACGTGGACAAAGGGTAAAAATGAATTTTTACTGAGAAAAGAAGAGACAGGCGACACAGTGCGTGCGCCGGAAAAAGCGAAGGACGTGTGTCCCCCAATTGCACGACGTGTCCACTGGATAGGAAATTTGGACCCACGATGCAGAGAGAGAAGCAGTTCTCGCATATTCCCGATGCAGTAATCGTGGCTATCGTCAGCAGTGATGTCACCCTGGCAAGGGAAAAACTCGACTATGAAGCTTGGTAAAATTATCGACAACAGAAGATTAGTGATTAATTCGAGAGCCTTTGATCAAATACAAGTTTTTGCCCAAATGCTTGGGGGCTACTTTGGAAGAAAGAAAATCCGAGTATGACAAAATAGAAATGGCGAGAGCCTATGACCAAATACAAGCATTTGTTCATAGCCTCGGGGCTACTCCCAGCTGGTCGCGCACCCGATAGATATGAAAAGCTCGAGAAGGAATAACAATATAGCGGCAAAAGATAATAATCTGTGGAGCCTACAACCAAGCACAAGTTCTTGGCTGTAACCTCGGGGGCTACTCCCATCGGGAACGCGCGTGCCCGATGAATTTATACAAAAATATAGAGAAAGGAAAGAAGTGAGTATATTTCGAGTTATACAGATAACTCTACATATACTCCCATCGGAAGGCAAAATAAGTCATCAAATATGACTCAATAAAATGTGCTATTCCAACAGCCGAAAAGCACTCGACAATATATTCTCGAGCGCTAAAAGTCGCGAATAATCTCTGAATGCCGCAAAACTTTGCGAAGGTAAGACCCCAGATCCGGCGGCACCGTCTCGACGGCGGTTTGTTACTTTTCCGTATCAACAGATACGAAGAAAAATCCAAACGGACGCGTTAGGTACCCGATAAAATATGACTGGGACTCGACAGAATGGTAAGACCTTAAGCGGCGCTGTCGAAGTTTACAGTATCCCGAGATCATGTCCAGGGACGTGATCTTGAAGTAGCTTTTTGCGGATTGCCACTAGAGCAGTTAACTAGTACCTGATCCGTCAGATGAACTAGCCCCAACTACCATTATCCCTGTACAATATAGTATTTGCGTATCAAAAAGATATGTGATAAATTGGCGAGATTATTGAATGATTAAAGTTGGAGATTTTTCCTGATTCTTCGATTCAAGCAAAATCTCGGGGCTACCATAGGCATCCCCAATGGGCCTGCCGAAGATGGTACCCGGGGTTTACTGAAGGCCCAGGACTCGAAGGATACAAAGATCGGAAGCCCATTTAGTGTTAAGAAAAGTTAGGGTTGTATTAGGAAATATAGAGACTTGTAATCTTACGGGACGGGTTCGAAACCCTCCCGAACTCTGTAACTTGTATATTACGAAACCCTCGACTCCACCTCCTATATAAGGGGGAGTCGAGGGTCAAAGAAAGGATCGAATCTATTGTCAACAAAACCCTAATTTTTACAATCAGCGAGTACTTTTTGGCTGAAACCTTCAAGATCTACTTGCCCTCTACTTATAGCAAAACCCTAGTCTACAATCTGTAGGCATTGACAAGTTAATCCCTTGTCAAACGTACTTGAGGTAGATGTTGTTTTGGTCGTTGTCGTCATTGAGCCCGGAAAGACGCTCGGAAGGAAGTTGTTGTTGTAGTAGAAGTAGTAGGCGACACACCGCGCCGAGCTTGCAGGGCTTGGGAGCGCGCCGGGGACGAAGGCACGCGCCGGTGTTGCCAAGTACCGGACGGGCGAAGACAGGGACTACCTTGAGCCATGCACGTCAGAGTTGGATTGAGTAGCAGAGAAGGCCTCCGTGATCGGTTGGTGCGTAAAAGTTGTCCGCCAATTTGTCAGAGTAGACGAGCGTGCAAACAAAAATAGACTGCAACTCTGGCGGCGAGGACGTGGCGGACAAAGACGACGATGTAGTTGTTGAAGTAGATTCCGGGATTAAACTCAGGTTCCACGTGGATTGTCGCGGTGTAGAAGAAGATCCCCGTTGATGTTTACGATGACCATAAGTGTTGGCGACGATGTGGTTGTGGGTGATGGCCACGGATGATGAAGATGATGATGACGCGGAGTTAGATCGGCTTGGTGATGACTTGACGGCGTAGACGATGCAGCTTGGCGCGAAGTAGAGCTGATAACAGTAAGCACATGCACATATACGCTATGGGCTTTCCTGCATGCATCTTGAAGTGAAGGTGGACGAGATGTCCAGCTCGTGCCGCAGCTGGAGATGATGAAGACCGGGCTGCAAGATCGTGGCCTCCGTGTCCACTGGTAATTTAGCTAAAAAGATGTATTGTGGCTAAAGGAGAGAAGCAGATCTAATTGGAAGAAGAAAAAAAACAAAAAATTTGCTATAAAACTACGGACAAATTTAATGCAGAAGAAAAACTAGCTACAAGATCGGATGCCCCTGGTGAAGATCATGGAAATCGATCTCCCCGGGGGCGGCGGAAGCGGTGGGTGGCTAAACCCTAGGTCTCGAAAAGAACCGCTCTGATACCATGATAGATTGCGGAATATTGATTGTATTGATATGCGGTAATTGGTGATTGCATTGAGCCTTTTGGGCTGTTTATATAGTACTAGAGACTTGGAGGGCAAGAAACCTAGTAGAGATAGAATTGAAGTACAATTTAAATTACCAAATATAGCCTAGACGTGATATACTCTAACAAAGACGATGTGCTGTGGCGTAACCACATATCCGCATGTAATTCTCACATGCAATGAAATTCAAAGGAGGGGACCCCACTTGAATTTTTAAACGAAGTTATTTTTAAACTCATATGCGCAGATCAGTAAAGAACCATGCACAGAGCTTTACATCATATACATGGCATGCGTAAAAGGTACTATTTTACCATATAAAAGGTAGTCATTTTTATAAGAATATGGATGAAACATAAAAAAAGACGATTTTACGTGAGCTTAGCTAAATGATGCTATTTCAGTTTAAAGTGTGAAATATGCATGCTATACCAACTGAGTGTTGAACCTGTGAAGGTGAAAGAGATGTTTGGACATGTGGAGATCAGCAAATGGGCAAATCAACAATTAGAGGACCAATTTCGCATTGATTTTTTTCTCTATATTCCAGAATTTACTATTTGGTATATTGAATCTTATCTCTTATATTTACATACATCTATAATCATGTATTCGAGAAACCTCTACCAGCTTTATACTAGAGGTAACTCATGAT
The DNA here is from genome assembly GCA_030979885.1 of Lolium multiflorum. Lineage (NCBI taxonomy): Eukaryota > Viridiplantae > Streptophyta > Magnoliopsida > Poales > Poaceae > Lolium > Lolium multiflorum. The sequence goes on from CM061747.1 coordinate 192,840,460, forward strand.
ATTTAGGAAACTACAATATAGACGCACACATACTTATATTTGCATTTCATCCGAATGACAAGAATTAATGTGAGGACTACCGATTTTGTTCCTTTTTCCTATTAAACAAGAATACAACTTAACCATATCATTTTAGAAAATAGTATCTCAAGGAGACAACTGAAATACGAGGTTCTTCTGTAATATATTCTTCAGATTTAGTACAAGTGCAATTTTCCTGTCGAAGATAAACTAAATAACCGTGAGGTTTGTTCAGATTTGGAATGCAAGAGTCTGGCTTCCACCTATCGTGGTCTCGCTTTCCGCTCACGAGCAAAGTAAGTTTGTATTGTGGCAATTGATGTTGTACTGCTTGGTTCTCATCCCTTTGCTAAAAGGATCCTCTCTTAGTTCCCTACTTTTTCATCTCTTAATTCGTCTATTTTCTCATTATTTGCTTTGAATTATCGATCAAATTGGGGATTCCTAGCTTAGGGCATTAGCTGACCCGGTTTCACTGCCTAGACCGCCGCCGGCTACCTTCGCAGCATCACCCACAAATGCCTGCTGTTGGTCTCCTCCACGAGCTGCTCCTGCAGGTGTACGAAAGCTCAATTGTTTGCTAGTGGCACTATTGATTTAAGGTTTCGAAAACTTATTAGGATGAATACACTTGCAGTTATCTGGGCGCTATTGCTATGTAAAAATAATAAAATCTTTAACAATAATTTTTTTCTATCTTGCAGATTATCTACAGATATACCGGTATTCTTCGTTTGTGGTCGCCTCTTCAGCGGATGGAGAATCATGACCTTTACGGAGGTCTGTACACGATTGGAGGCTACGGCGAGAGATACATTTTTTCTACATGAGTGACCGCATAACCTACGGATTGGAGCTCCACCTGTTTCATAGGCGTTTTACATTTTCTCCTTTTCATATGTATTCTGCCTTTTTTCCTTCTTTTAATACTTTGAGACTTTTAAACGGTTGTTTTCATCCTGCTTATGCAGAGGTCGGATGTAATTATTTATTTAACTAATAAAATCATCCATTATCGAAAAAGGTCGAATCCTGCACCGTGTCAAGGATATGTATGTATCGATGTGTTAATAAGCCTTGGCATCTTTGTTGTGAATTAGCTTGATCCGGAACTGTAGATCTCAGATAAAATAAAAGATTGTGAAAGCTTCCAGAAAAGGTTATCTCAGGTCAGTTCTGGGTTTGAGACCCAACCGTGTCCAGCTCTGTGTTTGCGTTCAAAGTGCTAACTATCTAAAAGAAGACTTGAATTCGCTGCTCTTGTTGTAATGATGTTGACCGGAAAAACAGTTTGAGCATTCATTCGTTCACAAATAAGTGTACTTTTGTCATTTTTTTGAAGTTAATGTTTTCTTTCAAATTTAACCAGCTTTTCAACGAGGATCTAGTGACACTAATCTAATGTCATAATTTTTTGAAATGGGATATCTCCAGCCTCTGCATCAATAGATGCATATGGCTTTATTTTATTAACCAAGTCTCGGCAGTACATCGAATAGTATGAACCCTTATTGCAAATTCAAGGATCACATAAGGTTTCAAAAAAAATGACCCATCTAAAAAGAAAAGGCGACAGGAAGAGCCTCTGCATCAACATGACAACTTTCTATCAGTACGCCAACCGCACTGGCTATAAAAATCCCGTGCTATCATTGCCAGTTGCCTTCACTCAATATCCATAGCCTAGCACTCCTCCACCGGCTGGAGATACGACTACATATGGATCCAATACGTAGCCAAAGGAAGAACCTAAAAAAATGATGGAAAGTTTTCTCGTTAAAGAAGAATTCTACAGACATTCCAGATCGCCCAAAGTAAAGCGCACACACACACCAACCATAATGTGCGCTTTATCTTTTTTTAGCTACTCGGTTCAGCCAGTTCCCAAATAAGTTTGTAATATTCGTAGGAAGGGGTATATTAAAGGTCATAAAAACAATTCTCCATATCATTTTAGCAAAAGGACAAGTTATAAATAGATGTTGAATTGTCTCCTCTTGATCACAATAACAACATTTAGCACTTCCTTGACAACTCCTTTTAATCAAAATATATTTTGTGGGGATCACCTTCTTGTGAAGAAACCACATGAAGATCTTAATCTTTAGTGAAATTTGCAGTTTCCAAATATATCTCTTAAGATGTACTCTGTGGCCATTTAAGAGCATGTCTAACAGACCCCTTATTTGATCTCCCCCTATCGAGCGAGAACAGGGCCCTGTATCAAAAAAATTGGCACACACGAACCATTCCGTCTAACAAACCCCTTATTTCACCCCGTATTTTTAAAAATTGCAAAACCTGAGAGAATTCATAGATAGTTCTTCACATTGATCATAGATAGGGATATATAAAATTGCGCGATCCTACTGGATCACGACTTCTACAATGCCACCTAGTCGTCGAGGATGACGATTTTTGCAGTGGTGGCGGCCTCCCGAGCCTTCATCTCCTCGACGGCGGTGATGGCCTGCGCCACCTCCTCCACCTCCGGCCGAGCCTTGTCGGCGGCCTCCTTCTTCGATGCGTCCACTACCTCCAAGAAGAGGGGGTCCTCCCCCTCCTCCGCCTCCTCTTCCTCGTCGCCGGCTCGCGGCGCTCCGCCGCTAGAGCTCCGCTCCCATGGCGCCTTCCACGCGCGCTCCTGCTCCCACGCGCTCCGCCACTTCTCAAAATCGCCGCTGCTCATCGGCTTCAATGGCGGGTCGACCTTGTCATAGAGGCCGCCCTCCGTGAAGTCCTAGAGTGTCGGCGGCATCCAGTCGGAGCTGGCGTACTTGCAAGCCACACGCCGACTCCCGGCGGCGGAGAACTTGCAGTGGCGGCGCCACGCCTCCTCCACCGTGGCCGCCTCAAAGTCCATAGAAAATCTATATTTCGCGGTGTTGAGTCCATAACCTGAGAAACTGTAACATTTTTGTGACAGACAATATTGTATGAGGTGGGATAATCTTCAGCGAGAGACTTATCTCCTAGCCAAGTATCTTCCCAAAACCTAGTCCTAAGCTCATTGCCGATGACAAAAGAACCCCTCGGAAAAAAAACTTCTTTAACAATCATCAAACCCTTCCAAAAAGGTGAGTCCTTTGGTTTTATTCTGAGCTGAGATAAAGTTTATCTCCTCCTCCTCCTCCTCCTCCTCCTCCTCCTCCTCCGGTGGCCTCCTACTCCTCCACCTCCGGCCTTCTTCACCGGCGTCCTCCTCCACCGGTATACTCCTCCACCTGCCTCCTCCTCCTCGTCCTCCTGCGGTGGCCTCCTCATCCACCTTTGGCCTTTACTCCTGCGGCCTCCTCCTCCACCTACACCACACCTCTGGCCTCCTCCTCCTGCACCTCCTACACCGGCGCGGCGAGGACAAAATGGGGGCATGTGGCCACGGTTTTCGAGGACGAGCCCGATCTAGATCTAGATCTAGATCTTTTTTTTAAAAAATTTCCAAAAACGTTACCGCCGGCGCACCAGGCTGGTGCGCCATCAATAAATCGTGTTACCGCCAGCGCACCAGCTTGTGCGCTGGCAATAAGACATTATCACCGGCATGTTACCGCCGGTGGGCGTTGGTGGGCCGACGATAAGAAAATTAGGTGCGCCGGCAATAGGTCTTTTCCTAGTAGTGGGATTCCTCTATTTGCTTTGCCCTGAACGTCTGATGGATACGTACGTGGGTCCAGTGGCTTGCGTGCCGAATTTCTCAGCATTTTTCAGTAATTGACCCTGATTAAGTGGGTATTAACTACTCCGATTTTAATTAGGGAAAAAATCCGGATATTATTAGGAAGCAAATCTTGATTCTTGGTATTATTTAGATAATATTTTTGGAAACAAATTCCGGATATTATTAGGAATCAAATCTTTTATCTTGTTATTATTTAGATATTTCATGAAAAATTCTATATATATGGAAAAAATTATCTTTCCAAAGTAGCATGTATTGCTTCCATTGACCAGACTAGTGCTTCCAACATGCTAATATGAATTTGTTTCCATCAGTAATGAAATTATTTGTTGTGTCTGCTTCAAAATAATTGAGGATGTTGCATGGCAAGAAATAAATATGTGCTACCACCCAATGGAAAATTGCTCCATTGACAAAACATTTCAGTGTGATATAACATTTTTTACGAATAACTAATGACAAATGCCGCTATGCATGCCACTGCACTAGACGAAGCGCAGTTTTTAGAAGACCAGTGATAGTTGTTTGTGTTTATTATGTTACTTGTTTTCTACTTTCTTCATGTTTGCTTCCATAAAAACAATATGTGTCGCATGGGATTAGGCTCTACATCGTCTAGGAAAATGCAAATGCCACCGCGTGATGAAGGCCCTGCTTCCTTTCGATGGTGGTCGTGCTTCATTCAAATGGTGGCCATGCTTCGTCAGACGCCACCAACTGATTCTGTCATGCTTCCTTCCAATGGTGACTTGCAAGTGAGGGCGGCAACATAGGTGAAGTTTAGAGTCTTACCTTTTAAACTGAAAATCCAAGGTCTGGTCTTAACTGGTTATGCCTGACAATGGTCTTGTTGGAAGCATTGTTTTGAGAGCGGGGACTATCTTCAGGGTGAAAACCTAAGATCTTTTGATCGGCGACGACGGTGCACTGTTCCCTTCTTAGAGGCGTCGCTTTTTAGAGAGCTTGGACGGTGGATGTATTGTTTCTGCTAGGACTGAAATATCGGAGCGGCACCTTTTTTTTGGTTGGGTGCATCCATACTACCATTAGGGTATTGCGTTATTGCAGAAGCTGGCTCTAATTGGTATCTCTCGATATTAATCTATTCCCTTTATCGAGAAAAAAAATGGTGACTGTGTTTCATTCTGAAGGTGGTTGTGCTTCGTCAGAGGCCGCCATGCTTACTTCCGATGTTAATATTGCTTCATTTAGATGGTGGCCGTGCGTCTTGCAGATGGTGGTAGGGTTTCCTTCTTCTGCTCGGCGATAAGGGGGTAGTGCTGCCCTTCCGCTGCCCTGCTTCTCCCGGTTCATGTCGTCGTTTAGTGACATGGACAAGTTGAAGCAGCCTCCAGCCTGCTGCAAATCCACCAAGGAGAAACTGTAACATGGTACGTGCACAATTTCAGCATCACCTAATTATAATGCATTGAAAATTAGCTTGCCGCAAACATCACATAGAAGCCAAAAGCTGCTTGCTGCAAACATGTTGATTGATGTCTAATTATGTGACTCAGAAAGAAACGTGGCAATACTGATGTTATATCACAAAGATCAGAAAACCAAATAGATACAAGCTGTGATAACTTACCAAGTTCAGTCTGAGTTAGCTTCTCCAGATGCGTGATCTTTGAAGGGAATAAGAGCAGCTACCGTAAAAGGGGCAAAATCGAATAATAACCGTCACTTTTTCGTCCTCCGTAGAAAAAAACGCGTACTTCGGCCCGAAACCTTAAAATTTACACGCAACACCAAATTCATTTGCTCTAACCGAGTATACGCGCGGATAGAGGCCCCCCTCTTCCTTCTTCCCCTCGCTTGTTCCTCCTCCTCCGCCGCCCGCCACTGCCCGCCGCCAACGATTTCGACTGCCGCCCGCCATGCCTCGCGCCAATTCCTTGTGCCGAAGACCTCGCCGCGTCAGTTCAAGCTCGAATCCCGCTTCCGTTTGAGCTTCAAGCGGAGGCGGAGATCGAAGCTTCGATTCGGCCACTTCCTCGAGCTTGGCGACCGGATCCGGCGATGTCGTACCTGATTCGTCCTCCTATGCCTATTTTTGCGGTAAGATTCCTACTCCTGCCATCGATTTGGCCGCTGCGGCTCGATTTTGACTTTGTTTTTTTAGATGTCCACCATGGAGTTCCTCCTCGACGACTCGCCGTCGTCGTTCGACTCGGACCTCGAGGAACTGCTTGAGGACGACGACACGGAGCAGCTCGCCCTCATCATCGTGGTGAAAGAGATGCAAGACACGATCATATTCGTCAAATGGTGATGGGGATCGATCTTCGACCGCCTTTGCATCCCGCGGACGGTCACTCGGCCACGCCAATATGATGCAAGAATATTTCACTGAGGTACCAACATATCCACCGCATCTTTTCCGTAGGAGGTACCGAATGCGCCGCAGTCTGTTCGTTGACATAGTCAAAGCTTGCGAGAAGCACTGTTGATTTGTTACTCGCCCGGCCGGACGCGGCAGGGATCTTTGGATTTAGTAATTCGTACCAAAAGATCTCAGCGGAAATGTGTGTGATTGCCTATGGCATCCCCGCAGACTACACGGTTGAGTACCTTCGCATTGGCGAAGATACCACCATTGGTAGTGTTCGGATGTTTGCCAAGACGGTGATCCCGGTGTTTGGGCCGAAATATCTTCGAGCCCCAAATGATGAAGATGTGCAAAGGTTTCTTGCACGTAATGAGAAGAGAGGTTGGCCGGGATTCTAGAAAGTGTAGCTTGTATGCATTGGAGGTGGAACAATTGCCCGAAGGCATGGCATGGGCAATATTGTGGCAAGAGCCATGATCCCACCATTGTTCTTGAGGCGATGGCATCGGAAGATTTATGGATTTCGCATTATTTCTTTGGCTTGCCGGGATCACTCAACGACATCAATGTATTGCATAGATCCCTTTGTTCACCAAATTAGCTCATGGTGAGGCACCGGCTCGCAACTACAAAGTCAATTACTACACCATGAGGTATTATCTTGCCGATGGTATCTACCCGGTATGGGCTACATTTGTGAAGACCATCCAAATTCCGGAGAATAGAAAAGAAGCTCATTTCGCCAAAGCTCAAGAAGCATACCGGAAGGACATTGAAAGAGCATTCGGTGTTTTGCAAGCACGGTTTGCTATATTGCGTAGTTCGGCTCGTTTTTGGGACAAAAATACTCTACGGAACATCACGACTTGTTGTGTGATTCTCCACAACATGATCATGGAAGATGAGAGAGGGTTAGACTTAGAGTTTTTCTATGACAATGTTGGTACCCATGTGCAACCTCAAAAAACCCCGATCGCATTCAAGCTTTTCTTGATACCCATAGGAAAATTGAAGATGCAAGCACACATGAACAAGCACCAATGGATGCTCAAAGGAAACAAATGATGTGTCCATTTCATTGTATTTCCTATTTGATTTGTAAAACTATTTGATTTGAGTTGAACCATTTTTATTGGGTTGTAAGACTATTTGATTTGTATATACTGTTGTAATTTCATTATTCAGAATATTGTAATTTGGACGATTATTGTGTGATGTGATGATAACTGAAATGTTATATTTGCTGTCATATGAACTGTACAAATTCAGTTATACTATGTGGTTTTATTTTACAGTCCACAGCGCATTGCAGCTACCGTAAACGCAAATCGGGAAGCAACATATTCGAGAATATGTTGTTCTCCGGTTTGCGTTTACGATAGCTGCACTGCGCCGGCTCATGCGGCCACCGAAATCACGTTTTCCGCAAACTGAACTCGACTAAGTTCGCGTTTTACGGAGCTGCTCTAACAAAGTGATCATCAGTACTGGTGGAACCAGTCTCCATCATGTTGAGTTGGCCAGATTGTAGCCTCGTCGGCCTAACTGAGCCGCCTACGATACCTTGCCGACCGTTGTCAGGGTTTCAGGGATTCCCCAACGATGATTCCTCGCGGCGAAACATCATCTACGGACGCAAGAGTCGATCAAGGTGTAGACACATGTCACGACCTAGATGGCATATGTTTACAACAATACAAAAGTGGATAAACAACATCTTTTATCTACAGAACTGATTTGCAATACAAATCAGCAAAAATTATAAGAAAATTCACAAATGATTACAACAAAAAATTCATATGTTCACAACAAATAAAAAGTGGATAAACAACATTTTTTTATTATAGATTCATTTGCAAATAAAGATCACCAACAATCTAAAAAAAATCACAAACAATTGCAACAAAATAAATTATATGTTTACAATAATAAAAGATTGGATAAACAACATTTTTGGCGACAGACTGATTTGCAATAAATATCACGAGTAATTTTAACAAAAATCACAAGCGATTACAACAACAAAAATCATATGTTTACAACAATACAAAAGTGGATAAACAACATCTTTTATCTACAAACTGATTTGCAATACAAATCACCAACAATTATAAGAAAATTCACAAATAATTAGAACAAAAAACTCATATCTTTACAACAATATGATTAGAACAAAAATAAGCTATGGGTGCACGTAGCAAAAGAGTCAACATGCAAGCTGGTGCACGCATGCGTAGGAAAGAAAGGTAGCTAGCATGACACGCCACATCCATGCAAAATGGGCCCCAGGCCCTGGAACACACAGTCGGAGCAGCATATCCAACTTGCTGCATGTGGACGTGCGCAGGGGAAGAAATGCACCGTGGGAAAGCTAGGCAGGAAAAGAAAGTAACGCGCGGGGAGGTAGCGTGGTGCGGGCGCGGCAACCGATCCGAAGCCAGCGATCGGTCGCCCGATTAGGAGCATTTTCCTTACCATATTGGGATGAAAAAACGTGCATGCGACTAGTCTATTTTTATGGTAAACATTTTTCTAAAGTGGAGATCACTCTCGAGTAACTCCCACCTTTCTATTTCGGAAAAGAATAGCAGCATCCAGAAAAATGGATTTGCTAGTTCTCAACTAGCTACAAATAGAGAAACTTCTTGCTCAATCGAGTACGTCTTACACCATTTGATTTGCATCTTAATTTTTTAAACATAAGGCCTAAGCCCAGCTTTAAATTAATAAAGCCACAACGGCAGAGTACATAGGTGCTGAGAACAGCTTACAACACAAAGAAGCTACAAGCAAAAAACAACAGAGATGAAACACAGCTTGCAACACCAAGGTCCTCTTCAACGATCAGCAGCCCGGCGCCGGTGGAGCTCGAGAGGGAGACAACAAGTGTGGTCGGACATGGAAAACCCCACGGAATCGAGCATCAGCCTCAGCCATACCATCGCCGAAGAAGGCTCCCTGCCTCCTTGATACGTCCAATTTGCATCACTATTTTATATCATAATTTGCTGTTATTCATTGATATATTTCATATTGGGACACAATACTTATGTTATTTCATCTATTTTGCATGTTTCATCATTATTGGAGGATCAAGCACCGGAGCCAGGATCTCTGCTGGAAAAAGCACCGCGAACGCAATATTTCGGAAGATCAACTGTGGAAGGAAATTACACGTAAATTCCTATTTTTCCGATGACGAAGAAAGCCGAAGGGGAGCCAGCTGGACCCAAGGTGGGCCCAGACAACATGGCGGCGCGGCCCATGGCCCGGCCGCGCCACCATGGTGTGTGGGGGCCCCACAGCCCTCTCGCTCTCCTTTTCGTCTTCCCTTCGTCCCGAAGACCTAAGCCACAGAGGGTACCTCACGAAGAGTTACAGCCGCCTGCGGGGCGGAGAACACCGAGAGAAAAAGAGCTCTCCGGCGGGAATGGGAAATTCCTCCCGAGGGGGAAATCGACGCCATCGCCATCGTCATCGAGCTGGACATCATCTCCATCATCATCATCATCATCTCCACCATCTACACCGCCATCACCATCGCTGCACCTCGTCACCGCTGTAATGATTTGGGTTGGATCTTGATTGTTTGATAGGGGAAACTCTCCCGGTGTTACTTTCTACTTGTTATTGATGCTATTGAGTGAAACCATTGAACCAAGGTTTATGTTCAGATTGTTATTCATCATCATATCACCTCTGATTGTATTCCATATGATGTCTCGTGAGTAGTTCGTTTAGTTCTTGAGGACATGGGTGAAGTCTAAATGTTAGTAGTGAACTATGGTTGAGTAATATTCAATGTTATGATATTTAAGTTGTGGTGTCATTCTTCTAGTGGTGTCGTGTGAACGTCGACTACACGATACTTCACCATTTATGGGCCTAGGGGAGTGCATCTTGTATTCGGTTGCTAATTGCGGGTTGCCGGAGTGACAGAAACCTAAGCCCCGTTAGTATACCGATGCAAGAGGGATCGCAGGATCTCAGAGTTTAAGGCTGTGGTTAGATTTATCTTAATTACTTTCTTGTAGTTGCGGATGCAAGGGGTATAATCACAAGTATGTATTAGTCCTAGGAAGGGCGGTGCATTAGCATAGGTTCACCCACACAACACTTATCAAAACAATGAAGATTATTTAGCTACATGAAGCGAAAGCACTAGACTAAAATCCCCGTGTGTCCTCAAGAACGTTTGGTCATTATAAGTAAACAAACCGGCTTGTCCTTTGTGCTAAAAGGATTGGGCCACTCGCTGCAATTATTTCTCTCACATTTTATTTACTTGTATTTTATTTATCTGCAATATCAAAACCCCTTGAATACTTGTTTGTGAGCATTTACAGTGAATCCTTCATCGAAACTACTTGTCAACACCTTCCTCCTCGTTGGGATCGACATTCTTACTTATCGAAGATACTACGATACACCCCCTATACTTGTGGGTCATCAAGACTATTTTGGCGCCGTTGCCGGGGAGTGAAGCGCTATTGGTAAGTGGAATTGGTAAGGAAAACCTTTACTGTTTGTGCTGATTTAATTTCTGCCTGCTGCTATAAGTCATTATGGAGAGATCTTCTCTTCAATTTCTATTTGGGAAATCTACTACTACTGCAACGGTAGTGGATGAAGCGCCAGGTGAGGAAGTGATACCATATAAAATACCTATGAAAATTATTGAACGTGTTATGGATAACCGCTATGAAGGGGATGGAACTGCTCATCCTGGTGATCATTTACTGTTTTTACATGAATTATGCGGGTTATTTAAATGTGCAGGTATTGCTATGAATGAAGTTAGAAAGAAACTATTCACTATATCGCTGTCTGGTAAAGCGGCGCACTGGTATAAATTGCTGAAGAATGGTGATTCTCTTGATTGGGAGGACATTGTGCCTTTATTTTATTCCAAATTTTATCCTCCAAGTGAAATTCACAAAGATCGGAACCGCATATATAATTTCTGGCCTCATGATGGAGAGAGTATTGCCCAAGCTTGGGGGAGATTGAAGTCTTTAATGCTCAAATGCCCCATTCATGAGCCCGGTAATGTTATTATTGATAATTTCTATGCAAGACTTTCTTTTCAAGACAAGACCTTGCTGGATACTTCTTGTTCATCATCATTTACACGCAACAAAGAAAAGGGACCTTCTTGATCGGATCCAGAAGAATACTGAAGGATGGGAGAACGACAAGGATAGAGAATCGTATAATTTATGATTATAAATGCATTGAAGCTTTTATGGATACTGATAAATTTTGTAATATGAGTGCTACATATGGTCTTGATTCCCAAGTGGTTGCAAATCTTTATAAAGCTTTTGCCTCTCATTATGAATTGCCTAAGAAGAATTTTGATAAGTATCATGAACCGTATAAAGATAAAATTGATTCATCTGTAAACAAATGTGTAGTGATTGAAACTGTTGATCATGTTATTCCTGAAGCTTATATTGAAAAAACTCATTTTCCCTGCTAAAATGAAGGAGTACTCTGTCATATCTAGTGCGGTTAATAAAAGTGGAAAGAAACCTATAGAACCTGAAGAACAAATTAAAGTTGAACCTGCTGTTGCAATAATTAAAGATCTTGTGACTGAAAATGTGGAGGATGGTCAAATTATTTTCTGTGAAGATGCTTCTAATATTGTTTCACATCCTAATAAACCTAAACAAGTTAGTGTTCCTATGCTATCTGTTAGAATTGGTGATCATTGCTATTATGGTTTATGTGATATTGGTGCAAGTGTTAGTGCTATTCCTTATGAGCTTTACACGGAGATTATGCACGAAATTGATTCTTGTGAACTTGAAGATATTGATGTGGTTATTCAGCTGGCTAATAGAGAAACTATTTCTCCAATTGGTATTGTTCGAGATGTGGAAGTTCTATGTGGTAAGATTAAATATCCTGCTGACTTTTTGGTACTTGGTTCTGCTGCTAGTGATCATTGTCCTATCATTTTTGGTAGACCTTTTCTAAATACTTGTGGAGCTATTATAGATTGCAAGAAAGAGAAAATTTTGACTAAATTTGCTGGTGAATCTTATGAGTTTAACTTCTCTAAATTTACCAAAACTCCTTATAAAGCTGATTTGCCTAGTGATGATTTTAAAATGGAGCAGTGTGCATCTATTGTTCTTGTTCCTAATAATCCTTTGCAGCAACATTTGGAGAATAGCGAGAGTGAAGCTTTTAGGAAAGAAAGAGATGAGCTTGAGGAAATTTTTCTTCGACAACCTATTCTCAAGCATGATTTACCGGTGGAAGATTTGGGTACAACACCGCCACCAAAGGAAGATCCTGTTTTTGATTTAAAGCCTTTACCTGATAATCTTAAATATGCTCATATTGATGATAAGAAAATATATCTTGTTATTATTAGTTCTAAGCTTTCAGAGATTGAGGAAGAAAGGTTATTTGGAAATATTGAAGAAACATCGAGGAGCTATTGGCTACACTCTTGATGATTTGAAGGGGATTTCTCCCTCTATTTGCCAACATGCTATCAATATGGAAGATGATGCAAAGCCTGTTGTGAACATCACGTCGTCTAATTCCGAAGATGAAGGAGGTGGTAAGGAATGAGGTATTAAAACTTCTTGAAGCTGGTATTATATATCCTATTGCTGATAGTAGATGGGTTAGTCCTGTGCATTGTGTTCCTAAGAAAGGAGGAATGACTGTTGTGCCTAATGATAATGATGAGCTCATCCCTCAAAGAGTAGTTGTAGGGTATAGAATGTGCATTGATTTTCGAAAAGTTAATAAAGTTACTAAGAAAGATCATTACCCTTTACCATTTATTGATCAAATGCTAGAAAGGTTGTCTAAAAATGCTCACTTTTGTTTTCTTGATGGTTATTCTGGATTTTCACAAATTGCTGTTAAAGCTAAATATCAAGAGAAAACCACGTTTACTTGTCCTTATGGAAATTATGCTTATAGGCGTATGCCTTTTGGTTTATGTAATGCTCCTGCTACTTTTCAAAGATGCATGTCTATTTTTCATGGCTTTTGCGAGAGTATTGTAGAGGTGTTCATGGATGATTTTTCTGTCTATGGGAATTCTTTTGATAATTGCTTGCGAAACCTCGATAAAGTTTTGCAGAGATGTGAAGAAACTAACCTTGTTCTTAATTGGGAGAAATGCCACTTTATGGTTAATGAAGGAATTGTATTGGGACATAAAATTTCCGAGAGAGGTATTGAAGTTGATAGAGCTAAAGTTGAAGCAATTGAGAAGATGCCCTATCCAAGGGATGTTAAAGGTATTCGTAGTGTTCTTGGTCATGCTGGGTTTTATAGGAGATTTATTAAAGATTTCTCTAAAATTTCAAAGCCTCTTACTAATCTTCTTCAAAAAGATGTACCTTTTTTTTGATGATGATTGTAAGGAAGCTTTTGAAACTCTAAAGAAAGCCTTAACAACTGCTCCTGTAGTTGAACCTCCCGATTGGAATTTACCTTTTGAAATTATGTGTGATGCTAGTGATTTTGCTGTAGGCGTGATGGCGTGTAACTCACACGTTCGTTGGGAACCCCAAGAGGAAGGTATGATGCGCACAGTAGCAAGTTTTCCCTCAGAAAGAAACCAAGGTTTAATCGAACCAAGAGGGAGCCAAGAAGCACGTTGAAGGTTGATGGTGGCGAAATGTGATGCGGCGCAACAACAGGGATTCCGGCGCCAACGTGGAATCTGCACAACAAAACCAAAGTACTTTGCCCCAACGAAACAGTGAGGTTGTCAATCTCACCGGCTTGCTGTAACAAAGGATTAAACGTATCGAGTGGAAGATGATTGTTTGCAAGAAAATAGTAAAACACAATTGCAGATTGTATGCTATGTAAAGAATAGGACCGGGGTCCACAGCTCACTAGAGGTGTCTCTCCCATAAGATAAAAGCATGTTGGGTGAACAAATTACAGTCGGGCAATTGACAAATAGAGAAGGGCATAACAATGCATATACATGATATGATAAATATAGTGAGATTTAATTGGGCATTACGACAAAGTACATAGACCGCCATCCAACCGCATCTATGCCTAAAAAGTCCACCTTCAAGTTATCATCCGAACCCCATTCAGTATTAAGTTGCTAAGCAACAGACAATTGCATTAAGTATGGTGCGTAATGTAATCGACAACTACATCCTTAGACATAGAATCAATGTTTTATCCCTAGTGGCAACAGCACATCACAACCTTAGAACTTTCTGTCACTGTCCCAGGTGTCAATGAAGGCATGAACCCACTATCGAGCATAAATACTCCCTCTTGGAGTTAAGAGTAAAAACTTGGCCAGAGCCTCTACTAATAACGGAGAGCATGCAAGATCATAAACAACACATAAACAATAGATTGATAATCACCATAACATAGTATTCTCTATCCATCGGATCCCGACAAACACAACATATAGTATTACAGATAGATGATCTTGATCATGTTAGGCAGCTCACAAGATCCAACAATGAAGCACAACAAGGAGAAGACGACCATCTAGCTACTGCTATGGACCCATGGTCCAGGGGTGAACTACTCACTCATCACTCCGGAGGCGATCATGGCGATGAAGAGTCCTCCGGGAGATGAATCCCCTCTCCGGCAGGTGCCGGAGGCGATCTCCTGAATCCCCCGAGATGGGACGCGGCGGCGGCGTCTCCGGAAGGTTTTCCGTATCGTGGCCTCGGCATCGGGGTTTCGCGACGGAGGCTTTAAGTAGGCGGAAGGCAACGCGGGGGGCCACACGAGGGCCCCACACCATAGGTCGGCGCGGCCAGGGCCTGGGCCGCTCCGCCCTATGGTGACGGCGCCTCGTGGCCCCACTTCCTTCCCTCTTCGGTCTTCTGGAAGCTCCGTGCAAAAATAGGACCCTGGGCGAAGATTTCGTCCAATTCCGAGAATATTTCTTACTAGGATTTCTGAAACCAAAAACAGCAGAAAACAGCAACTGGCTCTTCGGCATCTCGTTAATAGGTTAGTTCCGAAAATGCATAAATATGACATATAATGTGCATAAAACATGTAGGTATCATCAATAAAGTAGCATGGAACATAAGAAATTATCGATACGTTGGAGACGTATCAGCATCCCTTAGTTCTGCTCGTCCCGAGCAGGTAAAACGATAACAAAGATAATTTCTGAAGTGACATGCCATCATAATCTTGATCATACTATTTGTAAACATATGTAATGAATGCAACGATCAAAACAAAAGTAATGACATGAGTAAACAAGTGAATCATATGACAAAGACTTTTCATGAATAGTACTTCAAGACAAGCATCAATAAGTCTTGCATAAGAGTTAACTCATAAAGCAATAAATCAAAGTAAAGGTGTTGAAGCAACACAAAGGAAGATTAAGTTTCAGCGGTTGCTTTCAACTTATAACATGTATATCTCATGGATATTGTCAACATAAAGTAATATAACAAGTGCAATATGCAAGTATGTAGGAATCAATGCACAGTTCACACAAGTGTTTGCTTCTTAAGGTGGAAGGAAGATAGGTAAACTGACTCAACAATAAAAGTAAAAGAATGGTCCTTCAAAGAGGAAAGCATCGATTGCTGTATTTGTGCTAGAGCTTTTATTTTGAAAACATGAAAGAATTTTGTCAACGGTAGTAATAAAGCATATGAGTTATGTAAATTATATCTTACAAGTTGCAAGCCTCATGCATAGTATACTAATAGTGTCCGCACCTCGTCCTACTTAGCTTGGACTACCGGATCTTTGCATGCCATGTTTCAACCAAGTGTCACAAAGGGGTACCTCCATGCCGCCCGTACAAAGGTCTAAGGAGAATGCTCGCATTTTGGATTTCTCGCTTTTGATTATTCTCAACTTAGACATCCATACCGGGACAACATGGACAACAGATAATGGACTCCTCTTAAATGCATAAGCATGTAGCAATGATTATTATTCTCATATGAGATTGAGGATATATGTCCAAAACTGAAACTTCAACCATGATTCATGGCTTTAGTTAGCGGCCCAATGTTCTTCTCTAACAATTTTGCATGCTCCAACCACTAAAATGATAGATCCTTCAGACAAGACGGACATGCATAGCAACTCACATGATATTCAACAATAGTTGATGGCGTTCCCCAGAAGCATGGTTATCGCACAACAAGCAACTTAATAAAAGATAAAGTGCATAAGTACATATTCAATACTACGATAGTTTTTAAGGCTATTTTGTCCCATGAGCTATATATTGCAAAGGTGAATGATGGAATTTTAAAGGTAGCACTCAAGCAATTTACTTTGGAATGGCGGAGAAATACCATGTAGTAGGTAGGTATGGTGGACACAAATGGCATAGTAGTTGGCTCAAGGATTTTGGATGCATGAGAAGTATTCCCTCTCGATACAAGGTTTAGGCTAGCAAGGTTATTTGAAGCAAACTCAAGGATGAAACGGTGCAGCAAAACTCACATAAAAGACATATTGTAAACATTATAAGACTCTACACCGTCTTCCTTGTTGTTCAAAACTCAATACTAGATATTATCTAGACCTTAGAGAGACCAAATATGCAAATCAAATTTTAGCAAGCTCTATGTATTTCTTCATTAATAGGTGCAAAGCATATGATGCAAGAGCTTAAACATGAGCACATCAATTGCCAAGTATCACATTATCCAAGACATTTTAGAGTTACTACATGTAGCATTTTCCAATTCCAACCATATAACAATTTAACGAAGAAGAAACTTCGCCTTGAACATTATGAGTAAAGCCTAAGGACATATTTGTCCATATGCAACAGCGGAGCGTGTCTCTCTCCCACAAAGTGAATGCTAGGATCCATTTTATTCAAACAAAAACAAAAATAAAAACAAACCGACGCTCCAAGCAAAGAACACAAGATGTGATTGAATAAAAATATAGTTTCAGGGGAGGAACCTGATGATGTTGTCGATGAAGAAGGGGATGCCTTGGGCATCCCCAAGCTTAGACGCTTGAGTCTTCTTAAAATATGCAGGGGTGAACCACGGGGGCATCCCCAAGCTTAGAGCTTTCACTCCTCTTGATCATAGTATATCATACTCCTCTCTTGACCCTTGAAAACTTTCTTCACACCAAACTTCAAGCAAACTCATTAGAGGGTTAGTGCACAATTAATAATTCACACATTCAGAGGTGACACAATCATTCTTTACACTTCTGGACATTGCATAAAGCTACTGGACATTAATTGATCAAAGAAATGAATCCAACATAGCAAAAGAGGCAATGCGAAATAAAAGGCAGAATCTGTCAAAAACAGAACAGTCCGTAAAGACGAATTTAAAGCTGGCACCAGACTTGCTCAAATGGAAAAACTCAAAACTAATGAAAGTTGCTTACATATCTGAGGATCATGCTCGTAAATTGGCAGATTTTTTCGAATTTTCTACAGAGAACTGTGCCCAGATTCGTGACAGACAGCAATGCTGTTTCTGCGCAGCGATCCCAAATATAACATCAACTTTGACATAGAAACTTTACTTGGCACAAAAACATGATAAGGAGAGGTTGCTACAGTAGTAAACAACTTCCAAGACTCAACAAAACAAAAAATTGCTGTAGTAAAAACATGGGTTGTCTCCCAAGAAGTTCTTTCTTTATAGCCATTAAGATGGGCTCAGCAGTTTTAATGATGCTCTCATGAAAATAGACAATGAAGCAAAAGAGAACATCAAGAAGCAATTTCAAAACACATTTAAGCCTAACCCACTTCCTATGAAAAGGAATCTTGTACACAAATAAATTCATGAAGAACAAAGTGACAAGCATAGAAAAGCAACACAAGCGCAATTTCAAGATTCTCAACATAAAGAGGGGAAACTTAATATTATTAAGATGCATATAACCATGTTTCCCTCTCTCATAATAATTTTCAGTAGCATCATGAACAAACTCAACAATATAACTATCACATAAAACATTCTTGTCATGAGCCACATGCATAAAATTATTACTCTCCACATAAGCATAATCAATTTTATTAGTTGTAGTGGGAGCAAATTCAACAAAATAGCTATCACTATTATTCTCATCACCATAATCATCATATATAGGAGGCATATTGTAATCATAATTAATTTTCTCCTCAATAGTAGGTGGACTGAAAATATCATATTCATCATTGCAAGCATCATATATAGGAGGTAAAGTATCATTAAAGTAAATTTTCTCCTCCATGCTTGGGGGACTAAAAATATCACAACCAGCTTCCCCAAGCTTAAATTCTTCCATAGCTTTAGCAATAATAGTGTTCAAAGAGTTCATGCTAATAACATTGCTACAACTATTTTGCAAACAAAGTTCCATGGGTTTTATAATTTTCTCTTCAAACACATCATGTCCTAATTCAAGATAAAGTTCATAAAGATCTCTAATTTTTTTGTTGTTTTCCATTATGCCTAACTAGTGAAAATAAAAACAAGTACAGACTAGACATGATAACAAAAGTAAACTAAATGCAAGTAACTAATTTTTTTGTGTTTTTGATATAGAGAGCAAGACAATAAATAAAGTAAAACTAGCAACTAATTTTTTTGTGTTTTGTTTAGGTGCAGCAAACAAAGTAGTAAATAAAATAAAGCAAGACAAAAACAAAGTAAAGAGATTGAGAAGTGGAGACTCCCCTTGCAGCGTGTCTTGATCTCCCCAACGGCGCCAGAAAAAGAGCTTGATGGTGTGTAACTCACACGTTCGTTGGGAACCCCAAGAGGAAGGTATGATGCGCACAGTAGCAAGTTTTCCCTCAGAAAGAAACCAAGGTTTAATCGAACCAGTAGGAGCCAAGAAGCACGTTGAAGGTTGATGGTGGCGAAATGTGATGCGGCGCAACAACAGGGATTCCGGCGCCAACGTGGAATCTGCACAACAAAACCAAAGTACTTTGCCCCAACGAAACAGTGAGGTTGTCAATCTCACCGGCTTGCTGTAACAAAGGATTAAACGTATCGAGTGGAAGATGATTGTTTGCAAGAAAATAGTAAAACACAATTGCAGTAGATTGTATGCTATGTAAAGAATAGGACCGGGGTCCACAGTTCACTAGAGGTGTCTCTCCCATAAGATAAAAGCATGTTGGGTGAACAAATTACAGTCGGGCAATTGACAAATAGAGAAGGGCATAACAATGCATATACATGATATGATAAATATAGTGAGATTTAATTGGGCATTACGACAAAGTACATAGACCGCCATCCAACTGCATCTATGCCTAAAAAGTCCACCTTCAGGTTATCATCCGAACCCCATTCAGTATTAAGTTGCTAAGCAACAGACAATTGCATTAAGTATGGTGCGTAATGTAATCGACAACTACATCCTTAGACATAGAATCAATGTTTTATCCCTAGTGGCAACATCACAACACAACCTTAGAACTTTCTGTCACTGTCCCAGGTGTCAATGAAGGCATGAACCCACTATCGAGCATAAATACTCCCTCTTGGAGTTAAGAGTACAAACTTGGCCAGAGCCTCTACTAATAACGGAGAGCATGCAAGATCATAAACAACACATAAACAATAGATTGATAATCACCATAACATAGTATTCTCTATCCATCGGATCCCGACAAACACAACATATAGTATTACAGATAGATGATCTTGATCATGTTAGGCAGCTCACAAGATCCAACAATGAAGCACAACAAGGAGAAGACGACCATCTAGCTACGCTATGGACCCATGGTCCAGGGGTGAACTACTCACTCATCACTCCGGAGGCGATCATGGCGATGAAGAGTCCTCCGGGAGATGAATCCCCTCTCCGGCAGGGTGCCGGAGGCGATCTCCGAATCCCCCGAGATGGGATTCACGGCTGCGGCGTCTCTGGAAGGTTTTCCGTATCGTGGCTCTCGGGGGGTTTCGCGACGAGGCTTTAAGTAGGCGGAAGGGCAACGCGGGGGGCCACACGAGGGCCCCACACCATAGGTCGGCGCGGCCACTGGGCCGCGCCGCCCTATGGTGACGGCGCTCGTGGCCCCACTTCCTTCCCTCTTCGGTCTTCTGGAAGCTCCGTGCAAAAATAGGACCCTGGGCGAAGATTTCGTCCAATTCCGAGAATATTTCCTTACTAGGATTTTGAAACCAAAAACAAAAACAAGAACGGCTCTTCGGCATCTCGTTAATAGGTTAGTTCCAAAATGCATAAATATGACATATAATGTGCATAAAACATGTAGGTATCATCAATAAAGTAGCATGGAACATAAGAAATTATCGATACGTTGGAGACGTATCAGCGAGTAGATAAAAAATTAAATGTTATTCATTATGCTAGTAAGACTCTTGATGCTGCTCAAAGAAATTATGCTACAACTGAAAAGGAATTGTTAGCTGTAGTCTTTGCTTGTGACAAGTTTAGACCCTATATTGTTGATTCAAAAGTCACGATTCATACTGATCATGCTGCAATTAGATACCTTATGACAAAGAAAGATGCTAAGCCAAGGCTTATTAGGTGGGTACTTCTGTTGCAAGAATTTGATTTACATATTATAGATAGGAAAGGTGCTGATAATCCTGTTGCTGATAATTTGTCTAGATTGGAAAATATTGCTTATGATCCTGTTCCTGTTAATGATAGTTTTCCAAATGAACAATTGGCTGTAATAAAGGTGAGCTCGCGAGAGAGCCCTTGGTATGCTGATTATGCTAACTTTATTGTTTCGAAGTATTTGCCTCCAACCTTTTCAGCTCAGCAAAGGAGTAAATTCTTTTATGACTTGAGGCATTATTTTTGGGATGACCCACACCTATATAAAGAAGGAGTAGATGGTATTATGCGAAGATGTGTTCCTGAATATGAACAACAGGAGATATTGAGTAAATGTCATGGTAGTGTTTATGGAGGACATCACGCTGGAGATAGAACCGCACAAAAGGTTCTACAATCAGGTTTTTATTGGCCAACACTTTTCAAAGATGCAAGGAAGTTTATCTTATCTTGTGATGAATGTCAAAGAGTTGGTAATATCTCTAGACGCAATGAAATGCCTATGAATTATACTCTTGTTATTGAACCATTCGATTGTTGGGGATTCGACTTCATGGGTCCTTTCCCTTCTTCAGAAGGTAACACTCATATACTTGTCGCTGTTGATTATGTTACTAAATGGGTAGAAGCTATACCTACAAAAAGTGCTGATGGTGAGACCTCTTTAAAAATGCTTTTAGATATTATTTTTCCTAGATTTGGAGTACCTAGATATATTATGACTGATGGAGGTTCTCATTTTATTCATGGAGGTTTTAGAAAAACTCTTGCTAAGTATGGTATTAATCATAGAATTGCTTCCGCTTATCACCCTCAAACTAGTGGTCAAGTAGAATTATCAAATAGAGAGATTAAATCTATTTTGGGAAAGACCGTTAATAAATCTAGAAAGAGTTGGGCTAGCAAATTGAAGGAAGCACTATGGGCTTATAGAACTGCTTATAAAAATCCTATGGGAATGTCACCTTATAAAATGGTTTATGGAAAAGCTTGTCATTTACCTTTAGAACTAGAGCACAAAGCTTATTGGGCTGTTAGAGAACTAAATAAAGATCCGAAACTAGCCGGTAATAAGAGGTTGCTGCAATTAAGTTCTCTAGATGAATGGAGAAGTGAAGCTTATGAAAATGCTAAACTCTTTAAAGAAAAAGTTAAGAAATGGCATGATAGAAGGATCATCAAAAGAGAGTTTAATATTGGGGATAAAGTCCTATTGTATCGGTCTCGTCTCAGATTCTTTGCAGGGAAATTACTCTCGAAATGGGAAGGACCATATGTTGTTGAGGAGGTGTATCGTTCAGGAGCAATTAAAATTAGCTCTCTCCAAGGCAATGCTACGCAAGTGGTGAATGGACAAAGACTCAAGCATTATATTTCGGGTGATTCTTATAATGTTGATGTTGATATTATTCAAGTGGAAACACCGGAGGCTTTCATCAAAGGACAAATTGACAGTCCGCCAGAACTCGACTTTGAATAGGTAACAGTACAGGTAATAAAAAGTTCGCGATTTACTTTCCGAACAATGTTTTTGCTGTTTTTGGAAAATATGAAAAATTACGAGATCGAAACGGAGTGGAGGAGACGCGACGAGGGCGTGCCCCATAGGCCGGCGCGGGCCCCCCTGGCCGCGCCGCCCTATGAGGACACCGCCTCGTCGTCCCTTTTCCACTCGTTTTCGGCCTGGAACCTTCCTTTTGTTGTAAAAATAATTGCTATATAATCCCCCGGACCCTTGGAGGTCCGTATATCGTTTTCTCGTCGTGCTTTGTTTCGAATCGTTTTCAGGATCTGCTTCGGATCTAGATCCACCATGTCTTCGTCGGAACTCAGAGGGACAGCTTCTTCGAGGACGTCGTCAACCCGTACATGAACGAGCTGAAGATGCACCCCAAGGAATTGCTGCTCGTAGATGGAGAGTTGCAGATCAAAGATGTCCAGGGTCCTAAGGGAGAAGGGAGCTTGGAAGACAGGATGGAGAAATTGGAACAGGAGGTCTTCAACTACAAGAAGATGGCTGAGCGTGAAGTGGACATCTTTCACAAGATTGTGTCTGAACTCATTGATGGACACAAGAGGGAGACTGCAAAGTTGTGGGACGATATCTTCTCACTTCACGACACCACCAACAAACTCCAAGCTCAACTCTATGATGTTCATAATCAAAACTGTGAGTATGAAAACAGGTTTAAGCGCATAAGTCATGCTGCTAGTTTCAGGTTTCCGGAGACCAAGATGTCTTTTGTTGATGGAGAGCCTCTTCCATGGAAGTCTGATGATGACAAGGATTCACCATCACCACCGAAGGAGTAATTCATCATCGGTATTGGCATCCCCTTGGTTTGTTCCAAGCTTGGGGGAGTGCCGCGGTATCACATCATCACTACCTTTATCTTTTACTATCAAGTAGTGTCATATCATGAGTAGGGAAGTTATCATATGGAATAGTTTGCAATGTGGAAGTATCTCTCTTAGTTGGTTATCTATGTATCCGTTGGTGTGAGTTATCGTTATGGAATATTAATGAGAAGTCTTATCATTTACTTTTTGCACATCTTATTTTAGTTTGCAATCTCCATTATATGATTACTCTTGACATTAGTATTGATATCACTTTGGGAGCATCAAGTAAATCTATTTGGTTTTGGCAAACTTAGCATTGGTCAATAGCAACAACACCCTGATGTTTAAATAGAAGAGAGAAACACATCTAGATATATTACTCTATTATCTCCATGTTAATGAGTTTAGTATTCTGAAGTTAAAATTGCTTGTGCTTATGAGAAAGATGCATGATTGTTTCTATCATATGTATATTTGTTTGCTTCCTTCAACCTTTATGCTTGCTATCAAACCTTGCTAGCCAAAGACCTGTGAGAGGGAATGCTTCTCATACATCCATAACCTTAGACCAAACCTATGCCATTTGTGTCCACCATACCTACCTACTACATGGTATTTTCTGCCATTCCAAGTAAATACTTCATGTGCTACCTTTAAATAATTCAAACTATATTACTCCTTATTTGTGTCAATGTTTTATAGCTCATGAGGAAGTATGTGGTGTTTTATCTTTCAATCTTGTTGGGCGGACTTTCACCAATGGACTAGTGGCACATCCGCTTATCCAATAATTTTGCAATAAGAGCTGGCAACGGGGTTCCCAGCCCCAATTAATAACTTTCATTAATAATTCTCTTCACATGTTTTGCCCTGATTTATCAGTAAGCAACTTAATTTTGCAATAGACACTCCCCCATGGTATGTGAAAGTTGGAAGGCACCCGAGGATTCGGTTAGCCATGGATTGAGAAAGCCAAGGTTGCGGGGAGTGTCATCCATAATAAAACTAAAATACATGTGTAAACAAAAGAGAAGGGGGATGATCTACCTTGCTGGTAGAGATGCCTGATGTCTACGGGTGCTTCTATTCTTGTAGACAGTGTTGGGCCTCCAAGAGCAGAGGTTTGTAGAACAGCAGCAAGTTTCCCTTAAGTGGATTACCCAAGGTTTATCGAACTCGGGGAGGAAGAGGTCAAAGATATCCCTCTCAAGCAACCCTGCAACCACAAAGCAAGAAGTCTCTTGTGTCCCCAACACACCTAATAGGTGCACTAGTTCGGCGAAGAGATAGTGAAATACAAGTGGTATGAATGAATATGAGCAGTAGTACGGCGCCAGAAAATACTGGCGTGCAGTTGATGGTAGTAATATTGCAGGAAGTAAACATGCAGTAGTAATGCAGCAGTAGTAATTCAGAAACAGAACAAGCAGCGATAGCGTATTTAGGAACAAGGCCTAGGGATTAGACTTTCACTAGTGGACACTCTCAACATTGATCACATAAAGAATAGATAAATGCATACTCTACACTCTCTTGTTGGATGATGAACACATTGCGTAGGATTACACGAACCCTCAATGCCGGAGTTAACAAGCTCCACAATTCAATGTTCATATTTAAGTAACCTTAGAGTGTAAGATAGATCAATACGACTAAACCAAGTACTAACGTAGCATGCACACTGTCACCTTCATGCTTATGTAGGAGGAATAATACACATCAATACTATCATAGCAATAGTTAACTTCGCAATCTACAAGAGATCATGATCATAGCATAAACCAAGTACTAACACGGATGCACACACTGTCACCATTACATCGTGCAGGAGGAATAAACTACTTTAATAACATCGCTAGAGTAGCACATAGATAAATTGTGATACAAAACACATTGCAATCATAAAGAGATATAAATAAGCACTTCACTATGCCATTCATAATAGTGAATAAGTATTCTGTGAAATATAGCCTAAGAGACCCACACGGTGCACACACTGTCACCTTTACACACGTGGGACAAGGAGTCTCCGGAGATCACATAAGTAAAACTCACTTGACTAGCATAATGACATCTAGATTACAAGCATCATCATATGAATCTCAATCATGTAAGGCAGCTCATGAGATTATTGTATTGAAGTACATAGGAGAGAGATGAACCACATAGCTACCGGTACAGCCCCGAGCCTCGATGGAGAACTACCCCTCTTCATGGGAGCAGCATGATGAAGATGGTGGTGGAGATGGCTGTGTCGATGGAGAAGCCTTCCGGGGCACCCCCTGTCCGGCGGTGCCGGAAGAGACTCCTGTCCCCAGATCTTGGTCGCGATGGCGGCGACTGGAATGTTTCGCGTACGTGGCTTCCTCCGTAAGGGTTTTCGATGCAGGCTTTATAGGCGAAAGGGCAGCGTCGAAGGTCGAAGGGCGACGACACCATAGGCGCCGGGGCCCTGGCCGCGCCACCCCATCATCTGGGCCCACAGGCCCTCCGCGGCTCTCGTGTGTTCGGATGCTTCCGGGCAAAATAGGAACCCGGGCGTTGATTTCGTCCAATTCCGAGAATATTTCGTTACTAGGATTTCTGAAACCAAAAAGCAGAAAACAGGAACCGGCACTTCGGCATCTTGTTAATAGGTTAGTTCCAGAAATGCACAAATATGACATAAAGTGTGCATAAAACATGTAGGTATCATCAATAAAGTAGCATGGAACATAAGAAATTATCGATACGTCGGAGACGTATCAGCATCCCCAAGCTTAGTAGTTCTCGTCCCGAGCAGGTAAAACGATAACAAAGATAATTTCTGAAGTGACATGCCATCATAAACTTGATCATACTATTTGTAAACATATGTAATGAATGCAGCGATCAAAACAATGGTAATGACATGAGTAAACAAGTGAATCATAAAGCAAAGACTTTTCATGAATAGTACTTCAAGACAAGCATCAATAAGTCTTGCATAAGAGTTAACTCATAAAGCAATAAATTCAAAGTAGAGGTATTGAAGCAACACAAAGGAAGATTAAGTTTCAGCGGTTGCTTTCAACTTATAACATGTATATCTCATGGATAATTGTCAACACAAAGTAATATAACAAATGCAATATGCAAGTATGTAGGAATCAATGCACAGTTCACACAAGTGTTTGCTTCTTAAGGTGGAGGGAGATAGGTAAACTGACTCAACAATAAAAGTAAAAGAATGGTCCTTCAAAGAGGAAAGCATCGATTGCTATATTTGTGCTAGAGCTTTTATTTTGAAAACATGAAACAATTTTGTCAACGGTAGTAATAAAGCATATGAGTTATGTAAATTATATCTTACAAGTTGCAAGCCTCATGCATAGTATACTAATAGTGCCCGCACCTTGTCCTACTTAGCTTGGACTACCGGATCTTTGCAATGCCATGTTTCAACCAAGTGTCACAAAGGGGTACCTCCATGCCGCCCGTACAAAGGTCTAAGGAGAAAGCTCGCATTTCGGATTTCTCGCTTTGATTATTCTCAACTTAGACATCCATACCGGACAACATGGACAACAGATAATGGACTCCTCTTAAATGCATAAGCATGTAGCAATTATTATTCTCATATGAGATTGAGGATATATGTCCAAACTGAAACTTCAACCATGATTCATGGCTTTAGTTAGCGGCCCAATGTTCTTCTCTAACAATTTACATGCTCCAATCATTAAGGTGATAGATCCTTCAGACAAGACGGACATGCATAGCAACTCACATGATATTCAACAAAGAATAGTTGATGGCGTTCCCCAGAAGCATGGTTATCGCACAACAAGCAACTTAATAAAAGATAAAGTGCATAAGTACATATTCAATACTACGATAGTTTTTAAGGCTATTTTGTCCCATGAGCTATATATTGCAAAGGTGAATGATGGAATTTTAAAGGTAGCACTCAAGCAATTTACTTTGGAATGGCGGAGAAATACCATGTAGTAGGTAGGTATGGTGGACACAAATGGCATAGTGGTTGGCTCAAGGATTTTGGATGCATGAGAAGTATTCCTCTCGATACAAGGTTTAGGCTAGCAAGGTTATTTGAAGCAAACTCAAGGATGAACCGGTGCAGCAAAACTCACATAAAAGACATATTGTAAACATTATAAGACTCTACACCGTCTTCCTTGTTGTTCAAAACTCAATACTAGATATTATCTAGACCTTAGAGAGACCAAATATGAAAATCCAATTTTAGCAAGCTCTATGTATTTCTTCATTAATGGGTGCAAAGCATATGATGCAAGAGCTTAATCATGAGCACAACAATTTCCAAGTATCACATTATCCAAGACATTTTAGAATTACTACATGTAGCATTTTCCAATTCCAACCATATAACAATTTAACGAAGAAGAAACTTCGCCTTGAACATTATGAGTAAAGCCTAAGGACATATTTGTCCATATGCAACAGCGGAGCGTGTCTCTCTCCCACAAAGTGAATGCTAGGATCCATTTTATTCAAACAAAAACAAAAACAAAAACAAACCGACGCTCCAAGTAAAGAACACAAGATGTGATTGAATAAAAATATAGTTTCAGGGGAGGAACCTGATGATGTTGTCGATGAAGAAGGGGATGCCTTGGGCATCCCCAAGCTTAGACGCTTGAGTCTTCTTAAAATATGCAGGGGTGAACCACGGGGGCATCCCCAAGCTTAGAGCTTTCACTCCTCTTGATCATAGTATATCATACTCCTCTCTTGACCCTTGAAAACTTCCTTCACACCAAACTTCAAGCAAACTCATTAGAAGGTTAGTGCACAATTAATAATTCACACATTCAGAGGTGACACAATCATTCTTTACATTTCTGGACATTGCATAAAGCTACTGGACATTAATGGATCAAAGAAATTCATCCAACATAGCAAAAGAGGCAATGCGAAATAAAAGGCAGAATCTGTCAAAAACAGAACAGTTCGTAAAGACGAATTTTAAAATGGCACCAGACTTGCTCAAATGGAAAAACTCAAAACTAATGAAAGTTGCGTACATATCTAAGGATCACGCTCGTAAATTGGCAGATTTTTTCGAATTTTCTACAGAGACTTGTGCCAGAATTCGTGACAGACAGCAATGCTGTTTCTGCGCAGCGATCCCAAATATAACATCAACTTTAGCATAGAAACTTTACTTGGCACAAAAACATGATAAGGAGAGGTTGCTACAGTAGTAAACAACTTCCAAGACTCAACAAAACAAAAATTGCTGTAGTAAAATAAACACATGGGTTATCTCCCAAGAAGTTCTTTCTTTATAGCCATTAAGATGGGCTCAGGTGTTTTAATGATGCTCTCATGAAAATAGACAATGAAGCAAAAGAGAACATCAAGAAGCAATTTCAAAACACATTTAAGCCTAACATGCTTCCTATGCATAGGAATCTTGTAAATAAACAAGTTCATGAAGAGCAAAGTAACAAGCATAGGAAGATAAAACAAGTGTAGCTTCAAAAATTTCAGCACATAGAGAGGTGTTTTAGTAACATGAAAATTTTTACAACCATATTTTCCTCTCTCATAATAACTTTCAGTAGCAACATGAGCAAACTCAACAATATAACTATCACATAAAGCATTCTTATCATGAGTCTCATGCATAAAATAATTACTACTCCCAACATAAGCATAGTCATTCTTATTAATTGTAGTGGGAGCAAATTCAACAAAGTAGCTATCAAATATAGGAGGTATATTGTAATCATTATCAAATTTATCCGCCATAACAGGTGGTAACAAAAGACTACTATCATTATAATCATCATAAATGGGAGGCAAAGTATCATCAAAGTAAATTTTCTCCTCAATGCTTGGGGGACTAAAAATATCATGCTCATCAAAGCCAGCTTCCCAAGCTTAGAATTTTCCATAGCATTAGCAACAATAGTGTTCAAAGCATTCATATTAATATGTTCCATGGGTTTTTTAATTTTCGCATCAAACCATCCATGTCTTAAATCGAAATAGAATAAGAAGCTCTTTGTTGTCCATTATGCCTAACTAGTGTAAACAAGAAACCAAATGTCGCAATTGCAGAGTCTAAAGGAAATAGCTTCGAGCACACACACAACGGCGCCAGAAAGTACTGTTACCTGGGACCGAAGTATGAGTGCCTTTTACCTTTCCTCCCCAACGGCGCCTAAAAGTGCTTGATGTCTACGGGTGCTTCTATTTGTAGACAGTGTTGGGCCTCCAAGAGCAAGTTTGTAGAACAGCAGCAAGTTTCCCTTAAGTGGATTACCCAAGGTTTATCGAACTCGGGAGGAAGAGGTCAAAGATATCCCTCTCAAGCAACCCCGCAACCACAAAGCAAGAAGTCTCTTGTGTCCCCAACACACCTAATAGGTGCACTAGTTCGGCGAAGAGATAGTGAAATACAAGTGGTATGAATGAATATGAAAGTAGTACGGCGCCAAAAATAGCATTGCGTGCATTGATGGTAGTAATATTGTGAAGTAAACATGCAGTAGTAACGCAGTAGTAGTAATTCAAGTAACAAGAATAAGCAGCGATAGCAGTATTTAGGAACAAGGCCTAGGGATTAGACTTTCACTAGTGGACACTCTCAACATTGATCACATAACAGAATAGATAAATGCATACTCTACACTCTCTTGTTGGATGATGAACACATTGCGTAGGATTACACGAACCCTCAATGCCGGAGTTAACAAGCTCCACAATTCAATGTTCATATTTAAGTAACCTTAGAGTGTAAGATAGATCAATACGACTAAACCAAGTACTAACGTAGCATGCACACTGTCACCTTCATGCTTATGTAGGAGGAATAATACACATCAATACTATCATAGCAATAGTTAACTTCGCAATCTACAAGAGATCATGATCATAGCATAAACCAAGTACTAACACGGATGCACACACTGTCACCATTACATCGTGCAGGAGGAATAAACTACTTTAATAACATCGCTAGAGTAGCACATAGATAAATTGTGATACAAAACACATTGCAATCATAAAGAGATATAAATAAGCACTTCACTATGCCATTCATAACAGTGAATAAGTATTCTGTGAAATATAGCCTAAGAGACCCACACGGTGCACACACTGTCACCTTTACACACGTGGGACAAGGAGTCTCCGGAGATCACATAAGTAAAACTCACTTGACTAGCATAATGACATCTAGATTACAAGCATCATCATATGAATCTCAATCATGTAAGGCAGCTCATGAGATTATTGTATTGAAGTACATAGAGAGAGATGAACCACATAGCTACCGGTACAGCCCCGAGCCTCGATGGAGAACTACTCCCTCTTCATGGGAGCAGCAGCGGTGATGAAGATGGTGGTGGAGATGGCAGCGGTGTCGATGGAGAAGCCTTCCGGGCACTTCCCCGTCCGGCAGGTGCCGAACGAGACTCCTGTCCCCGCATCTTGGCTTCGCGAGCGGCGGCTCGGAAGGTTTCGCGCCGTGGCTTCCTCCGTAAGGGCTGCGGGGCTTTATATAGGCGAAAGGGCAGCGTCGAAGGTCGAAGGGGCGACGACACCATAGGCCGGCGCGCGGGCCCAGCCGTGCCACCCTATCATCCGGGCCCACAGGCCCTCCTCCGGCGCTCTCGGGTGTTCGGATGCTTCCGGCAAAATAGGAACCCGGGCGTTGATTTCGTCCAATTCCGAGAATATTTCGTTACTAGGATTTCTGAAACCAAAAACAAAAACAGAACTGGCACTTCGGCATCTTGTTAATAGGTTAGTTCCAGAAAATGCACAAATATGACATAAAGTGTGCATAAAACATGTAGGTATCATCAATAAAGTAGCATGGAACATAAAAAATTATCGATACGTCGGAGAAGTATCAATGCCGTCCCTCATGGGAGCCGCTCTTGGAAGGTTCGTTTGGCAAGGGGGTTAGAGTGCCCGCTACCATTCGTTGACAACAACAAACACCGCTCAAAATCTTACTTTTATGCTCTTTATATGATTTCAAAACTTGAAAAGCTCTAGCACATGATTTAATCCCTGCTTCCTCTGCGAAGGGCCTATCTTTTACTTTTATGTTGAGTCAGTAAACCTATTT
This sequence comes from Lolium multiflorum, assembly GCA_030979885.1. Classification (NCBI taxonomy): domain Eukaryota; kingdom Viridiplantae; phylum Streptophyta; class Magnoliopsida; order Poales; family Poaceae; genus Lolium; species Lolium multiflorum. The sequence continues at coordinate 192,871,453 of CM061747.1, forward strand.
CCCTCTATCTCAAGCAAGCAATTGAGTTGTTGTGAACTAACCATTTATGCTATGATTGAGCTAATTATGTCTTTTATACTTTCTTGTTTAGCACACATTTTATCTGAATGAATATGACTTTGAAGTTATCAATGATTATGAGGAGATTGTTATGATTGAATATGAAAGCCTTGCTATATAAGTTCTAATATGAAAGCCTTGCTTATTAAATAAGAGCAATCCGTTAGTAGTTCTCTGACCAAGAACAAAGTTTGCCATAACCATTTATGATTTCCTATGCACCTTTACTTGTGATTTTCTTTACTTATTTCAAGTTGAGTTATATGAAGAGAATGTTTACTAGAATATCTTGTGTGAATCAATATGATGCTTCTTGTTCGTATTTTATTTATCGACTCTTCACTCCATAAACATGTGGTCTTGTTTATCGAGCTCAGTTTCGCTTGGGGACAAGCGAGGTCTAAGCTTGGGGGAGTTGATACGTCCAATTTGCATCACTATTTTATATCATAATTTGCTGTTATTCATTGATATATTTCATATTGGGACACAATACTTATGTTATTTCATCTATTTTGCATGTTTCATCATTATTGGAGGATCAAGCACCGGAGCTAGGATTCGCTGGAAAAAGCACCGTCAGAACGCAATATTTCGGAAGATCAATGTGGAAGGAAATTACACGTAAATTCCTATTTTTCCAGATGACGAAGAAAGCCAGAAGGGGGAGCCAGCTGGACCCAAGGTGGGCCAGACAACATGGCGGCGCGGCCCATGGCCTGGCCGCGCCACCATGGTGTGTGGGGGCCCCACAGCCCTCTCGCCTCCTTTTCTTCGCGCACTCCTTCGTCCCGAAGACCTAAGCCCAGGGTACCTCACGAAGAGTTACGCCTCGCGGGGCGGAGAAGACCAGAGAGAAAAGAGCTCTCCGGCGGGCAGGAACCGGGGAAATTCCCTCCCGGGGGGAAATCGACGCCATCGCCATCGTCATCGAGCTGGACATCATCTCCATCATCATCATCATCATCTCCACCATCTACACCGCCATCACCACCGCTGCACCTCGTCACCGCTGTAACGATTTGGGTTGGATCTTGATTGTTTGATAGGGGAAACTCTCCCGTGTTACTTTCTACTTGTTATTGATGCTATTGAGTGAAACCATTGAACCAAGGTTTATGTTCAGATTGTTATTCATCATCATATCACCTCTGATTGTATTCCATATGATGTCTCGTGAGTAGTTCGTTTAGTTCTTGAGGACATGGGTGAAGTCTAAATGTTAGTAGTGAACTATGGTTGAGTAATATTCAATGTTATGATATTTAAGTTGTGGTGTCATTCTTCTAGTGGTGTCGTGTGAACGTCGACTACACGATACTTCACCATTTATGGGCCTAGGGGAGTGCATCTTGTATTCGGTTGCTAATTGCGGGGTTGCCGGAGTGACAGAAACCTAAGCCCCCGTTAGTATACCGATGCAAGAGGATCGCAGGATCTCAGAGTTTAAGGCTGTGGTTAGATTTATCTTAATTACTTTCTTGTAGTTGCGGATGCTTGCAAGGGGTATAATCACAAGTATGTATTAGTCCTAGGAAGGGCGGTGCATTAGCATAGGTTCACCCACACAACACTTATCAAAACAATGAAGATTATTTAGCTACATGAAGCGAAAGCACTAGACTAAAATCCCGTGTGTCCTCAATAACGTTTGGTCATTATAAGTAAACAAACCGGCTTGTCCTTTGTGCTAAAAGGATTGGGCCACTCGCTGCAATTATTTCTCTCGCATTTTATTTACTTGTATTTTATTTATCTGCAATATCAAAACCCCTTGAATACTTGTTTGTGAGCATTTACAGTGAATCCTTCATCGAAACTACTTGTCAACACCTTTCCTCGTTGGGATCGACATTCTTACTTATCGAAGATACTACGATACACCCCCTATACTTGTGGGTCATCACTCCTCGCCCTGGCTCGAAGGGCGCCGTACCGTCGGCCGATGGAGGCGCTCCCCTGAGCTTGACTGCAGACTAACGGCGACGTCCTAGGAAGGAGAACCAAGCACACCGACACCATACCACACACACTGAGAAGCACAACAGCAAGCCGGAGCTCGAACGCATCGGAGACGAAGCAGTTGGGCATGCTGGAGAAGAGCACCGGCACACCACCCGCACACACAACCTGCGCCCACAACCTACCCAAACTCCCCAAGACCGCGCCTTCAGCAAGGTTAGCGACGCTACAGCGACACCGCAGTCCAATCCGGGATTAGGTTTTCACCCAGGGAGCAAGGAGGAGGGGAGGGACAGTACCTCGACGGTGCCCCCAGCAGGGAAGGCGGCGCCCAAGGACGTCGCCGCCGTCGTGACCGGTACCACCGGTCAGGGATTTCTCCCGGTCGCAGAGTCCCGCCGCCAGCAGCTCGGCCGAACAGGGCCAGGGAGCTTGGACGCCATGAGGAGAGGAGGGACTAGTACCTTCAGATCTGGCGCCGGCGACCACCGAGGGGGCCCCGGGCCAAGGCCAGCACCCGCCGGCTCCGCGCCGCCCACACGGCCGCAGAAGCCAGCCCGCACCCGCGAACACCGCTCGCCGCCGAGCCGGAGTCGCCGCACCACCAGATCAGGGCCGCCGCCCTGAGATCCCGAGCCCCCACCGAGGGGGTCGCCGGCCGAGACCTCCCGAGCCCACAGCGGATCCAGGCCCGCCATCGACGCCGGAGGAAGAACCGAGCGGCCGCCCCAGCCATGGCAAACCCGGCGCGGAGCTCCTCCATATATACGCCGCGCGGGGAGCCAGGGGCCAGATCCCCGCCGCCCCCATCACCGGCGTCGCGAGCCAGGCCCGGCGGCGCCTCAGGGAGCGACGAGGAGGGGGGACGGAGGGGGAAGGAGCGGCGGCGGCGGCTGTTAGGGTTTTCGCCCCCCGGTCGCCTGGAGGAGGCGACGCGAGGGGGAAAGCTATTTGCATCTTAATCGGTGTCAGTCGTGAATTGCAAATTGCAACTGAAATTTGATGACAACATCTAATAGAGGACGAAATTAGTTTTCAGTGGAACCGAGAAATAGTCACGCAAAAAAACCCACACGGTGAGCCGATTAGCCGATTGACTGAGTAAACGAAAAAATGCGATGACTCACCAGTGAGAACGGCGATTTTAAAGGCGCCGGTAGGTGTAGGTGTTACATCTACCTCCACACTCTGCTTTGAGATTGGTGAGGCTTTTGACATTTGTCTAATATAAAACTAATAATTGAAACACAAGTGAAACTTTTCTGAAACTAAAGTGATACATGGAAAATATTGTGAAACAGTCTGACAAAAGTGAAACTGATGACATCATTGCTGACGTCACTACGGTTTGTTTCACAAAAATATTAGTGTTTCAGTTATGTTTCAATTATGTTTCAAATTTGTTTTACAATTTGGTACAAAATTGGTCAGTAAAAACAAGTTTTCGTGAGAAACACAGGTACCACACTGGAAACCACACACAATTGCGAATCGACCTGACAAGAATTCAGAGCCGAGGTCTGGTGGCGGCTCGCAGCCGGTACTTGCCAGTTGCCACGGGTGAGACCAAGGTACTCCGCCGTGAGAGGCTTGAAGATCCGCTGCTCGTCGGACTCGAGCGCCGCCGCGAGGCGCGGCCATATGAAGGCGCTGAGAATCCACGTCCCGGGGTCTGCTGGCTTGGCAGAGATGCATATAAAGCCTGAGCAGAGCCTGCGGAGGCTGGCGTGGACTGGCATGGACAGCGCGGCCTCGCCGAATCCGAAGTCGGTGTCGCCAGGGAAGGAGGACCAGAAGGTCTGGGCCAGCGTAGGGCTGCCGAGCCCGAAGGTGGACCTCTCCAAGAACTTGTGCACCTCCATCCAGTCCACCATCTGCTGGTACAGCTCGTCGTAGTCCACCGACGTGATGGCCTCCCGCACCATGTCCGCCACCCCCGCCAGCGGCTTGCCCACCACCGCGCCCACCGCCGCGTCCCCGACCACGTAGGACGTGACCGTGCCGGCGTAGTCGCGTAGCGAGGCGCGGAGCTCGGGGGCCGAGAACCGCTGCCGGCCGTCGATCCACCACAGCATGCGGCAGCGTCTCTCCTCCTCGTTCAGCATCTTCGTCGACGTTCCCACGATGCCCGCAAGGGCCATCCAGAGGTAGGCGGACAAGGCCTGGACGCGCGTGGGCACGCCGCTCTCGATGCTGCTCGCCTTCTCGCGGAGCATGGTGATGTCGCGCTCCTCCACGTAGTAGAGACGCTCCACGAAGCTCTCCTCCGCAGTCAGGGCGTTCACCTCGTTCTCGTGGTCCCACGGCATGAACATCCCGGCGACGGATGGGCCGTACGTCGGCGGGTCACGAGGGCCGAACACCGACCGGTCATGGGTGGGGACTCCACCGGAGATGCTCCCTGTGCGGACTAGCTCCGACCACATCCTCACGAGCATCGCCCCGACGTTCCCGTCACCGATCAGGCTGTTGGTGGCCCACACAACGGCGAAGCCGCCGCAGGTGAAGGACACCAGCTGCACCGAGAGCGCCACCTCCTGGGCGTGCGGCAGCTGGATCCTCTTGAGGGACCCCTCCGAGAGACCCCAGTCCAGGCTCCACAGCTCCACGCCCGCGTTTCCCACGACGAGCTCCGCGCCCTGGTTGTAGCAGTGCAACTCGGGGACGCCGGAGCTCGGATCCACCACGATGCGGCCAGCCATAGGGTAAAAGTAGTTGAGGTAACGCGGTAGGTGGGCCTCGAAGGTGGCCACCACGGCGTTGAAGTCGCTGGCGCCGGCGGGCTTGGGGTAGACGCATATCACGGAGCCTTGTACAGCGTTGGAGAAGAGGTCGAGGTTGGAGAAGGCCAGCACGTGCGGCTCGATGGACGGGTAGGAGGCCTTGACCAGGCGCCGGCTCACCACCTGGACGGCCGAGCCACCGCAAGCCATTGACGATTTCGCGACCTATCTTGCACCTTTGAGCTGAGCTAGGTGCACATGCATGAGTACTGCAATGCCATTGGTCGCTTTATGTAGGCATCCCCATCAGTAGCGTAATGTATGCTGGGTTCAAGCGAAGGAATTTTTTGATAAGTCTTGGATGCTCAGCACTTTGTGCTATAGTTGAGAACAGATCATATCCGAGGAAGTGCACGTTACTGCTCACCCACTCTCTCCATTTTTGGATCATATCAGTTCATAGACATTGTAGCGCGCGCGTTCGTACTTAAGCATTTGAAAATTTAAGGTAGCTCGTGCCTCGTTGTTGCTCAACCTCTAAATTTATTCTAATGGCATGCAAATGCACGATGCATTTTCTGTTGGTCGGTTCGCTTTCGAAAACTAGCTCTGAAATGATAAACACCAGAACAATCAGCATTTGCTCGTAGCAGCAATATAACCACCACTAAAACAACACCTGAAGTATAAATTCTCCAAAAGCGTTGCCTCCAAGAAGAAACAGTGCACAAGCATTGTTATCACCCAATCATAGATCTTACGTTTTCACCCTAGAGACGTTTTTCGCTCTCAAAACAATGCTTTCAACAAGGCTATTGCCATGCACAACCAATTAAGATCATACCTTGAATTTTCATCCAGAAAAGTTAGACTGTGAACTTCTCATGTGATGTCATCCCACTTGCATACCGTTGCTACGAGTACAGAATCACCAAGAAAATTCCTCATTGCCGCAAAGACTCAAACCACCATTACTAGTCCTCAGCTCCCGGCTTCCATGACATTCTCCACCTCTAACTTCACCATGGAACGAAACATGTCCCAAGATGGCAATAGATAGCAGACCTTCGCGCTGCTCTCCCCTGAAACCAAACGGTCGGAAAAAATATGGGTGCGCACGAACGAATCTCATCCGATCCAGCAGTCTCTATGTTTGATGAGCCGAATGAAGTTTGTTGGCGGAGCCTTCCGGAACTTGCCACTCCGGCTAGATTGAAGGGGACAGGCATCAAGCAGATCATCGTCTTAGTGCAAGAGAAACCCTAGGACCGCTGTCATTATTCAGGAGAGCCAGCGACCCCCACGTCGTCACTCGCTGGCCAACCCCATTCGGCGGAAGAGGGGGCTAGAGAACACACGATCCACACGCTCGCGCCAGCCAGCTGGTCTTTGCTCGGAGCAAGATGCCCAACATGATGCCGCAGCAAGGCCGGCAGCGTGCACCGCACCGCCTCCCCACACATCTTCGGACGACACCGGTGGCCACACCCAAATCATATCCCCTAAAACAATCACACCTCAAGTACACCCGAGCAGCCCACTTATAACGGATTAAGCTCCGTATGAAACCAATATTAAGTGAAACTCCGGACAGAACGTTACCCACAAACACATCTTTCTGATGCACATGCATTGGAATACAAAGATGGATATTGATGGAAAAAGATGCATGTCCACTAAAGAAGTCCACTTCGACTCGCATTTTCCTTTTCCATAAAATTGATGAGCTTGCCAGTCTAATGAAGTCCACATTAGAGGTCCGCCATTCTTTTTCAATGAACTAAACTATATTGCTTCTGAGGCGTTAAAACTTTCATCATTTCAGTTGCAAGCAACATGGTGAGGCTTATTTGGTCGGCCATCAATCTGCCTAGTACCTACGTGACAACATGAAGGACTCCCTAAAGGAGCCTTTTTACGGTAGGGATAAACAAATACCAACCGTTCCAACCAACAAATTATACGGTTCAGATTTATCAATATTTGTTGATTGAAGCAGTAGTATATTTTCAGCAAAGGGCAAACTGGGTACATGCAAAAATGGAAAAGGAAAGATCTTGCATGTATGGCAGACTAGATTGTTCATATTTCGGCAACACAACCATGTAATGCAAGAACATTCCTTGTACTTGCTTCCCCTAGACGATATTTTGTTTTATATGGTCAGGAACATCTCCACGGCTGCCCCCAAAAAGAATAAAACAAGAAATTTAAATGAAACATGAGAATTTCATACAAATATTTATGATTTTAAATTTGAACAAAATTTAACTAAAAATGTCATACACCCTAGATCTAGTAGTCGCGGCGGTCGAATGGGCTCCAGTCGAGGCCACCGGTGCCATTGTTCACACGGTTGCCGCCATCGTCGATATCATCATCCTAGGAGGATGAGAAGCTGCTGGAGTAGCGCTATCAATCTTGATGACTACGTTGTTGTCCTCCGCCGACCGCCACTTCGCAAACTCTTCATCCGCTATCGGCACATCGTTGGCGGATTCTGCCAGCACCTTATTGAGCCCCGATGAGTCCTCCAGGTTTTCAAGGGTGTGTAGAGCCACCTTCTGCCAAAATTCTCCGTGAAGCGGTGCATGTTCTCCTTCTTTTGCGGCGACGGCGACTGATACGTCTCAAACGTATCTATAATTTCTTATGTTCCATGCTACTTTTATTACAATACTTGAGTGTTTTACACATACTTTACAGCGTTATTTTACATTTTCCGGCACTAACCTATTAACAAGATGCCAAGTGCTGTTTTCTGCTGTTTTTGGTTTCAGAAATCCTAGTAAGGAAATATTCTCGAATTGGACGAAATCAAAGCCCAGGGTCCTATTTTTGCACGAAGCTTCCAAGTCCGAAGAGGAAACGGTGGGGCCACGAGGCGGCCATACACCGGGCGGCGCGGGCCTGGGCCGCGCGCCCCGTTGTGTCGGCGCCTCGTGACGCTCCCCGACCTACCCTTCCGCCTACTTAAAGCCTCCGTCGCAAACCCCCGTACCGAGAGCCACGATACGGAAAACATTACCGAGAGGCCGCCGCCGCGAATCCCATCTCGGGTATTCAGGAGATCTCCGGCACCCTGCCGAGAGGGGAATCATCACCGGAGGGGATCTACATCATCATGCCCGCCTCCGGATTGATGCGTGAGTAGTTCATCCTTGGACTATGGGTCCATAGTAGCTAGATGGTTGTCTTCTCCGCTTGTGCTTTCATTGTATTTGATCTTGTGAGCTGCCTAACATGATCAAGCTCATCTATTTGTAATGCTACATGTTGTGTTTGGCGAGATCCGATGAATATAGAATATTATGTTAAGTTGATTATCAATCTATCATATATGTGTTGTTTATGTTCTTGCATGCTCTCCGTTGCTAGTAGAGGCTCTGGCCAAGTTGATACTTGTAACTCCAAGAGGGAGTAATTATGCTCGATAGTGGTTCATGCCTCCATTGAATCTGGGATCGTGACGTAGGTTCTAAGGTTGTGGATGTGCTGTGTGCTACTAGGGATAAAACATTGATGCTTTGTCTAAGGATATTTGTGTTGATTACATTACGCGCCATACTTAATGCAATTATCTGTTGTTCGCAACTTAATACCGGAAGGGGTTCGGATGATAACTGAAGGTGGATTATTTAGGCATAGATGCATGTGGATAGCGGTCTATGTACTTTGTCGTAATGCCCGATTAAATCACATAGTAATCATCGTTGATATGTATTGAATCTTTATTTGTCAATTGCTCGCCTGTAATTTGTTCACCCACATGTTAGTTATCTTATTGGAGAGACACCACTAGTGAACTGTGGACTCCGGTCCATTCTTTTACATCTGAATACATTCTACTGCTTTTACTGTTCTTTGCAAACAAACACCATCTTCCACTCGATACGCTTAATCCTTTGTTTTCAGCAAGCCGGTGAGATTGACAACCTCATCGTTACGTTGGGGCAAAGTACTTTGATTGTGTTGTGCAGGTTCCACGTTGGCGCCGGTTTCACGGTGTTGCGCCGCACTACATTCCTCCACCAACAACCTTCACGTGCTCTTGGCTCCTACTGGTTCGATTACCTTGGTTTTTCTGAGGGAAAACTTGTTGCTGTGTGCATCATACCTTCCTCTTGGGGTTCCCAACGGACGTGTACATCTACGCGCATCAAGCTCTTTTTTCCGTTGCCGGGGAGATCAAGACACGCTGCAAGGGAGTCTCCACTTCCAATCTCTTTACTTTGTTTTTGTCTTGCTTTATTTTATTTACTACTTTGTTTGCTGCACTTAAACAAAACACAAAAAAATTAGCTGCTAGCTTTACTTTATTTACTGTCTTGTTCTCTATATCAAAAACACAAAAAAATTAGTTACTTTTCTCTACTTTATTTGCCTAGTTTACTCTTTTGCTTATTTCATCATGTTTCCTCCTAAGTATACTCTAAAAGACATACCGGTAGGCCGAGGGTCTATAATTGGAAGAGATAATATAGAAGATTTTTTCACTCATGTTAGTATAGCTGAAGATTTCGAAGATAGACACTTGGTAGAACTTGCTCCTACTTATGAAATTGCTGTTGCTTCTTTAGTACACATGTTGGAAATTAAATTTGTTAATCTTAATCCTATAACTCAGCATATGTTTCTTACACTCTCTGATATGGAGGAAGGAGAAAAGAAAGATTTTGTCTTAGAAACTCTTCTAAAAGAATTTGGTGGTGTAGCAAGAGAGGCTAGAAAAGTCTTTACTAAATATAAAATGCTTGGTTCTTACACCAACTTTGTTAGTACCCTTGAGAAGATGGACATTGATAGGATGAAGTACACTAATAATGTTAATGATGGAGGGGACATTAAGACATCAATACCTTGTAAGCTTGTAGGAATGTTCGAGGCACTAGAAAAGAATTATGATTGGATTGTTCCCGAAAATTTATTTGATGAGAATAGCAAGCCTAAGAGTAATGAAAAGGGAGCCTCTGAAACTTACATAGATAAGATAACATGCATTGTAGAGGAAACTCCCAACTCCCAAGGTAATAATGTTGATGCTCCATCTCTTGATGTTACTTGATTTGCACTTTCTGCGCCTAGCTGAAAGGCGTTAAAGAAAAGCACTTCTTGGGAGATAACCCATGTGTTTATTTTACTACAGCAATTTTTGTTTTGTTGAGTCTTGGAAGTTGTTTACTACTTTAGCAACCTCTCCTTATCATGTTTTTGTGACAAGTAAAGTTTCTATGCTAAAGTTGGTGTTATATTTGGGATCGCTGCGTAGAAACAGCATTGCTGTCTGTCACGAATTCTGGCATAAGTCTCTTAAAAATTCGAAAAAATCTGCAAAATTACGAGCGTGATCCTCAAATATGTACGCAACTTTCATTAGTTTTGAGTGTTTCTATTTGAGCAAGTTAAGTGCCCAGTCCAGATGCATCTTTACGGACTGTTCTGTTTTTGACAGATTCTGTCTTTTATTTCGCATTGCCGCTTTTGCTATGTTGAATGAGTTTCTTTGTTCCATTAACTTTCAGAAGCTTTGTGCAATGTCCAGAAGTGTTAAGAATGATTGTGTCACCTCTGAATATATGAATTTGTGGTTATGCACTAACCCTCTAATGAGTTTGCTTGAAGTTTGTGTGAAGGAAGTTTTCAAGGGTCAAGAGAAGAGGATGATATACTATGATCAAGAAGAGTGAAAGGTCTAAGCTTGGGGATGCCCCGGTGGTTCATCCCTGCATATTTTAAGAAGACTCAAGCATCTAAGCTTGGGGATGCCCAAAGCATCCCTTCTTCATCGACAACATTATCAGGTCACTTCTAGTGAAACTATATTTTTATTCCGTCACATTCTTATGTTCTTTACTTGGAGCGTCGGTTTGTTTTTATTTTTGTTTTGTTTTGAATAAAGTTGTATCTCGCCATTCTTATATTGGAGATATTACGCTCCGCTTTTTCTTATGGAACACTTATGTTCTTAATTGTGCTTTAATGTTCATGGCGAAGGCTGAAATTGCTTCGTTAAATTGCTATTTGGTTGGAATTGGAAAATGCTGCATATGGTTTGGCAATTTGGCAATTGTTTGAGCTCTCATAGATCATGTTTAAGCTCTTGCATCATATAGTTTAATCTATTAATGAAGAACTACTGTAGAGCTTGTTTAATTTGGTTTGCATGATTGTTCTCTCTAAGTCTAGATATTTTCGGTAAAGTGTTTGAACAACAAGGAAGACAGTGTAGAGCCTTATAGTGCTTGCAATATGTTCTTGTGTGAGTTTTGTTGTACCTGTTCATACTTGTGTTTGCTTCAAACAACCTTGCTAGCCCAAACCTTGTACTGAGAGGAAATACTTCTCGTGCATCCAAACACCTTGAGCCAAAATCCATGCCATTTGTGTCCACCATATCTACCTACTATGTGGTATTTTTCTGCCATTCCAAAGTAAATTACTTGAGTGCTACCTTTAAATTTCATTCCTCTACCTTTACAATATATAGCTCATGGGACAAATAGCTTAAAAACTATTGTGGTGATGAATATGTAGTTATGTGTCTTAATTCTTATAAGTTGCTTGTTGAGCGGTAACCATGTTTTCGGGGACGCCATCAACTTTATCTTTGTTGGATATCATGTGAGATGCTATGCATGTTCGTCTTGTCTGAAGTAGTGGACTTCATGATCAAATGGTTTGAGTATGCATATGTTAGAGAAGAACATTGGGCCGCTAACTAAAGCCATGTATCATGGTGGAAGTTTCAGTTTGGACATACAACCTCAATCTCTTATGAGAATATTAACTATTGTTGAATGCTTAAGCATTAAAAAGAGGAGTCCATTATCTGTTGTCTATGTTGTCCCGGTATGGATGTCTAAGTTGAGAATAATCAAAAGCGAGAAATCCAATGCGTGCTTTCTCCTTAGACACTTGTACATGCGGCATAGAGGTACCCCTTTGTGACACTTGGTTGAAGCATATGTTATGCGATGAGAATCCGTGTTTCCGAGATAGTAGGACAAGGTGCGAGCACTATTAGTACTCTATGCATGAGACATGCAACTTGTAGGAAGTATTATGCATAGCACATATGAATTATTACTACCGTTGACAAAATTGTTTCTATGTTTTCGAAACAAAAGCTCTAGCAGAAAAATAGTAATCAATGCTTCCCTCTGCGAAGGGACAATCTTTTACTTTATGTTGAGTCAGTTTACCCATTCCCTTCTATCTTAGAAGCAAACACTTGTGTTAACCTGTGCATTGATTCTTACATGTTTACTTATTGCACCTGTTATATTACTCTATGTTGACAAATATCCATGAGATATACATGTTACAAGTTGAAAGCAATTGCTGAAACTTAATCATCCTTTGTGTTGCTTCAATTCATTCTACTTTGAATTTATTGCTTATGAGTTATCTCTTATGCAAGTCTTATTGATACTTGTCTTGAAAGTACTATTCATGAAAAGTTTTTCTATATGATTCATTTGTTTAGTCATTATCTTTGTTAGCAATCTTTTGTTCAGATCACTCCATTCATCTCATATGCTTTACAATAATGTTGATCAAGATTATGTTGGTAGCATGTCACTTCAGAAATTATTTATGTTATCGTTTACCTACTCGAGGACGAGTAGGAACTAAGCTTGGGGATGCTTGATACGTCTCAAACGTATCTATAATTTCTTATGTTCCATGCTACTTATATTAAAATACTTGAGTGTTTTACACATACTTTACAGCGTTATTTTACATTTTCCGGCACTAACCTATTAACAAGATGCCGAAGTGCCAGTTGTTTTTCTGCTGTTTTTGGTTTCAGAAATCCTAGTAAGGAAATATTCTCGGAATTGGACGAAATCAACGCCCAGGGTCCTATTTTTGCACGAAGCTTCCAGAAGTCCGAAGAGGAAACGAAGTGGGGCCACGAGGCGGCCAGACACCAGGGCGGCGCGGCCTGGGCCTGGGTCGCGCGGCCCGTTGTGTCGGCGCCTCGTGACGCCCCCGACCTACCCTTCCGCCTACTTAAAGCCTCCGTCACGAAACCCCCGTACCGAGAGCCACGATACGGAAAACATTACCGAGAGGCCGCCGCCGCGAATCCCATCTCTCGGGATTCAGGAGATCGCCCGGCACCCGTCGGAGAGGGAATCATCACCGGAGGGGCTCTACATCATCATGCCCGCCTCCGGATTGATGCGTGAGTAGTTCATCCTTGGACTATGGGTCCATAGTAGTAGCTAGATGGTTGTCTTCTCCGCTTGTGCTTTCATTGTATTAGATCTTGTGAGCTGCCTAACATGATCAAGATCATCTATTTGTAATGCTACATGTTGTGTTTGGCGAGATCCGATGAATATAGAATATTATGTTAAGTTGATTATCAATCTATCATATATGTGTTGTTTATGTTCTTGCATGCTCTCCGTTGCTAGTAGAGGCTCTGGCCAAGTTGATATTTGTAACTCCAAGAGGGAGTAATTATGCTCGATAGTGGGTTCATGCCTCCATTGAATCTGGGATCGTGACAGAGGTTCTAAGGTTGTGGATGTGCTGTTGCTACTAGGGATAAAACATTGATGCTTTGTCTAAGGATATTTGTGTTGATTACATTACGCGCCATACTTAATGCAATTATCTGTTGTTCGCAACTTAATACTGGAAGGGGTTCGGATGATAACCTGAAGGTGGATTATTTAGGCATAGATGCATGCTGGATAGCGGTCTATGTACTTTGTCGTAATGCCCTGATTAAATCACATAGTAATCATCGTTGATATGTATTGAATCTTTATTTGTCAATTGCTCGCTGTAATTTGTTCACCCAGCATGTTAGTTATCTTATTGGAGAGACACCACTAGTTGTGACCCCGGTCCATTCTTTTACATCTGAATACATTCTACTGATTTTACTGTTCTTTGCAAACAACACCATCTTCCACTCGATACGCTTAATCCTTTGTTTTCAGCAAGCCGGTGAGATTGACAACCTCACTGTTACGTTGGGGCAAAGTACTTTGATTGTGTTGTGCAGGTTCCACGTTGGCGCCGGTTTCACCGGTGTTGCGCCGCACTACATTCCTCCACCAACAACCTTCACGTGCTTCTTGGCTCCTACTGGTTCGATAACCTTGGTTTCTTTCTGAGGGAAAACTTGCTGCTGTGCGCATCATACCTTCCTCTTGGGGTTCCCAACGGACGTGTATATCTACGCGCATCAGCGACAACCGGCCTCTTCTTGCCGGAGCGTCCGAGAAAGCGGCACCCCCGAGGGAGCAGGCCCCCTTCTCCTTCTTCGGGGCAAGGAGGGGCTCAGTCTTTGGTACAAGGTGTGGCTCACTCTTGGAGATGAGGAGCGACGCATCCCAGAAGAAAATGTCAGTGGAGCTCCGCGGTGGCGGTGAAGGTTTCAGCTTGGGGACGAGCATCAATCTCGCACTTGATGACCCGTTGCGTGAAGATGACCTTGACACACCAGTCGAGAGACAAGGTGGGGAATATGTAGATACTCTAAGGCTGTTTGTAGTAAATTCATTTGTCAAAAAAAATCAACATAATGGCAGACTGTTTGTGCATCTTTTGCTGAACCGAGCCTCATTACACGAAACAACCATGCACCCAAAATATGATCAGATATTTTTTTTGTCCTTGTGGACAAAAAATGTTAATGGACTCAATCGTGTCACAGGAATGCTTGGTAAGTATCATTGGTATATCAAATTCTGATGTGGAACGATTGCACTTTAGATGGTAACAAATCAACCCAAATCTGTGTAATGATTTCCTTACCATGTAAATTATCAAAAATACTACTAGTACATAGGACTAGTAAATTCTCACAAATACTCTTACGAGTGATCGTACTGCTATCAGTAATTAATAAAGCTCTCTGAATTCGCAAAAAAATAAAAAAATCTGATGTGGAACGATTGCACTTTAGATGCATGGTAACAAATCAACCCAAATCTGTGTAATGATTTCCTTACCATGTAAATTATCAAAAATACTACTAGTACATAGGACTAGTAAATTGTATCGTAAAAGAACTCCCCTAAAGAATCGTCTTGGATGATGTAGCTCCACGTTGGTACCCTCCTTGATGTTCTTAATTGAGCATTGTTGTTAGTAGAAGCTTCTGTGGTTGCAGTGTTTTTCTTTGAATTAGTTTTTTGTTGAGAACAGCACAAGACTCATCCAACGCAAGTTCAATTGCACAGTTCGCTCTTATCGCCGATAGTTTCTCCCATGTGCACCTACGACCCAGATTGGCTGCCATTTGAAATTCTGCTTTGGTAGGATTTTGTATAATCTTCAAATACTGAAATTTTGAAAGATTCATTGAGGTGGACATTTTGGATCCAAAGAGCATGCACTTACAAATACAAGCTAATAAATTTCTATAAACAAAAGTACCTGAGCTATTGTTGCTGGCATAACGATGGTGACATCACCTTCCCAATCCTGAGCAAAGAACTTGGCAACTCCTCCCAGTGGGAGGCCAAGTTCTAGAACTTGGTTACATCGATACTTCACCTCCATTTCAGCAAGATGAGCGAGCTACACATTTAAATCAGAACTGACTTGTTAATGCAACAAATAGGAATGTAATTTGGATGGCATTGCAATACTCGGTGTTCAAACACAGAAACAACACTAGTGATGTCTTACATAAACTAGTTGCAAACCAAAAACTGTGAATACATAGGTATTGATTTTGTTGTAACACGTCTGAAAATAGCGGTTAGTTTTTTAGTGCACAAGTATTTAGCTATAGGAGAACAAGAAATTACTTGCAGAAAGAGCACATCCCTGCATGGTAAGATATATAAACTAGATTTGAAAACTTTCAATATAATTATCAAAATGGAATGTCACGGACAAACCTTTCCGGCCAAGCGACCTCCATAAGCTCGGATGATCTCCTTCATTCGGAGGAATGGAGATACATGAGGATTAGTTTGGCTAACTATGAAATGATTCACATTGAATAACTCCTTCAACTGCATCATTGGCAAATCCATTTCCAAACTTCCGTCCCTCCACCAGCGCTTTGATGCTCCAGGACCATGTTCTGCATCTGTGGAAAAGGGCGTGTGGAAGGGAACTATGTGGCCAAATCTATCCTTTGCCATCAATTCCTGAGCTTCAAACAGGCAAGGGAATGCACAAGATGCAGTTACAGCACTCCAAATAATAACATGTGGTGACGTCAGGTAGTTGAGGCAACGCGGTGGCTCATGTTTCCTAGCCGAGCAGACAGTAACCCCAAGGACACGGCCAGTCCTCTCATAAGCTTCTTGAAATGTTAAATTGCTTGTGAGATCTCTCAAAAGCTTCTGCAGCTTGCTAATGTCATACAGTGCACCACAAGTCATAACCCGTTTCGTCAGAGCAATAATACCATCTCTCTTATCAAAGACATTTAAGGTCTGTGACGAGTCTATAAAGAAGCTCTCTAATTCTGTCCATGTTCGGGTAGCAACAATCGAACATATGATGGAACCAACACTAGATCCGGCGACTATTTGGGGCAGTAGCTTATTCTCAATTAAAGTTCTTACTACACCCATATGGAAAGAGCCCAGTGAGGCACCCCCGCTTAAGAGTAGTGCTGTTCTCCCAAAGGCGTGCCTACTTTCGCGAACAAAGGCAAGCTTCTCTTCGAAAACTAACTCATCCGTCTCAGACTCACACACCATTTTTAATTGAGTGGAGACCTCGGCAATAAAATCTTTTATGAGCCTTGGTACCTGCAGCGGAATAAATCGACCATGTAACGGCTGGAAACATTTAAAAATAAAAAAATGCATTTCAGTATAGGTGTTTGCTCTAGTATCTTACTGGGCATTTCTCGGGCCGGGCCGGGCTTCGGGATGGCCCGAAAAAAGCCCGACGGGAAATCCTTGGCCCGAGCCCGGCCCGGCCCGACCAACTTTCAACAAATTTCGGCCCGAGCCCGGCCCACGGCCCGAAAAAGCCCGATTTTTTTCGGGCTGGCCCGACGGCCCGGCCCGGTCTACTGGTAATTCGCTTTTTTTGTGGCCCGAGCCCGGCCCGATTTAGTTACGGGCTGAAGAATGTTGGCCAGAGCCCGGCCTGATAGAGAGAAAAAGCCCGGCCCGGCCCGGGATTTTCGGGCCGGGTCGGGTCGGGTCGGGCCGTTCGGGCCGGGCTTCCCATGCCCAGGTATACTCTAGTATAACCCTCTCCCCTAAAAATTCAAATACAAATATGGTCGGGATTGCCCGATATCACTTTATGATTGAAGACCTGATGATCTTAAAAAATTAAACGGGTATATGTGTAGCCCTGTACAAAATCCATATATCCCAGTTTATTTGTACAAATATGTTCTGTATGTATAGGTACAAGTAGTATTTATGTACGCCGTTGCCGGCTCATCCTCAGCGACTTCTAGACACGCTTCACAGGTCGAATTATTTTGCGCTAATGGCCAGACTATTTTGTAAACGTGTATGCACTGGGTTTAGATATGAGCTTAGGAGGACTCACAATTAATTAATTAATTAGCTGGTTAATTGCCCGATAGCTCAAACTGAATTTGGAGCAAGCCTAATCTCCAAATACGATTCAAAACAGCCCAGAAAATAAAGGTGCTATACTGCTATGATATCATTACCTCAAGCCTGCCCTTGTGAAGCTCAGGATTGCACATGTTACCGAAGTTCCTGAAGAGATCGCCGCGTATAGAGAACGCCATATCCCAGAGAGTCCCCTCTTTCCTCCGCCTTCGTAGCTCCTTGAGCCTGCTCCTGATCAGCTCCTCGTCGTACATATCCGCCTCTTCGACATGATCGGACATTCCACTACACCACGGTATAGATATAGGGGCACTTGTCCTAGTGGCACTTGTCAAAGTGCCCCTAATAGTAGCCAATTAGTGGCACTTTTCCAAAGTGCCCCTAATTGTATACCTATTGGGGCACTTCTCAAATGCCCCAATATGTGTATACCTACTAGGGCACTTTTTGAAGTGCCCCAATAGATGTTGACCTTTTGGGGCACTTTTAAGTGCCACAATTGATCATTACTTGGATAAAACAATGTAAACAATGCTATAGCTAGTATATAGTTAACAGAGATAGAAACATAACAGTAGCATATACAAACTTGGTTCGTCAATGGTGAACATGGACCTCGTCAATGGATTTCAACTTTTTCAACCCGTGGTTCGTCGGACTTTCACCGCAGCAGCCTCTGAACTGTCGAGTGCTGCTGAGTGAGGCTTGAATGAGTGTCTACCCGTGGAAAAAGTAGAGTTGGTATGGTTTTGGTTGGGCTGGCAACGACATTAAATAGTCTCAGTTCGGGTTTGGTTCACGTCAACAACCGTGCGACCTTCTATTTTCTAATTACTGGGTTGGGCTGAATACTACTAGTTTTTTTTTTCATTATCAACGTCTTACTAGGCTGCTGGGCCTAATCTAATCGCATAATCCTGACCGTTGCCTCAAATCATACCTCTCTCTTCCTAAGAGTGGTAAAAGGTACTGTAAATAGTTCTCAAAAAAAAGTACTGTAAAAGAAACCTCAAGGACAGGGGCAGGGTAGGAGGACCCCAGGTACAGCCTCGACTCGTCGATGTGGAACACCTACGTCAACTTGTAGTGGGATTCGCGGCGCCGCGCCGAGTTCCTCGGTGATGATCAGTATGACTACGACGCTGCCTCCGCGTGTCTGTGGATGTGTAGATGGAGGACGAGGAGGAGTCGCCTGCTGCCGAGAGAAACTCTTCTTGGACAAGGAGATCCCTGGCGAGAAGGTCCAGTATGACATCGATGACTATTTTGGCTACCTTGCTTACTTGGCAAGGCCAATGAAGAGGGCATCCACCCACCACGTCTCGATGAATGAGGACGAGCTCTCTCCGACGAACCTCGACGATGACTCATGTATTCGATGGAAACCTATTCATTAATCGTCACATCAAATAGCATCTTAGTTTCCCCTAAAAGACCTTAACTATAACTAGGTGCACACATTTTAATTAAAAATATACTCAATTGCCGTGTATTTTTTAGGGGGTCCAATTACACAAGGAGTTTGGTCCAACCGAAGAGGCCCAATAGGCCCGGCTGTTCAACGGCCCAATCGGCCCGACCCCACCTCTCTTTCTGTCTTATTTCTCTCTCCTTCCCTTCACGCATGCGACCTCCTTTTCCTTCTCCTCTTGCGCCTGCGATGACGCCGCCGCCGCCGCCGCCGCTGCGCGCCTGCCATCGCCGATCCGGCCAATTGGGGCCGCATCCGCAACCGCCACCCAGTGAGCAAGCCGCGCTGGGACGGAGCACGCCATGCCCACTTCCCCGACCACGGGCTCGCGATGGACGCCGCGGCGGCCGCGCCCTCGTCGTCGAACCCTAGCTTCTCCGCGAGCGGGATGGCGGCGGCTGAGCGAGGGAGAAGGCGAATCTCCGCGCCGCCGCATCCTCACATACTCGATCCTCCGCGCGCCGTGGTCTCCAGCCCCTCGGTTCTCCCGGATGCGGCCTCGGCCGCCGCCGCCACCAATGGCTATGGGCCTCTGGGCGAGGTCCATGGCGACCTTCACCCGCACGTGAGTCCCTTTCCCAGCCAGCTGATTTTGTGTGTAGCGAATTGTTGGGGTGATCTGAATGCGGTTTTGGTTTCGGCGGGCGATACAGGTGATGTCGGAGAAGGGGAACGCCAAGTCCATCGCGTTCGAGGAGATCACATGGCTCCGGAGGAGAAGTCCGGAGGAATCACCATCTCAACGGTCTGTTCCCAACAATTTTCGGCCATATTGTTCTGTGTTCATCTCCATTTCCAGATAAATTGGTGATCGATTAATCATGTGCAATTGATTTGTGTAGGCACATGAGTTCGAGACTGTTGAAAGACATTATGCTTATGTGGACTTGCCCAGCCACGCTAATTATGTCAGGGTAACTGTTATGGGCTTAGTTCTTGAATCTAGCGAAACCATATTATACAGAAATAGGGAAGGCCCTGTATTTTCAATTCAGAAATTTTGGTGACTGTTTGACTGCATTTCCAAATTGATGAAATGAAATACCAAGCTTGCTTTGACTTGTAGTAGGTTTCATCTGCTTCTAGCTCAATCCATGATCTCAGAATGGCTACTAGGGCATCTGAACTTTCCAATCTAGAGCTAATAGAATCCTTCATTGTCTACTACACACACTGCTCTGACGCTTGTATGCTTTTAATTTGTTGTGGATCATTTAGAACATGATCGCGGGAGCTACTCAAATGGATGGTGGTATTCTTGTCATGCCTGCTCCTAATGGCCCCATGCCCCAAACAAAGGAGCATATTGTTCTAGCTATACAGGTTTGAAATTCTGAGAGATCTTTCCCTGCAACGTCTTTTTAGCTGCTGTTTTTGCACTTCTGAAACGATGGATATTCCATTCTTGTTTTTTAGGCTGGTGTGCCATCACTTGTTTGTTTCCTGAAATTCCTGTAGTTTGCAGCTTGCTTACACCCACTGTTTAATGTTTGAACTGTTTGCTTGTTATAAACTTATATTATTTTCCATCTATAAATGTCACTGAACTGTATGGTAATTTAGGACAGCCATCTAGCAAACATGAAAATTCCGAACCTGTCGAACTTGACTACGTTCTAATTTATCTAGATGTTTAACAGGCATTTAATCAGGGACCACCTTAAATGTTTGTTTTATTAACCTATATATATGTGTCATACTAGTTCTGTTAGAATAAAGAGATGGGCAACATGATATATAAGTTCTCTGCACTATATTTACGTTGGATCCCAGCTTGGAAAGTTCATTGTCTGGATCATCCATCCAATCATTGTAGGCACTCCGTTGGGTGTTTCTACAAAAGCTCTCATCAGATCAGTGTAGTGGTTTAACTTCTTAGGCCGAAAGCTTGATTGAGCATTTGAGCTAATGAGAGTAGATCGAGAGGACATCAACATATTTCCTCCACCACCGGCTTTGTCCGAAAAGTTGGCTTTGATATCAAGCAACGTTTTGTTGGATACGTGATGGGCTATCGGTTAGCATGATTTAACGCTGCAATATGCATATCTCTTCATAGGTGTTATAGGGGTAGAGCTAGCAAATACCAAACTGCATGCAGAGTGAATAGATCCTTGATAATTTTTCCATCGATGTGTCGTTTTCAGTCTTCGACTTTTCCCTCTCATATCTGATGCGTCCCTGCTGTTTCTTAATCTGGGACTAACTCTCCAGAGGCACTAGCATGCAGGCAGCAAAGCAGAGAATATCAGTGGCATGTAGTTTTTTTCTCGTTTTCATGAGAATTCCATTTGTGTTCCTGCTCTGTCAGTCAACACATGTTATTTGAGTTCGTTTTTCTCCCCTGCCAACACCACATGCTGTTTTTAGTACAATATTCGTCTCCGTTGCTGAATTGAATTATGACTTCTCTCAAGGTACAATGCTGAAGACTGGGATCAACTGAAGGTGATGCTGAGATACATTGTGATGGTGTCTGAATAGGAAACATAGTGATGATGTTCACAGAGTGTTCTTAGTGAGGCATAGTGAGATATTGTGTTGAACATGCACTAGATACTATGTTGCCACTGTGTGCTTATTCTTGTATGACATTATATATGTTCATATTGTGTGCTTCTTGTATGCTGCCATTATTTTTATCTGTTTATAATTTGATGCCATTTTGGGACTGCTCAAAGTACCAATAATAGGATGTAATTAGGGGCTTTTCTCATAGTGCCACGAAATGGGGTTTGAGGCATTTTCTTAAGTGCCGCAAATTAAGTTTTGGGGCATTTTTAGAAGTGCCGCAAATTCAGTTTAGGGGCACATTCCAAAGTGCCGCTAATTAGATTTTGAGGCACTTGCCAAAGTGCCCCTAATTGAATTTTGGGGCACTTGGCAAAGTGCCCCTAATTAAATTTTGTGGCACTTTGAGAAGTGCCCCTAATTAGATTTTGGGGCACTTTGAGAAGTGCCTCTAGGTAGTGCCCCAAATACCTTTAGAGACGCAAGTAAAGGTGGCATTACAAAAGTGCCCCAATAGGTTATTAGAGGCACTTTGATCCAAATTAGAGGCACTTTCAAGTGTCCCAAAATTTTGACCGTGATGTAGTGTTCCGTCGAGCTTCCTGGCCGAGCGCACCCACTCATCATACGTTGCCGCGTACTGCATCGTGCTGTTGCACAGCCTACGTCGCCACACCAGCGCCACACGCGATCGAGCGCCCGGGAGCTTCATCAGAATCATGTAGGAGAGGGCGACGGTGAGTAGGACGCCATGGTTGTTCCTGAGGTGGAGCCAGGAAGCTACCATCGGCAGTTTGTCGCAGCGGGCACGCGACACGGCGGCGTACATACGCGCCCGCAGACGCCAAAACTGCCGGCGGAACAGGAGCGCACAGAGAGCGACGGCACGGCCGAGAAATGTCGACGTTGATATCCTGGTTCTGGAAATCCCAATAGTCGCTTCCCCTAACTCTCTCAAGAAACCCCAACTCGTTCCTAATCTCGAAGCCATCTTCCCTGAGGACGAAGACACAAAGTGGAGGATTTGAGGAGAGATCAAGCTACTGCAAACAGATTATCAACACACACACATGTTATATGGACCGCATTATAGATCGACAAACCAATCAACACGAAAATATTTTCATAGAGCAACAAGGAAGGCTTATAATTAATGTTCTCGCATCATTGATTAACAACTTATTAATATCTTAGATTAGCCTTTCTTTTATGCACAGCCATCATGTACTATACTGTACTTCTAGACCCAAAAATTGTAAATATATAGTTAGCAAAGCTACTGTTTCTCCTAAAAAAAGGAATCGAACTTCGCACATGTCCATTGATGAACGAAACCCCGCAAGCTGTAACTGGTCTGCAGAATCACAAGGTCGCAAAATATAGAGATCCGTATCACCTGATAAATCAGAAGCGAAATTACGAACAGTTTAAAATCTTCCGCGTGGAAGGGAGAGAGCCGAGGAGTGGGGCGAGAGTGGAGGCAGTAATCGAGCTTCCAGCTAGTATGCATATCTGGAAAAAGAAAAGAGCTAGCTGGCTACGTGAGGTGAGGAGCACACGGATCAGACAATAGACCACTAGGTTCGCATTGGACTAAGTTTGCACTATAGGTCAGGTTAACAGGACACGGAGAAAATATATTAATATCAAAAGATACCAGTTACACATAACTTCAACAACAACATGATATCAAGAGCTAATCAAAACATCAAGAATGCACACACAAAACAAAGCACCTGCCAAGTAATTAACGACTCACAATAGTAGTAACATGTTGCAAAGCTCCAATCGCCAGGCTCACAGTCGTTGGGCCGAATTCCTTGGGGGGCGGGGGGGGGTGGGGGGGGGCAAAAAACTAGGCTCATTTTAGTGGGCAAACAGCTCAAATACATGTAAAAATTAGGATGTTTTTTCATGGGCTGGGGGGCTATGGCCCATTTTGCCCCCACGAAGGTCCGCCAGTGAACATCGCCACATAACCATATTTGCACGTCGTGCTATGAAGTATCATCTTATCCCCATCTTTTGTTTTCATCGTCCATTCCCCACAACTAACGCAGGGATTCGATGTATTTTGTTTGGAATCTTACTGAGAATGGAATTTTCTCGGTATCTTCTATGTATAATGTTCTAGTCCAACATGATGTTTCAGTTAATAATAAGAAGAAAATTTGGAAGATGGAGATCTCGCTAAAAAGTAAGGTGTTTGCGTGCTATCTTAATCGATGGGTAATTCTTACCAAACATAACCTTGCAAAACGTAATTGGCAGGAAAGCAAAACGTGTGTCTTCTGTTATCATGACAAGATTATAAACACATTTTTT
The DNA here is from genome assembly GCA_030979885.1 of Lolium multiflorum. Classification (NCBI taxonomy): domain Eukaryota; kingdom Viridiplantae; phylum Streptophyta; class Magnoliopsida; order Poales; family Poaceae; genus Lolium; species Lolium multiflorum. The sequence goes on from CM061747.1 coordinate 192,895,038, forward strand.
CGAGTGCAAATTTGCTAGATCTATATGGGCACCCATCCAGATAGGTTCTGTGTTATACCCACCCGTTGCGAATATATTCAGCAACTGCCTTAATGGTGTGAATTCTAAGTTTAAACTACTTATTAGCGTGAGAGCGATTGCCGTCATTTTGTAGCTTTGGATATGTAGAAATGACAATGTTTTTAACAATAAAAATACTTCTCTTATACAAGTTATCTACCGATGCACAGATACACTCCCTTTATGGCCGCCTCTACAGTGTGTGGAGCATCGCGACATCTTTACGGAGGTGTCTGCACGGTTAGACGATACAATGAAAGGTAATTTTTCTAACATGGATGGCAGCGTGACTTTCGGATTGGACCTCCTTCATCTTAGTCTTTCTTTTGTTCACTTTTATGTTCTAGTCAACAACTAGACTTTTTGGTTGTATCTTGTGGATTAGTATGGTTGTGTGCATCCCAGCTATGGAAAGGCAAGGTGTAATGCTTAAGCTCTAAGTAATAAACCAGCCATTATTGAAAGAAAATCCCCACTTTCGCTGTCACTTAGCGGTTTTGAACTCGCATCATTGAGTTAATCCTCTAGCCTTTCAAGATGAACCATTGTGGAATATCCACCTCCACCATCACCAAAGTAATCAAGGCGATGTGCCATAGTCGATGTGATGATGGTGCCGATGAAAATTTGGGCTTCCCACCGTCGCCGTCGTCACACCCGAATCTAGTGGACAATCAAGGGGTATCGTGCTGTGCCGGCTGCCGCAGCCATCTCTAGCTGCACCCCCCCCCCCCCCCCCACACACACACACCTGAATCAAGTATACAATGAGGAGGTAAGTGCAGTGTGCTGGAAGGCTGTCCGGACGTAGATCTTGTATGCACACATGTGATCAGCCGATGCGCAGTGGATGAGCTATTGGATAGAATATGTTCAATAGCATCAGCCTTGGTGATTCCTTGAAGTACATGGACTTAAGCCTCGTGCTCATTGCCGATCCAGTGTCCTCGGCCTTGCACGTCATGAAGGGAGTGGACTTCAAATCCTACAGTAACGACCCGGCCGATCTGACTCAACAGCGTCTAGATCAAATGGTCGGCAACTAGAACCACCAGATCAGGATGTCGGCAACCAGAAGCATGAGATCGGGAGGCCCGTGATGCAATACATTGGAAGCCATATTGAACTTGTCAGCATGGAGGGGGACACCATGTGGAGGGGAAAAACGGGTGAAGGTGCCCCGCCGCCACCGTCAGTCATTTGGTTGGGTGGCGTCCTCGGAGGGGTGAACAGGGCGTCGAGAGATTGCCTACTAATGTGGTGGCGGCGGCGCCTCTGGAGTCATCTGGAGCGACCCGGGACTATATACAGTTTAAACCAAGTTCTATTTCTTAAAGAGAGAGAGGTGTTGGCCTAGGTAGTTCGCTCTTTGCATGTAGGGTGTGTTTGGATGCCCACCAGGGCCTTCCTCGGCTTCCGTGGGTCAAGAAAGATGCATTTGGTTGTCTAGGATACACTCATCCCTAAGAGCTCTAAGCTCCCAGGGTTGCGCTCGCTTGTGGTTGATCGTGACGTGTTCGACTGCTAGTGCGTTAACGTTTCAGCACGCGTGGATTCCGGAGGCTTCGAGGCGGGGGCCTGGTGTCGAGGTCGGTTCGATCTTCTGTTCACATGATGGTCGGTCTTCCTCTTGTACATCACCATCGCCCCATCCTCTTCTGCACTCCACTCCTCCAATAGCAGTTCGCAGCTTCGCCGTATCAAGAGCTCCGCCGGTACCATCCTTTGTCATCGCCTATCCCCATCTCGCCAGAGCCCATCTTTGGCTAATTGCCATCTCCAATCTTGAATTTTCCATTTTTCTGATTTGGCTTTGGATCCATTCATGCAGTTCCGCGCTGCCTCTCTGTTCCTCAACGCCACCTCCGGGAGAGATTCTGTGGTGGCCGGCGACGGGTAAAGAGATGGTGCCGGCAGCGAGAAGGGAACCGGCGACCGGCGGGATGGGGAGCGGCCGACCGGAGGGATGGCGAGCGGACGCCGGCGGGAAGAGAGGCTACCTCTGCGGGTGGTAGTGTAGGCGTTCAATGCGAGGATGGATAGGACGCCGGCATTCTCCTCCGTCCGGACGAGGCAGCAGCTCGATCCCGGACGCCATGCAGCCATTGTTCTAGGAGGGGTCGGTGTCGGCCATGAAGGACATCATCACGCTCAAGTTAGAGGTAGAGGGCATGACGGCCAAGTAGCTAGATCTGCAGCATGTTCATGTTCTACAGATGGTTACATTATTTTTGTTAACTTTTGTCCCTGCTCATGGTCTACAGATTCTTTTTTCAGAGCTTCTTCTTAGTGCTAGCTGCGGATCAGATTTCTTAGTGCTAGCTTCAGTAAATATATGTATATCATTTTCTGGTTCATTGTGACATGGATGAATATAGAACATTCACATTGGTACTTCTGTTAGATTATATATATGAAATGCTTAGTGTAAACATTGATCATGTTGTAAGGACGATGTTAGTAATTTATTTGTTGCTCTGATTGGTTGCAGTCATGTTGCTTTGCGTGAAGAGAGCCTTTGGGTCAAATTATCCATGGCAGTACATATATTGCAGATTTGTGTCCTATAATGTATTACCGCTTCCGTTTTTTGTGAAGTTCCCCTTTCACCATGTGAGTCGGTTTCTATTCAGAAGATGATGTAGTAGATCATAAAGGTCCTCTGTCAACTGTGTAAACCCATCGACGACTATTAATGCAGTACCTCTAGGTCCTTCAGGACCGTTCCTTGTTCATTTATCTTAGTGACCATTGCTTTAGGAAAAAAAATCCCTTATGCTGCAATTATAAATCACTTTGGACGATTAACTAATCTATAATTCCTTTTGGTATAAACATTAAGTCCTATGCATGTGTATGTGTGTTATCACATTTTTTCTGCTTTCCCAGTATATTCTGAATAATGTACTGCTCATTCTTCGGTTTCTTGGTATACCTAAGCAATTTGTTTTGCTGGTATTTGGTAGTGTTAGAGAAAGATTTGGTGCAGATAATACTGCATAGTGTTGTTATGCTTAAAAATGACATGGATGGTAAATTAATCGCCTAAGACTTTTGTGGTGTATCTTTTTTCTGTGGACTAAAATTAGAGTTCAAATTGATGTCTAATAGTTGTGGAACTATCACTACAGGAGGTGTGATTACTGAAGGTAGATAATGCCTCAAAGAGTTCTCCATTTGTTTGAGCAACCATTGCTCCAGGAAAATACATTATGCTGCAATTATAAAATCACTTTGGGAAATTAACTAATCAAGAAATTCCTTTTGGTTTAAACTTTCAGTCATATGCATGTGTATGTGTGTGCAAACATTTCTTCAGTCTTGGCAGTACAGAGGAAGAGAGGTTTGTTCCCTGTTTTATGCATTTATGACAGGTGAATTTGCTATTTACTTTTTTTAGTATGTTTTCAGTTTTTCCTGTGTGATTAAATATTTTCATGCAATTCTCATTGTCACTCTTTCAGCTGGCTAATTTATATTCTGATGGTGGTTCTGTGTGCACGGACTGTTTGGACTGTTTGTCGGCGGGTGGTTCAATGTGCACGGACTGTTTGTCGGCGGGTGCTTCCCTATCACAGTTGAAGAAGAAGACCTCCCTATTGCCGGTATGGCTGAGTGTGATCTATGGATAATATTTTTTTTCGTGTTTGCAGTTCGTTTGGTCGCACATATAGATGTCGACATTCAATAACGCTTTTCTTCGATGAATATATGTATTAAAGGATCAGGACACGTTCACAACACACTTGGTGAAGATGGTGGATGAATCCAGCGTAGCACCTGCAGCAAGTGCAGGCAAAATCTAGAAATACAAGAGGTTTGCTCTTTGTTTACATGGGATTTTTCATTTGGGGGAATAGACATATTTTTCATAGATGGCATTGATCACCACATCATCTCTCGATATACAATCCGAACGTACAGACAATAGTAGCATTCCAAGAAAAAGAAATACAACACTCGAGAACCTACATATTACAATACAAGAGCTGAAGTGGAAGCACTATGCTTATAGTGCGTGGAGCTCCAAAAATCGGCGCCACCGAGGGTATTTATCTCGGATAAATACCTGGTATTTTCATATGGTTGATTCATTTATCGATCTTAGCTTATCCGTGAATGTAATAAGTGAATCTTAATGAACTGATACTTTGGTTTAATAAAGCAAGCCGTGTGCATCTATTGATGCAGAGGCTGGGGCTATGCTCTTTTATCTATTTTTTTTAATCTGGAGTAATCTGTAAGCATATCAGAGTAATCTGTAAGCATATCAGCGCATTGTTTTCCAGTTGTAGTTCAGGTTTCAACCAAGCATCGGCCACATGCACTCTTCAACTTTGTCCAGCAGGTTTGAGTTTTCCAAAGCAGCCGCGACAGCTGCTTGTTCAAGATCTGGCTTTTGGAGTGCGTAGAGCTTGTTTGAATATGTCCTTTTCGTGGTAACAAGATGATCAGGGAAGAGTTGTGGCCGTGCATATCGCCATATCGGAGCTTAACTACCACGGATGATGTCTGCAGTGAATCGGCATGGGGAGTGCCACCATGTGTATGTTGTATTAGTAATTTTAAGAATGGAAATATAGTTGACTGAAATAAGATAGAGCAAGCTGTATGAAGTCTACAGAAATAATTTGCCGTGGCGAGAAAGTCATTCCTATAGAGAACATGAAATGACTTGACCTTTCAACACAAATTAGGAAGAACTTCACACATGAGTTTTGAATATGATTAAGCCTTCTGCTTGTAACCATTTGCCTTATGGTTCTAACTATTTTCATCTGTAGATCGCGGGGTACAATACAACACAGAAGGGAACATCTCCCAAAATGCTATTCGATGGAGGATCTCTATGTAGCTTTGCTGAAGTATGTTAGGATGTCTATATATATTGTTAAGATGTGTGTCTATATATATATATATATATAATGTAACGCTGAATAAATTGATCTATCTCAACAACGACCAACAACAGAAAACGATGCGGCAAAGCGCGCCAGGTCCATCTAGTTATATGTATGGAACGACTTCTAAATCAGCCTAAAAGTTAGCCCACTTAATCAATTAATCAAATGTTTCCAATGAGCCTGCCTCCAACTGGTACAATGCCTCGCCTCTGCGGGCATTGGAAATCATGGGGGATGTGAAGTTTCGGAATAATTCCCCACTCTGATCCTCTTAATTAATGCCAAAAGCCCACCGTCACCCACCCAATGTTGCCCTCCATGGCTGGCCCTCATCCACCTCCACGCTGCCCCCTCGCCAAAGGAAAGCAGACACCGCACAAACTATGGATCGTCGGCCAACTCAAGAAAAAATCCACCGCCAAAGAAGGGGATTTGGAGAGGATATTGAAGTCTCCTTCCCCCTTCTGCACCCGGCCTCCCACAACAAGGATGGTGGCATCGATGGCTACATTGATGGCCGAGTCCTCATGGGTTGTCGCCAGGAAGGCGGCAATTACGTTTAGCGGGCCCAACCTTGCCGAGTTGGTGGGAATTTTGAACCATGCGGCGGTAGTGGCAACCATAAGGTTGAGCGCTTCCTCTTTGGCTCCATGGGCTTCATCTTTGGCTCCAAACTCCTCTTCTTTGAATCCGTTCGGTGGGATCTTCACTGTAGTACTTCAAAGATGGTCCATTCGATTTACGATTAGGGTTTGTTACGGCTATGAGCGTCGTGTGATTATGCACCTCCGACAAGGAGTTGGAGTTTATTCCATTCAACTAGATATGTGCATTGGGCATTGCCGATTGATGTAGAATCGATAGCATTTGGACATTGTGGTATTGGCATCGCCTAACTTGGGCATTGCCAATGTGTGCATGTATGATTTATGAAAATCCCAATTTGGGCATTGGCATGTATGTGCATGAGTGTACTTACTTGCGCTTGGTAGTTGTAGTTATAGTGCATTGCTCATTGATAGTTGTCTAGTTTCTTCATTACCCACTTTGGGACTTCTAAACATTTGTGTTTCATTGTTCTACTTATGCACTGCCCAATTTGTGCAGTTACATGTTCTTATGCATTTCTTCATTTCCTGCCAATGTTCTAGTGCATTTGTGCAACGTTCACTGCCAATCTTTTATTGAATTTCTGTATTGTTTCATGCAATGTTCTAGTGCATTGTTCTACTTGTGCTTTCTAGATGTAGTATGTGTATTTGTGTTTCCTAGTTCTAGTCTAATTGTGCATTGTTCTAGTTTCATATTATGGTGAATTGTTCTTACGCATATGTATGCCTCCTGAGAAGGTTGTTAAGTTGAACTGCAACACAGTGGGAGGGGATGGTATCCCCCACCTGTGTACCGAGACGTGCTCGCCTTGAACCGCTGGACGTAGGCGTTGAAGCCGGTGGTAGCAAGCAGGGTGGAGGTAGTGGCGGTGAAACTGCACACCCATGGTCATTAACACAAGATGGGGCACATCTGAGGGCCCTGGTTCCTTGCCAAGATGTGAACTACTTGCACGTGCTTGACACTCCACCTGAGTGACGGGAGGGACTAAAGGACGTGAGCAAGATCCCTCTTCCCCGCTGCATGACGGTGTCTTCTTGCCTTTGACGTGATGAATGGGTGTAGGTCACCCATTGGCGGCTAGGTGATGTTGCTCAATAACTGGTTAGAGATCGTCAACCAAAATGAACGGGCAGTACAAAGACATAGTGGAGTTCAAGATTCGTCCGTTCTGCCTGAAGATCGCGATCTGCAAGGACGATAGCTCCACCGTCGGGCGGTACGTCTGCCCTGACCACAACTAGGCGGTGAGCGACGATGATGGTTGCATGTTTACATAGTACTATGTTTGTATATATGTAGTGGTGTAGTATGTTGAACTTATGTGTGCATGTGGGTGTCTTTTGATCAAGGGCGTAATCCCTCATGTTCTTTGGGCATGGGATGCCCCTACTGATGGTAAAGTGTGGGTGAATTTTGATCAGAGGTGTTAGTGTGAACCCATGATTGTTAATGTGCAGGGGCATGGGATGCCCATGTAGATGCAATTGTTAACTTCCCTATCTAATATGGAGGTTAACTGTCTAAGTTGAGGAGGCGACAATGGTGAGTTACCTGCGAGATGATGTTGGATGTTGTAGCACTACTCTGCCTCCGCAGCCATGGGTGCTTCCTTGGCACGTGGCTCAGCCTTGGTGACTGATACGTCTCCAACGTATCTATAATTTCTTATGTTCCATGCTAGTTTTATGACAAAACCAACATGTTTTAGTCATACTTTATAATGTTTTTATGCATTTTCCGAGACTAACCTATTAACAAGATGCCGCAGTGTCAGTTCCTGTTTTCTGCTGTTTTTGATTTCAGAAAAGTTAGTTTACAAATATTCTCGGAATTGGACTAAACAAAAGCCCACTGTCTTATTTTCCACGGAGCCTTCCAGAACACCAAAGAGGAGATGGAGAAGGGCCACGAGGCGGCCACCATAGGCGGCGCGGCCCCACCTCCGGCCGCGCCGCCATGGTGTGGGCCCCTCGGGCGCCCCCGCTGCCCCTTCGCCTACTTATTCCCTTCGTCGCGAAACCCTAGTATCGAGAGCCACGATACGGAAAAGTTCCGAGACGCCGCGCCGTCAACCCCATCTCGGGGGTCTTCCGGCACCCTGCCGGAGAGGGGAATCATCACCGGAGGGCTCTACATCACCATGCCTGCCTCCGGACTGATGCGTGAGTAGTTTATCCATGGACTACGGGTCCCATAGCAGTAGCTAGATGGTTGTCTTCTTCTCTTGTGCTATCATGTTTAGATCTTGTAAGCTGCCTATCATGATCAGGATCATCTATTTGTAATGCTACATGTTGTGTTTGTTGGGATCCGATGAATATTGAATACTATGTCAAGTTGATTATTGATCTATCATATATGTGTTATTTATATTCTTGCATGCTCTCCGTTGCTAGTAGAGGCTCTGGCCAAGTTGATACTTGTGACTCCAAGAGGGAGTATTTATGCTAGATAGTGGGTTCATGTCTCCATTGAATCTGGGGAGTGACACAACCCCTAAGGTTGTGGATGTGATGTTGCCACTAGGGATAAAACATCAATGCTTTGTCTAAGGATATTTGTGTTGATTACATTACGCACAGTACTTAATGCAGTTGTCTATTGTTTGCAACTTAATACTGAAAAGGGTGCGGATGCTAACCCGAAGGTGGACTTTTTAGGCATTGATGCATGCTGGATGGCGGTCTATGTTCTTTGTCGTAATGCCCTAAGTAAATCTCATAGTACTCATCATGATATGTATATGAATCTCTATTCTGTCAATTGCCCAACTGTAATTTGTTCACCCAACATGCTATTTATCTTATTGGAGAGACACCACTAGTGAACTGTGGACCCCGGTCTTTTCTTTTACATCTGAAATACAATCTACTGCAATCATTGTTCTCTGTTGTTTTTTGCAAGCAAACATAATTCTCCACACCATATGTTTAATCCTTTGTTTTCAGCAAGCCGGTGAGATTGACAACCTCGCTGTTAAGTTGGGGCAAAGTAGTTTGATTGTGTTGTGCAGGTTCCGCGTTGGCGTCGGAATCACTGGTGTTGCGCCGCACTACACTCCTCCACCAACAACCTTCATGTGGCCTTCATCTCCTACTGGGTTCGATAAACCTTGGTTTCTTACAGAGGAAAACTTTTCGTTGTGCTCATCATACCTTCCTCTTGGGGTTCCCAACGGACGTGTGCTTTACCGTCACAAGGAGCGCCTCCTCGCCGCATATTTTTCGCGCCGTTGGGGAGATCAAGACACGCTGCAAGGGGAGTCTCTCAGATCCAATCTCTTTACTTTGTTTATTTTCTTGCTTTTATTTTATTTTCTGTCTTGTTTGCTTTCTTTATATCAAAAACACAAAAAAAATTAGTTACTTGTTTTACTTTATTTAATTCGTTTTGCTTAGTTTATTTTTATTATTGCTAAAATGGGTACTCCTGAGAATACTAAGTTGTGCGATTTCACTAGCACAAATAATAATGATTTTATATGCACTCCTATTGCTCCACCTGCTACTATAGTAGAATTTTATGAAATTAAACCTCGTTTACTAAATCTTGTTATGAGAGAGCAATTTTCTGGTGTTAGTACTGATGATGCTGCTGCCATCTTAATAATTTTGTTGAACTTTGTGAAATGCAAAAGTATAAGGATATAGATGGGGATATTATAAAACTGAAATTGTTTCCTTTCTCCTTAAGAGGAAGAGCTAAAGATTGGTTGCTATCTTTGCCTAAAAATAGTATTGATTCATGGACTAAATGTAAAGATGCTTTTATTGGAAAATATTATCCTCCTGCTAAGATTATATCTTTGAGAAGTAGCATTATGAATTTTAAGCAATTGGATAATGAACATGTTGCCCAAGCATGGGAGAGAATGAAATCTTTGGTAAAGAATTGCCCTACCCATGGACTAACTACTTGGATGATCATCCAAACCTTTTATGCAGGATTGAACTGCTGGAGGTACTTTTATGTCCATCACTTTGGGTGCTGCAACAAAGCTTCGTGATGATATGATGATCAACTACTCTGAATGGCATACTGAAAGAACTCCTCAAGGTAAGAAGGTAAATTCTGTTGAAAAAACCTCTTCTTTTAGTGATAAGATTGATGTTATTATGTCTATGCTTGTTAATGGTAGATCTCATGTTGATCCTAATAATGTTCCTTTAGCTTCATTGGTTGCTCAAGAAGAGCATGTTGATGTGAATTTCATTAAAAATAATAATTTCAACAATAATGCTTATAGGAATAATTTTGGCAACAACAACTATAGGCCATATCCTTCTAATAGTGGTAGTGGTTATGGTAATTTTTATGGTAGATCTGTTTTGCCTAGTGAGGAAAAGATGCTGGAAATTGAAAGAGCCACTAAGAGCTATATGCAATCACAATATGAGCAAAATCAATTGTTTACTAAAGCTATGAATGAACAATCTGCCTTGTTGAAAAATATAGGGAATCAACTTGAGAATTTGAATATGGAAATTTCTGGTTTGCAAACTAAGCTTTCAAATGCTAAAAACCGAATTTCATACATGTCTGAGTCACAAGATTCTTTAATTAATAAAATGGCTGCTAAATCTGAGGATAATGATAACAAAATTCTTGCTAAAACAAATGCTATCCAAGTTCGAATTAATGACAATATTAGCCTTCTGACCTACCCTTCCGTCTTATTTACTTGCACTATATCAAAAACACAAAAAAATTAGTTACTTGTCTTTATTCTACTTGCCTAGTTTACTTTTATTACTATTATAATGGGTACTCCTGAAAATACTAAGTTGTGTGACTTCACTAGCACAAATAATAATGATTTTATAAGTACTCCTATTGCTCCACCCGCTACTACAGCAGAATTCTATGAAATTAAACCTGCTTTACTGAATCTTGTTATGAGAGAGCAATTTTCTGGTGTTAGTACAGATGATGTTGCTGCCCATCTTAATAATTTTGTTGAACTTTGTGAAATGCAAAAGTATAAGGATATAGACGGTGATATTATAAAATTAAAATTGTTTCCTTTCTCATTAAGAGGAAGAGCTAAAGATTGGTTGCTTTCTTTGCCTAAGAATAGTATTTATTCATGGACTAAATGTAAAGATGCTTTTATTGGTAAATATTATCCTCCTGCTAAGATTATATCTTTGAGAAGTAGCATTATGAATTTTAAACAATTTGATAATGAACATGTTGCTCAAGCATGGGAGAGAATGAAATCTTTGGTAAAAAATTGCCCAACCCATGGACTGACTACTTGGATGATCATCCAAACCTTTTATGCAGGATTGAATTTTTCCTCAAGGAACCTATTGGATTCAGCTGCTGGAGGTACTTTTATGTCCATCACCCTGGGCCGCAACTAAACTACTTGATGATATGATGATCAATTACTCTGAATGGCACACTGAAAGAACTCAAGGTAAGAAGGTAAATTCTGTTGAAGAAACCTCTTCTTTGGGTGATAAGATTGATGCTATTATGTCTATGCTTGCAAATGGTAGATCTAATATTGATCCTAATAATGTTCCTTTAGCTTCATTGGTTGCTCAAGAAGAAAATGTTGATGTAAATTTCATTAAGAGTAATAATTTCAACAACAATGCTTATAGGAATAATTATGGTAACAACAACTATAGGCCATATCCTTCTAATAATGGTAATGGTTATGGTAATTCTTATGGTAATTCTTACAACAATAATAAGAGTGTACCCTCTGGTCTTGAAGTGATGCTTAAAGAATTTATTAGTACACAAACTTCTTTCAATAAAACTGTTGAAGAAAAGCTTGGTAAAATTGATGTTCTTGCTTCTAAGGTTGATAGTCTTGCTCTTGATGTTGATCTTTTAAAACTGAAAGTTATGCCTGAGGAAGTTAAAGATGCTAGGTTTGCTAAAACAAATGTCATCCAAGTTCGAATTAATGATAATATTAGAATGTTGGCTGAATTGCATGTTAGGTGGGATAGAGAAGAAAAAGAAAAACTTGCTAAAGAAAATAATGTAGCTAAAGTATGGACTATTACCACCACTAGTAATGATAATTCTACACATGTTGCTACACCTCCTACTATCAATGGTAAAATAATTGGTGTTGGCAATGTTTCTACTCCTAGTACAAAGCGCAAAATTGCCTAAAATGTGAAACTGCTTGTGATAAAACTGCTGAAATTTTTCAAAATATTGGTGACAATGATTCCATTGCTGTAGAATATAATGGTTTAGATTTTGATGATTGTCATATTACTGAAGTTATAAAGTTCTTACAAAAACTTTCTAGAAGTCCCAATGCTAGTGCTATAAATTTAGCCTTTACAAAACATATTACAAATGCTCTCATTAAAGCTAGGGAAGAGAAATTAAAACTTGAAGCTTCTATTCCTAGGAAGTTGGAAGATGGTTGGGAGCCCATCATTAAGATGAAAGTCAATGATTTTGATTGTAATGCTTTATGTGATCTTGGTGCAAGTATTTTTGTTATGCCTAAGAAACTTTATGATATGCTTGACTTGCCACCTTTGGAAAATTATTATTTGGATGTTAATCTACCTGATAATTCTATAAAGAGACCTTTGGGGGGAATTGACAACGTTCACATTACGGCTAACAATAATCTTGTCCCCGTTGATTTTGTTGTCTTGGATATTGAATGCAATGCATCTTTTCCTATTTTTTTGGGAAGACCCTTTCTACGAACTGTTGGTGCTATTATTGATATGAAAGAAGGAAATATTAAGTATCAATTCCCTCTTAAGAAAGGTATGGAATACTTCCCTAGAAAGAGAATGAAGATGCCTTTTGATTCTATTATTAGAACAAATTATGATGTTGATGCTTCTTCTCTTGATGTTACTTGATTTGCACTTTCTGCGCCTAGCTGAAAGGCGTTAAAGAAAAGCGCTTATGGGAGACAACCCATTATTTTATTTCTGCAATTTTTGTTTTATATTTGAGTCAAGGTGCTTGTTACTACTTTAGAAATACCTTTGTATCTTTATTTTCATGCATTGTTGTGCCAAGTAAAGTCTCTAATAGAAGGTTGATACTAGATTTGAATTTCTCCGCAGAAACAGATTTGTTAGCTGTCACGAATTCCCTTCTTCATCAACAAACTTATCAGGTCACCTCTAGTGAAACTATATTTTAATTATGTCACATCTTATGTGCTTTACTTGGAGCGCCTGTTTTCTTTTATTTTTGTTTATGTTTGAATAAATTCGGATCCTAGCAATCCTTGTATTGGAGAGAGACACGCTCCGCTTTTTCATTTGAACACTTGTGTTCTTCGTTTTACTTTAATATTCATGGCGAAAGCTGAAAGCTGCAGCACTTGTACTTGTTGTTATTTGGTTGGAAACAGAAAATGCCTCATATTGTCTTGAATAATTTGATATTTGGCAATTGTTTTGAGCTCTCAAGTAGATCATGTTTAAGCTCTTGCATCATGTAGTTTAAATCTAGTAGTGGAGAACTACCGTAGAGCTTGTTGAAATTCGGTTTGCATGATTGGTCTCTCTAAGGTCTAGATATTTTCTGGTAAAAGTGTTTGAACAACAAGGAAGACAGTGTAGAGTCTTATAATGCTTGCAATATGTTCTTGTGTAAGTTTTTGCTGTACCGGTTCATACGTGTGTTTGCTTCAAACAACCTTGCTAGCCAAAACCTTGTACTGAGAGGAAATGCTTCTCGTGCATCCAAAACCTTGAGCCAAAACCTATGCCATTTGTGTCCACCATAACTACCTATATGTGGTACTTTTCTGCCATTCCAAAGTAAATTGCTTGCGTGCTACCTTTAAAATTTCATTCCTTGTCATTGCAATACATAGCTCATGGGAAAGTAGCCTAAAAAACTATTGTGGTAATGAATATGTTGCTATGTATCTTAGTTCTTATAAGTTGCTTGTTGAGCGGTAACCATGTTTCTGGGGACGCCATCAACCTATCACACCTTTGTTGAATATCATGTGAGTTGCTATGCATGTTCGTCTTGTCTGAAGTAAGGGAGATTTGCCATGAGTTGAATGGTTTGAGTATGCATGTTGTTAGAGAAGAACATTGGGCCGCCAACCAAAGCTATGTATCATGGTGGAAGTTTCAGCTTGGACATTAATCCTCAGAATCTCTTATGAGAATATTATTTGTTGTTGAATGCTTTAAGCATTAAAGAGAGGAGTCCATTATTTGTTTTCTATGTTGTCTCGGTATGGATGTCCTCAAGTTGAGATCTATCAAAATCGAGAAATCAAATGCGATTTATCTCCTTGGACCTTTGTACAGGTGGCATAGAGGTACCCCTTTGTGACACCTTGTTGAAACATATACGTAATGCAATGATAATCCATGGAAATCCGAACTAATTAGGACAAGGTGCGGACACTATTAGTATTCAATGCATGAGGCTTGCAACTTATAGGAAGTTTTATGCATAACCCATATGAATTATTACTACCATTGACACAATTGTTTCCATGTTTTCAAAATAAAAAGCTCTAGCACATGAGTAATCTCTACTTCCCTCTGCCTTTCTTTTACTTTATGTTGAGTCAGTTTACCTACTTCTTTCTATCTTAGAAGCAAACACTTGTGTCAACTGTGTGCATTGATTCTTACATGTTTACTTATTGCACTTATTATATTACTTTGTGTTGACAATTATCCATGATATATACATGTTACAAGTTGAAAGCAATTGCTGAAACTTAATCTTCCTTTGTGTTGCTTCGAAACCTCTTACTTTGAATCTATTGCTTTATGATTTAACTCTTATGCAAGTCTTTTTGATACTTGTCTTGAAAGTACTATTAATGAAAAGTTTTTGTTATATGATTCAGTTGTTTAGTCATTATCTTTTTGTTAGCAAACTATATACCATTGCTTTGAGTCACTTCATTCATCTCATATGCTTTACAATAGTATTGATCAAGATTGTGTCGGTAGCATGTCACTTCAGAAATTATTGTTTTTATTGTTTAACTACTCGAGGGCGAGTAGGAACTAAGCTTGGGATGCTTGATACGTCTCCAACGTATCTATAATTTCTTATGTTCCATGCTAGTTTTATGACAATACCAACATGTTTTAGTCATACTTTATAATGTTTTTATGCATTTTTTGGAACTAACCTATTAACAAGATGCCGAAGTGCCAGTTCCTGTTTTCTGTTTTTGATTTCAGAAAAGTTAGTTTACAAATATTCTCGGAATTGGACGAAACAAAAGCCCACGGTCTTATTTTCCATGGAGCCTTCCACCGAAAGGAGACGGAGAAGGGCCACGAGGCGGCCACCCCATAGGCGGCGCGGCCCCACCTCTGCCGCGCCGCCATATGGTGTGGGCCCCTCGGGCGCCCTACGCCCCTTCGCCTACTTATTCCCTCCGTCGCGAAAACCCTAGTACCGAGAGCCACGATACGGAAAAGTTCCGAGACGCCGCGCCGTCAACCCCATCTCGGGGGGTTCAGAAGATCGCCTCGGCACCCTGCCGGAGAGGGGAATCATCACCGGAGGGCTCTACATCACCATGCCCGCCTCCGGACTGATGCGTGAGTAGTTCATCCTCGGACTACGGGTCCATAGCAGTAGCTAGATGGTTGTATCTCCTCTTGTGCTATCATGTTAAGATCTTGTGAGCTGCCTATCATGATCAGGATCATCTATTTGTAATGCTACATGTTGTGTTTGTTGGGATCCGATGAATATTGAATACTATGTCAAGTTGATTATTGATCTATCATATATGTGTTATTTATGTTCTTGCATGCTCTCCGCTAGTAGAGGCTCTGGCCAAGTTGATACTTGTGACTCCAAGAGGGGGTATTTATGCTAGATTGTGGGTTCATGTCTCCATTGAATCTGGGGGAGTGACAGAACCCCTAAGGTTGTGGATGTGTTGCCACTAGGGATAAAACATCAATGCTTTGTCTAAGGATATTTGTGTTGATTACATTACGCACTTAATGCAATTGTCTGTTGTTTGCAACTTAATACCGGAAGGGGTACGGATGCTAACCGAAGGTGGACTTTTTAGGCATAGATGCATCGGATGGCGGTCTATGTTCTTTGTCGTAATGCCCTAAGTAAATCTCATAGTAGTCATCATGATATGTATATGCATCTCTATTCTGTCAATTGCCCAACTGTAATTTGTTCACCCAACATGCTATTTATCTTATTGGAGAGACACCACTAGTGAACTGTGGACCTCGGTCCTTTCTTTTACATCTGAAATACAATCTACTACAATCATTCTCTCTGTTTTCGCAAGCAAACATAATTCTCCACACCATACGTTTAATCCTTTGTTTTCAGCAAGCCGGTGAGATTGACAACCTCACTGTTAAGTTGGGGCAAAGTAGTTCGATTGTGTTGTGCAGGTTGGCCGAATCACCTGGTGTTGCGCCGCACTACACTCCTCCACCAACAACCTTCACGTGGCCTTCATCTCCTACTGGTTCGATAAACCTTGGTTTCTTACTGAGGGAAAACTTGCTGCTGTGCTCATCATACCTTCCTCTTGGGGTTCCCAACGGACGTGTGCTTTACCGTCACAAGGAGCTGCCTCCTCGCCGCAGCAGTGACTTCTCAGTGGGAGGCTTCAAGACTTCCATCATAACATGATCGATGTTCTTCTCCACATAGGTGTTAGCGAAGGTGTCCGGCTTCAAAGATTCTTGCAATCCAACTCAGTTCTCTTTCCTAGAATAGTCTTCACTCGACCCATTTATAGCGTTATATCTCCGCTGATCAGGAATTATTCCTTCTCCATTCATCAACTTTGGAAGTTCTTTCTCCCATGTAAATATCTTATTGGGAAGTACCAATTCTTGCAAGGTGATATGTTATGCTCTTATTTTGAAATTCTTTGTTGTGATTTATTAGGAAACTTTTGCCCCTCAAATTTATTAGCTTTATTGCAAATAGAAGTTATTGATGGCTAGCTTAACTAAATAATTCATGTTATTAATATTGTGTTAATAGTTCCCGTGATCAACAAATTTATTTCCCTACTGAGATGCTTTCATTTCATGTGGTTGTTTTGGTGGGTCTTGATAAATGTAATTGCTCTTTGGAAAATCACTTTGGTTTTGCTCCACTTGACAAGTGTGTGTATCATCACTACTTATTAGTTTTCTTCTATCAGCATGTTGGCAGCTTTGATAAGTCTTTATGGTTACCTGGTTATTTATTTTCTATCGAGTTTTAAAATGTGTTAGGATTTTTTTTACAATCTAATGTGCCGGGAACATGTTACTATTAGAAACAATTTACTACAATTTTGCACTCGGTTAACGGTTAACGATTCAAGTGGGATGGAAACGGGATACCCTTATCCCACCTGACCCTGCCCGTTGGGAATAATGGAATAAATAGGATATTAATTAGAGGAATTGATGGGACCCATGGGAGCCCATATAGCTCAGTCGCGACAACAGAGGAACGATTTGCAAAAATGGCTGGTGCAAGTGAATTGCGGATCAATTGTTGTGGTACTGCTCTCCTCGTATCAAGCGCGGACAAACAAGCATAGCATTTATCTCTTCGGTGCAACATTGGCCTCTCATGAAGAATTTTAGTGGGTAGTGCTAGTGGGATTCTCAATGGGCTAAGCAGCGCGTCCATCTCACTTGAATCGTTACACTTAATTACTAATCTATTTCTACGTGTCACTAATGGTTATTTTGTTGGTCAAAGTTGTTATGTGTCATCTATTTTTTATCCTGTTATTGGGTACCCTGTCATAGTCACCTTGTTATTAATAATAGGTTGGCGTTGTTAATAACTTGACATGGGAGGATTCTACAAAATATTGATTGTACAATCGTTTGGATCTTCAACTGTGTCTTAAGTTTTAATGGTTTTTTGTACAGTGATAAGATCTAGTTTTGAATTATATATGTGAATCTGGTTGAGAGAAAGAAAGGAAAAATAAGGACATGATTACGTAGTGATAGTGTAGTCTGAGAAATAGATATCTGCGAGAAGGACGAGGGTTCTATAATGATGAATAATGACTGATATATATGCTGTGTTGCAATGTACTCTCTCAGTCTGTGAATAAGTCTACTTTTAGCTTTATTATAAGTCAAACTCATTTCAATTTAACCAATTTTATAAAGAAACATAGCAATACTTATGACCGTAAATTAATATTGTATTACAAGATTTGTCTTGAAATGTAGTTTCATAATCTACCAATTTAACATCATATTTCTTGGTGCTCATTCCTGTAAAGTTAGTCAAATTAAAATAAAGTTTTTTTAGGGGAAAGCCATTGGGCGCATTTGATATGGGGTGGCCCGATCTTCTCACTAAGCACGGTGGTGGTGAACACACGATGAACACAGTGGAGATAACACGACGAGGAGGTGCAGATAACTTGTATAACGCCGATGAAGTCTCTCGATCAATCCCAGTCGCCAATGCAACAGCTCTCAACCCTGCAAGATATTCGCAACTCCACACACTTGCGCACGTAGCCGCCGACCACGAAGCGGAAGGATGCAACCGTCTAATTTTCAATGGAACAACAGATCACACAAAACTTTCAGTAGCAAAACACCAGATCGATGCGAATTGGTGTATATATTCAATAGAGTTGCAAAACAATCAACTATGAACTAGGGTTTATCTTAAACATGGTCTAAACCTAATTTGGGGCGTCCCGGGCATTATATAGGGTTCGGACGACAGAAGTCGAAAATACATTAAAAACCGACCCGATCGGGATTTGGTCGACCGACTCGAACACGGTGTGGGTCGACAGGGCAGAACCGCCAGTCCGGTTTGGACCGGGCCTGGGACCGGGTGGAAACCGGGCCTGGGACCGGGTGGCTCAGTACACCCGCCCGGTTGGCACCGGCGCTGGAACCGGCGGGCGCCGGGCTATGCCGGCGTGGGATCCGGTTGGACCGGGCTAGGGACCGGGGCTGGCCGGCGGGGCGGCCGATCTGACCGGGCTATGCACCGGCCTGGACTTGATCTTCCTCCCTCGCGCATGCCTCCCTCTCCTCCCTCGCGTGTCCATGGAATGTCTTCATGTCCAGCTTCATGTCCAGCTTCATGTTCAACTTGTTATCACCAGATTTTGGCCAAATCAGGAGATGGGCCGTAAGTGAAGATGGGCTTGAAGGATATACACGTGGAGCATCTTTGAAGCGGCCTGGCGCAAAGAGTTTAGGCTAGATTGCCCATGTATCTGTAAATATAGTAGATCGCATCTTAGTTTAGAATTAAAAGATAGAGTTTAACCCGTGCACGGTTAGGTGCACACCCGAATTAGAAAGTCCCTTGGACTATAAATATGTATCTAGGGTTATCGAAGAAGGAGGACAATCACGTTCACAACAAAACACAAATCAGGCGCATCGCCACCCCTTTCTTTCGAGGGTTTCTTCCGGGTAAGCATCATGCTGCCTAGATCGCATCTTGCGATCTAGGCGACGCGTTTATTCGTTACCTTGTGTTGCTCGTGCTGAAGCGTTGTTGATGGCGAGTAGCACTATTTATCGTAGATGTTTTGGGGCTTGCATGGATGCTTTTCTTATGCATATCTGCTTAGCTATGCCGTCCTCGATATCTAGCTGCCCTTACACCTATCCAGGTGTAAGGGCAGCGTCTTGCTTGATCGTTGTTTAGTAGATCCGATCTGTTATAGTTGCTCCTTGATTCTTCAAGGATTGGTTTAATATCTATGGTTAGGCCTTGCAAACGGGTTGAACGATCCGGTAGTGCGTTAGGTATGGTTTGTTAGTCCTAAGAGGGATGTTCGGGAATTAACTTAATGTTGGTTTTTATGCCTCTTTTAGGGTTAGTTTTCCATTATCTTTCGTGTCTATTAGGCTCAACTACGCGTAGGATGTTCCGATCATACGGTGAAAACCCTAAACGTAGATTGGTTTAACTTTATAGTGATCAAGCAGGATCCCCATGTCATCGTTAACCCGACGCAAACCATGGGGCGATCGGCTCTTTGAGCCGATCCACAGGGCAACCCGAGAGCCGATCGGGCTCGTATTTAATGTTTACGTGTGCCATGCCGGAAACTAATCGAAGCAATCCAACACCTTCCCGACAGGTATAGGTCGTGGCACGCCCTGCAACCGCTAGGACGTGTGCCGAACATTTGCGGACGACGTCGAGGGACCAGGGCCCCTGCAGCCTTGGAAGCCTCCGGCTCTTCGTGTTGCTTAACCACTGCTCGCCGGTGGGTTTTAGCAGCAACACATTCTCGCACGCCCGGTGGGACAATCGGGACAATCTTCCGCAACAACCACGTCAACATCCGAGATGGCGGAAGAACCGATCAAGTACGAAGATCTGCTCTGAGCATAAGAAGAAATATGATGAGCTCAAGGCCACCTTCGAAGCCGATCTCATCGGCTCTTTCGAGAAGACCCGTTCGCACGGGATCAAGTTCAAAGGGTTCCAACCCGAAGGTGCGTTAGAGGGACTAGATCTATCTCTCCCGTCGGAGGAACGTACCAGAGCCCTGCGACAAGAAATCAACTATGTCGTTGCTCATTCTCTTCATTGGCATTCTGAGAGCCTGGTGAACACTCTGGAGCGTGTCGCGCTTAATGTGGTGCAAGAAATCATGAAGCACCGGTAATCTCCGTCAGGACCTGCTCTAGGGACTCACCAAGGGGACATACCGCTCTACACCAGGCCACCACTGCCGTACACGATGGCAGCTCCACAGCAACAAGGTTCACCGGCGTACGTCGTCTACAAGGTTGGAGGTGATCCTGGCGATTACCAATTCCTGTATGAGCCGCCCAAGGAGATTCCACATGGATACGTGTGCACATACGTGCCGACGCAACAATCGGGTGAGCCAGTTACACCAGGAAGGACTGCCACGGCAGGAGGGTCGCGGAACAGAGTAGTTGTGGAGCAGAAACAGCCTGGAGATCTGAGAAACGCGTGGCTAGCTAAATACGCCACCGGAACAAGTCATGAACTCTCAACCTCTGCAGCTCCTACGGTGGATGAGATCACCGCAATCTTGAGAGACAAGTTCGGCATCCTGCCGAAGAAGAGAATGATCGGCTATTCTAAGCCGTATCCCAACGAGTATGACCTAATCCCACTACCGCCTAAGTATCGGCTCACTGACTTCACAAAATTCAGTGGATCAGAAGGAACCAGCTCAATTGAGCACGTGAGCCGATATTTGGCACAGTTGGGCATGGTCTCGCTTCAGACGAGCTGCGTGTGAGGTTCTTCTCACAATCTCTCACGGGTCCGGCCTTTGGGTGGTACACCTCGTTGCCACCAGATTCGGTTCGAACGTGGAAGCAGCTGGAAGAGCTTTCACATACGCACCATTCGAAACTCGGCTGGCATTGCCGATCGACACAAAGTTCGGCGAGGCGAGAGAGACGATGTCGAGTACATCCAGCGGTTCAGACCGTCGGAACCGATGTTATTCGGTTCGTTTATCCGAGAAAGAAGGAGCGGCGATAGCAGCGCCGCTCGTAGATGTGACCTTCCAAGCTGACTACAATTCACTAGCGCATATGGTTCAGAAATTGGCATCGTATGAACAGCGCCACCCAGAATTGTACTAGGACAAGTTCAAGCGCGTCGCCCTGATCGAGATGGAAGAAGATGAAGATTCTGCAGAAGATCGGGAAGTCGCTGTAGCTGAATGGGCTCGGGGGGTAAAGCCCGTGTCCTGCAAGTGGGTGAAGCAACCAGGGCCTGTAAAAGGGTTTGACTTTGATTTAAGCAAAACGGAGCAAATTTTTGATTTGCTGCTGAACGAAAACAGCTAAAGTTACCCGAAGGCCACAAAATCCCCACGTTACAAGAGATGAATGGCAGGCCATACCGCAAATGGCATCACACGTTCACTCATGCCACCAATGACTGCAAAGTCTTGCGCGGACAGATTCAAATGGCGATAGAACAAGGCCGATTACTCTTCGGTCAGTTTGCCATGAGAGTTGACACGCAGCCGTTTCGGACGTCAACATGGTGTATCTCAGCACTGCATAAGACGCGAGCCAGGATTCTCTTTTGATATCAACATGGCGGGCTTGCGATCGCCATGGCAAGGATAAGCCGGAGAGCAGTCACTCCCGTGGCAAAGATAAAGAGGAGGCCGATCCACGCGACCGGCCCCATGATGACAGACGGTATTTGACCGAGGAAGAGGTGATAAGCGTGCGGTATCAACGACCACTCTCCGCACATCTCCTTAACAAATATGAGCAGCAATACGACCGACCGGTGCTACGCGACGATGATAGATATCGTCGGTCTAATGCACAAGGAAATATCGTCGATACGAAGGGTATGAGCGTCACGCGAGGGAGGTCAAGAGAGCAAGAGGACATGGATAGGCATTGGAACTGTTCTTCAAACACTGCTGGGACTCAGAATGAGCCGATTGCCTACAATCGAGAACTAATGTAGATAGAAGAGGAAGGGAACAAATGAAGTTTCGGTGTTCAAGCGTCTAGGACCTCTCCCACCTCAAAACAAACGAGCTGAGTCAGCTCAAGATGAAGACTTCGAGGAGTCGAGGAAGAAGATAGATATCACCGACCAAGGTGGTGTCTCGATGGACTCACCACTCCCAAAAGCGCAGAGTGCAATGGCTACGAACTTGGAGGAAGCCGAGGCGCAGACCTGACACGTTGAGGAAGGCGCGGCCCGATTTGGCCGTAAAAATCCAGCAAACACTGGAGACAGAGGCTCTCCCACCAAAGAAAGTGTGGCGACCCAAAAGCCGATGCGAGGCATCGGCCGATACAAACATGGTGTTCGTTCTCCCGTCGAGTTTTGTGCTCCAAGAGATGAAGTATCACTGGCA
Organism: Lolium multiflorum; assembly: GCA_030979885.1. Lineage (NCBI taxonomy): Eukaryota > Viridiplantae > Streptophyta > Magnoliopsida > Poales > Poaceae > Lolium > Lolium multiflorum. The sequence continues at coordinate 192,917,436 of CM061747.1, forward strand.
CAGTTTGATTGCGGGCCACCACCAGTTATCTTCAAGAAGCCACGAGAGAGGAGCTACAGGCATCTGAAAGCCCTATACCTGAAGGGTTATATCAATGGGTAGCCTATCAGCAAGATGCTGGTTGACACGGGAGCAACGGTCAACATAATGCCGTACTCCATGTTGCGACGTTTGGGACGATCCAATGACGATCTGATCAAGACCAACGTCACGTTAAGCGATTTCAACGGCCAAGCATCAGAAGCCAAGGGTGTTCTGAACGTAGACTTAACTGCCGAAAAACCATCCCTACGTCGTTCTTCATCGTCGACGGTAAAAGCACTTACGCTGTCCTGCTAGGAAGGGATTGGATCCACGCTAAGTTGCATTCCATCCACAATGCATCAGTGCATCATACAATGGGATGGAGATGAAGTGGAAGTTGTTCATGCAGATGACTCGATCGAGATCTCTTTAGCTGGCATGACAATTTGGGATGCTGACGATCAAGAGCCGCTCTCTCGGAATCAACGGACGGCGTGAGCGCATCGAAGCTTCAAAAATGGGGTGAGGCTGGTCTTATCCACTGGCCTGAGAGTAGCAAGATCCAATTCTATGGACGTACGTGGCAAGGCCGATCCCTGCGATCGGCCCCAAAAAATAACAAGCAAGGATCCCACCTCAAGTATGCCACGTCGCTATAGCAGAGAACCAAGAAGTTGTAAACCCTCGTTAAACATTGCAATGGAAAAGGAGGCCGATTCTAGCAATCGGCCAAAATTAACCTCAACATGCCTTCTGCCTGTGTTCACCATTGATTTGGCAGGCGATGGAAAGGGGTATGGGTTTACATCAGTGATGAACTAGAAGAGATTGACATTGGTCCTGGGGATAAGCCACGGCCAACATTTATCAGCAAATAGTTGGATCAACAACTGCAAGGGAGGCCGATTCCAGCAATCGGCTAAAATCATTCTCACCTCGCTTACTAGTTGTTGTGCTATTTAGCATGGTGAGTTGTGAGACAGGCTTGTAGTTGGCTTGAAAGCCGATATCTTCAATCACTTGAAGGATTCGGCTCGGGGGGCATACACACAGAGAAGGTACGAGGCCACGAAGTATGTACCCAGGTACGACGCCACAAAGTATGTACCCAGGAGGAGCCAATTCATGAAATCGATCGGCTAATAAAAAATAAAAAATTTAAAACAGCCGATGCACAGCCATCGTCTTTAGAATTATAGAGTTTAAGCTGCCACTTGATCAGGCCTCACTGAAGGAAAATTTCTAAGGCACAGAGTACACCAGTACGGACGTGATCCACTTCTGCGATCTCGGCCTCGTCATCATCGTCCTTAACCTGAAGGCAGGCAACGTCACGACTGGCCAGAGCTCCAATTGCAGCGTCACTGGGATGTGGGGCTGGATTTCTTCAAGGATGTTCTTCGACCAATGTCTCAATGGACGAAGAAAGCAGAGCTTTGAGGCGTTAGAGTTGGTGAGCCAATCTGAGCAGCAAAGCACAAGAAGAGAGCTGGAGGCAGCAGGTTCAGGGGCTGACCTTTTCTTGGAAACCGATGGTAGCACATCTGGCTGAATTTGCATGGTGGTGTCCTCAGAGGTGCCCGAGCTTGAGCTTCGTCGGCTGGACTGCGTCTCCCCGCTGATATTTTCTTCATGGCCCTGAAGATTCATGACCAGGTTCTATGATCCTGTTTGAGGTACTCATACCAGCTGGGAGGAAGCAAGGACGGATCATGAGTATAACTGTCGAATGCTGTCGTCATCGGCAAAGTTGTCTAACCTGAAGGAGACCAGATTTTCAAAATTTTCAGACTCCTAATAAGGAAAGAAGAGAGGGTCACCCAGGCCCTGGTAAAAAGTCCTGAACCATCCTGATACTTCCTTGGGTTCAGTTTGATGCCTGGAAGACTGTACAAGGCTTTGCCCTGGTGATTTGGAGCGGTTAAGGATTACCGTTTGAGGATCGGAGTTTGAGCAAGGGTTGCAGGTTACTGTTTGAGGGGATAACCGAGTTGACCTGTCTCGCAATTTATCGTGAAGGACTGATGCGTTGCCATCGTCTCATTGAAGCGTTGATCACCCTTGACAATCGTAAAATGACAAGATGTGAAGTATGATTGGAAATTAAGTTGCAAGAACATCTTCATCTTCATTGATTAAAAAGGTGATTTCTTACAAAGAGAAGCCGATTGTTCAAACGAAAGGGGAACAGATTGCTACTGCTAATCTTATGATAGTAAGTCCCCTACTCTAAGGGCTGTTGCTGTCTTCGCCGTCGCTAGGAGAGCTGCCGTCATTGCTGCTATCGACGGGTTCCTCGTCGCTGCTACTGTAACCTTCAGCGGGGGCTTCTTCCTCTTCATCATCGTCGTCCGACCAAGCCCAGCCACGGATGCGCTTTGGCGGCGGTTCGTCGGAGGAGGTATCGTCCTCCTTTTCCTTCTTCGTGTCGAAGGAGATGTCTTCGTCTTCGTCAACTTCTTCTTCTTCTTTGGTGGAGGAGGTGAATTTACCCCGGAAGGGAAGGTCGTCGTCGCTCTCCGCTTCCAGTTCTCCGTCAATCAGGAACCGGAGGTCATCCTCCCCGTCGGTTAGGGGCATGTCGCCATCCGACCACGAGGTCCCTGTAGGGGCACGAAATCGAAGTCCCACTCCTGCTTATCCCAATGCTTGGGAGCGCGCCTATTGTACGCTTCCATCTGATTGACCTCCGGCTCCAGTTCACTCGACGAAGAAGAGGAGGAAGAAGAGGAAGACATGGTGGCAGAGGAGGGCTTTTGGAGTGCTAATGCGATGAAGAAGGCAAGATGTGGCTAAATAAAAGGGGATATAGCGGAGATTTAATTAAGCAGTTTTCGAGGATGTGGTGCCATAACTGTCAAATCGTGCAGGAAGTTGAGAAGGCAAGGCATCATGATGAAGGATACTGCGACGGTTCTGCCACGACATGACCCTTCGAAGGAAAAACAGAGTGGATTTGAAATTATCATTGCCAAAACCAGGGGGCATGTGTTATCACCAGATTTTGGCCAAATCGGGAGATGGGCCGTAATGAAGATGGGCTTGAAGGATATACACCTGGAGCATCTTTGAAGCGGCCTGGCGCAAAGAGTTTGGGCTAGATTGCCCATGTATCTGTAAATATAGTAGATCGCATCTTAGTTTAGAATTAAAAGATAGAGTTTAACCCGTGCACGGTTAGGTGCACACCCGAATTAGAAAGTCCCTTGGACTATAAATATGTATCTAGGGTTATCGAAGAAGGAGGACAATCACTTTCACAACAAAACACAAATCAGGCGCATCGCCACCCCTTTCTTTCGAGGGTTTCTTCCGGGTAAGCATCATGCTGCATAGATCGCATCTTGCGATCTAGGCGACGCGTTTATTCGTTTGTGCTGCTCGTGCTGAAGCGTTGTTGATGGCGAGTAGCACTATTTATCGTAGATGTTTTGGGGCTTGCATGGATGCTTTTCTTATGCATATCCGCTTAGCTATGCCGTCCCTCGATATCTAGCTGCCCTTACACCTATCCGTGGCAGCGCCTTGCTTGTTCGTTGTTTAGTAGATCCGATCTGTTATATATAGTTGCTCCTTGATTCTTCAAGGATTGGTTTAATATCTGTATGGTTAGGCCTTGCAAACGGGTTGAACGATCCGGTAGTGCGTTAGGTATGGTTTGTTAGTCCTAAGAGGGATGTTCCGGGAATTAACTTAATGTTGGTTTTTAGGCCTCTTTTAGGGTTAGTTTTCCATTATCTTTTGTGTCTATTAGGCTCAACTACGCGTAGGATGTTCCGATCATACGGTGAAAACCCTAAACTGTCGTAGATTGGTTTAACTTTATAGTGATCAAGCAGGATCCCCATGTCATCGTTAACCCGACGCAAACCATGGGGCGATCGGCTCTTTGAGCCGATCCATAGGGCAACCTGAGAGCCGATCGGGCTCGTATTTAATGTTTACGTGTACGCCATGCAGAAACTAATCGAAGCAATCCAACACCTTCCCGACCAGGTATAGGTCAGGTGGCACGCCCTTGCAACCGCTAGGACGTGTGCCGGAACATTTGCGGGACGACGTCGAGGGACCAGGGCCCCTGCAGCCTTGGAAGCCTCCCGGCTCTTCGTGTTGCTTAACCACTGCTCGCCGGTGGGTTTTGGCAGGCAACACAACTCCATGTCCAGCTTCACGTCTAGCTGCTCCTCTTCTCCTCGTGCGATGCTTGCTCGCTCTTCGTACCTGATCATACATAACTAAAAGGACTTATGTAGTATAAAGTTCTCATCGATCAAAGTATCATTTAGGAACAAGTTCACCTGTTGTTTGAGTAGCTTCGCACGAGCTCTTGTCATAGGTCCAATCCTGACTTCATTGGACTTGGGCTTCACAGCAACATCTTCTTCATCTTGCAATGACGGAGGTAGTGGTTCGGTAGAGATGTCCTCGTCATCTCCCCGCCTTCAAAAGGCGTCGACCTCGACGCTCCAAGGTCTTCTCCGTCATATGGTGTCAAATAGGTCACATTGAAAGAATTACTGACACCAAACTCATCAGTTGGAAGAACTATAGAGTATGCATTATCATTGATCTTGGCAAGCACTTTATAAGGACCAGCACCACGAGGAAGCAACTTGGTCTTCCGTAGCTTCGGGAACCTATCCTTCCAAAAATGTACCCAGACCATATCACCAGGCTTGAACAACATCTCCTTGCCCTTCTTGTTCATCCTTGCAGCATTGTTCTTGCCTTTCTTCTCGATCAAATCTTTAGTCTTCACATGTATCTTCCGTACAAAATCTTCCCTCTTTGATGCCTCCATATTGACTATCTCATGTATGGGTAGAGGCAACAAGTCAAGTGGAGTAATGGGTTTGAAACCATACACCACCTCAAACGGACACAGCTCTGTGGTAGAATGTACCGCCCTATTGTAAGCAAACTCCACATGCGGAAAACAATCTTCCCACTCCTTCAAGTTCTTCTTGATCATGGATCTCAACAGTTGTGACAAGGTTCTAGTCACCATCTCAGTTTGGGGATGAAAGTAGTGCTGAAAAGTAGCTTCGTCCCCAGCTTTCTCCAAAGTGTCTTCCAGAAGTAGCTCACAAACTTCACGTCACGATCAGAAACAATAGTCTTCGGAACTCCATGTAGACGTACAATCTCCCTGAAAAACAGGTTAGCAATATGCGACGCATTGTCGCTCTTGTGGCAGGCAATAAAGTATGACATCTTAGAAAATCTATCCACTACCACAAAAATAGAATCATGGCCTCTTTTAGTACGCGGGAAACCCAACACAAAATCCATACTAATGCTTCCCATGGTGTAGTAGGTGCCGGTAAAGGAGTATACAAACTGTGAGCCTTCAGCTTGGACTTGGACTTGTTGCAAGTAATGTATATCTTCACATACCTGTCCACATCCCACCTCATCTTTGGCCAATAGAAGTCATCAGCGAGCATGAGTAGCGTCTTCTCACGCCCAAAGTGACTCATCAAACCTCCAGCATGTGATTCCTGCAATAAGAGCAAACGCACAGACGATTCTGGAACACATAGTTTGTTAGCTCTAAACAAGAACTCATCATGTATGTGATATTTCTCCCATGTTTTACCAATAGCACACAAGCGATATGGTTCAGCAAAATCATGATCGGTGGCATACAAATCACATAGTACTTCTAATCCAGGAATGTTAACATCTAGTTGAATTAATAGCATATTTTTCCTAGATAGAGCATCAGCAACAATATTATCTTTTCCCGTCTTATGCTTAATAATGTATGGAAAAGACTCAATGAACTCAACCCACTTAGCAAGACACCTCACTCTTGTACATGAGCACAAGAGGCCTAGCTGTAGGATCCTCACTAAATTCTCTCATGTCTTCTTTGGTGGCTAATATAACTAGGGAATTCACTCTCTCACTTTTCGTTATATCACTCACGACATTACAATTCTCTCCCCTATCTATAGGTGCATCCTCCAAGTGTAATTCAGTTTTCTGACGAGATTCATTGACAATTTGTTGTGGTGACATAGGATGCAAGTTGATTTTCTTGCCCTTAAACTCCAAGTGATATGTATTGGTGCGGCCATTGTGTTGCACAGAACGGTCATAGAGCCATGGCCGACCCAATAATAGGTGACACACCATCATAGGAACCACATCAAAATCTATGGAATCCTTATACGGTCCAATCTCAAAATCAACACGCACCATGTGGTTTACCTTCATCTCACCATTATCACTCAACCACTGAATATAGTATGGATGCGGGTGCGGTATATACTTCAGTTTTAATTTGGCACACAACTCCTTGCTTGCTAAATTGCAATAACTTCCGCCATCAATAATGACCTTGCAAGCTTTATCAGGACCAACTAGTGCCTTTGTTTGGAACAAATTGCAGCATTGAGTAGATGCACTCGGGTGCACATTAAGAGCACGCTGTGACACAACAATAGTGCGAGCTTCAGATGGAAAAGCATCTACACCATCACTGTCTTAATCATCATCTTCTGGAGCATCCGGATCAGCATCATCTCCAGTCTCATACTCATCATTGTCATTAATGAACATCACTTTGCGGTTAGGACAATCTCTCTTGAAGTGACCCTTTCCACCACATGTATGGCAATTCATATCGCAGTTGCGCGCAGTAGACATGCTAGAACCACTTGTACTTGCAGCAGGTTCGGGCTTCTTTGTGTTGGACATATTGGAGACCGGCTTGCTAGACGAAGTAGGAAACGTAGCGGGGCGCGATGATGGCGCCGGCGCTGTAGAGGGTGGCGCCCTAGATGTGAAGCGCCCCGCTCCGGTAGCACATGCTTTGATTTGCGCCTCTTCAGCTAACTGTGCTTCAGCTTCTCTTGCATGATCTAACAGCTGATTTATATTATTGTAAGTGTGATGACGAACAATTCCCTTGACATTATACTTCAAACCATGTAGAAAGCGTTGCATTGTCATCTGAAGTGACTCACGGACACGGCCACGCTGCATAAGCATCTCCATCTCCATGTAATAAGGATCAACCGTCATAACACCTTTCCTCAATAGGGTCAACTTATTAAATATAGATCGCAAATAATTAGTGGGAACAAAGCGCTCTTGCATAATTGCCTTCATCTCACGCCATGTAAGAACAGGAACTTCTCCATCCTCTTGACGAGCACGTGTAACTCCATCCCACCAACGCAATGCATAACCATCAAATTCAGACGAAGCAAGCTTAATCTTCCTATCTTCAGTGTAGTCATGTAGGCGCCATAACTTCTCAATTTTCAGCTCCCAAGTGAGGTATTCTTCAACATCAGGACCTCCTTCAAATTTAGGTATTGAGAACTTTGGCTTACCCAAACCATCATCTTGTGGTTGTGGCTGAACACGGCGAGCTCCAAGTTCAACAAAGCCACGACCACGGTTACCACGTCCATTGCCACGACCAGCAGCATTAGCTCCAGCAATAGGTTGCTCTAATCACCATGAGCACTATCCCCATCTTCATGTTGTTGTTGTTGTTGTTGTTGTTGTTGTTGTTGTTGTTGTTGTTGTTGTTGTTGTTGTTGTTGTTGTTGTTGTTGGGTCAAGTTGTCAACAGCTACCTGCAACGCTTGAATAGAACGCTGAATGTCCGTCACTTGTACTTGGATTGTACGTATTGACGGTCTCACCGGTAGTGTCAAGAGTCTTGGAGACTTCCTCAATATCCTCATTAAGTTTTTGGCCTTGTTCGCCAAATTCTCGTCGCATCTCATTACGAAGGGCTTCATACTCCCTCCAAGTCATAATATCAGCTTCATCCTTGTTTTTCTGGTTAACAATCTTAGCATCACCAGAAGACATGGTTAGTAGATTAGTGCACTAAAACAAATATACGTGGGGGTACTCTCACAACTCACTCAAAACTGATAACAAAAGGAAATCTTACCGCTCCAAAATGAATTAGTATTGCTTACCACTTGTAGTGACAAGTAGTGCACGGATGTAGCGAAGCGAATATCAAGGTATAAGAACAATCACACGACAAAGCAGGATATATGTGGGGTTGTAGGTAGGATACCTATTTGCACCAATAACAAGCTCTAGCGCTGACCGTAGAACAACCAATGATACTCACACAACGCGATAAATGTGGCAATGCAACTATATGGATGAAAAAGTTGCAATGCACTCGAGAGACACTAGCAAAGCTCAACGAAACAGGCACAAGATTGCTCAACTACAGGTGAAGAAAAGTAAACTAGGCCTTCACTTTATCTTACTAGCACTTCACTTTTTTTTTTGACTTTCTTTTTATCACACGCAACACTTGTAGCTCTTTTTGCTTCTTCTATATTTTCTCTTTTTTTTGAATTTTTTTTATGACTCAACTCTTTGTAACACGGCCAACAGAAATTGCAAACCACCAAACCCTAACGAGCAGCTTGTCGAGCGGTAAAACTAGTCTCTTTTGGGAAAGTTCCTAGTCACGTATATCGAAAGGCTGTGTCTATGGTTGGGAACACGCAAACTGCATGTTATGTGGACTCAGAGCAACAAAAACTGAAAACTAGATGAGAGCGGAGACTCAAACCCTAACAATCTACTATATGGAAGAAAAAGATACGCAAAAACAACTACGAAAAGCAACTAAAAACTCGAAATTAGTGCAATCTAAGGCTATGGAAAACCCTAACCCTAACTTTTTTGGCTTTTTCTGGATAGGAAACACTCACAACTCAACTATGGGGTGGATTGTGGATGGCTTACCGAGGAAACATTGAAATTTGATACCAAGATGATATGGGGTGGCCCGATCTTCTCAGTAAGAACGGTGATGGTGATGAACACACGATGAACACAGCGGAGATAACACGATGAGGAGGTGGAGATAAATTGTATGACGCCGACGAAGTCTCTCGATCAATCCATGTCGCCAATGCAACAGTTCTCAACCCTGCAAGATATTCGCAACCCCACACACTTGCGCACGTAGCCGCCGACCACGAAGCGGTAGGATGCAACCGTCTAATTTCCAATAGAACAGCAGATCACACAAAACTTTCAGTAGCAAAACAACAGATCGATGCGAATTGGTGTATAGATTCAATAGAGTTGCAAAGCAATTAACTATGAACTAGGGTTTATCTTAAACATAGTCTAAACCTAATTTGGGGCCGTCCTTGGCACTTATATAGGGGTTCAGGACAACCAGAAGTCGAGAAAATAAATTAAAAACCGACCCAGATCGGGATCTGGTCGAGACTGGCTCGGACACGGCCGGCGTGAGGGCCGGTCAACCAGGCCAGGAACCGGCCAGTCCGGTTTGGACCAGGCCTGGGACCGGGTGGAAACCGGGCCAGGGACGGGTGGCTCAGTACACCCGCCCGGTTGGCACCGGTGCTGGACCCGGCAGGCGCCGGGCTGTGCCGGCGTGGGATCCGGTTGGAGCGGGCTGGGGACCGGGCTGGCCGGCGTGGCGGCCGGTCTGACCGGGCTGTGCACCGGCCTGGACTTGATCTTCCTCCCTCGCGCATGCCTCCCTCTCCTCCCTCGCCCGTCCATGGAATGTCTTCATGTCCAGCTTCATGTCCAACTCCATGTCCAACTTCACGTCCAGCTGCTCCTCTTCTCCTCGAGCGATGCTTGCTCCCTCTTCGTACCTGATCATACATAAGTAAAAGGACTTAGGCAGTATAAAGTTCTCATCGATCAAAGTATCATTTAGGAACAAGTTCATCTGTTGTTTGAGTAGCTTCGCACGAGCTCTTGTCATAGGTCCAATCCCGACTTCATTGGACTTGAGCTTCACAGCAACATCTTCTTCATCTTGCAATGACGGAGGTAGTGGTTCGGTAGGGATGTCCTCATCAGCATTTTATTTCAAAGCCAACAGAGTTACATCGTTCAGTATAAATGGAAAAATAAAATCAGGAGGATTATCATCCCAACTAACTACATAATTTGTAATATAAGCATGCTTAGCTAGATGGGGTGCCACCTGGTTGGCCCCTCTCTTGCGAAGGAGTGCTCCCGCTGCGCCCATCCCATTAGAGTGGAATGACGCATCTATATTCAGTTAGTAGCAACCGCGATCGGGTTTCTTCCATGTGATGATCTCACGAACCACACTTCTTGATGCTACTGAAGGAATGTAATTAGCTGTGAGTGCTTGTATTGCAAACATTGTATGAGAAGGGCTTGCAACAACTTCTCCTTTCACTATCTCTTGCCTTTGCCACCATAGATACCAATAAGTGACCGCTATAGTTTCATTTACCTTCAGCTTATGAAGAACCGGTGAGATATAATTTTGTCGACACAACAAATCCTCTAGGATACTAGATCCTAATAGTGAACATGTAGGGTCTTGGTTAAGTATTCATATAAACCCATAGCTTTCCAAACTTCACGTGCTCTTAGACTAGTAAATAGGAGGTGTCTCATGTCTTCTGCAAGACACGCTGGGCATTGTGCCTGAACCTTCATGTGTTTAGACGCCAGGATTGATCTCCCGAGCACTATCCCATGCAATGCTCATCTCGGTCCCACACATGACTCCAAACCGAGTTGCAAACCTCGGAGCCTTGATCATCTGCTCGTCTTGTTCAATTGCCAAACTGATGCTCCCATTCAGTATAGTAAGCAGACCGAACAGTAAACATATGAGACTATGTATTATTCCAGGCGATGAAATCTTCCTCCGGGTGTGTGCTCAAAGAGATCCTTAGGATTCTTTCACATCCACCCCCAGAATTTTTTTCTTATAAGCTCTTCATCCCACATGCATTACTGGGTTTATCAAGTCATCCGCATTTTGCAAGACAATCCGTCCCCTTCTTGTTAAAACTATCCTTGTATAGTTGTTTGATATACAATGATATCCCCAAATGTTAATTTTTGATCCATCCCCCACTCTCCAGATGTGTCCATGTTTAAAGGTTTCTACACCTGCCAATATACTTTGCCATGTATATGAAGAACCTTGTTTAGGACCTGCCTTCAATATATTCCGGTTAGGGTAATATTTGGCCCTCGGTACTTGTGCACACAGGAATTCCTGTTTCACTAGCATGGTCAAGTTAAATGAGTGAAGGTCTCAGAAACCCATTCCTCCAAGCTTCTTGGGAACACACATTCTTCACCATGCAAACCAGTGAAGTTTGCCTCTGCTCTTCTGTGTATCCCCACCAGAAAGCTGAGATGGCATCATTCATTTCCTTACATAATCCTTTGCAGTTTAAAAACTCTCATTGCAACTGCATAATTGCCTTTAGAAGTAGTTCCTTTCTCCCATCGATAGGATTTTCCCTTCCATCCTTTTAGTCTGAATTATCTTCTCCAAAAGATACAGAAAACTTTCACTTTTATCCAAACCAATCATGGTTGGCAATCCCAAATATTTATCCGAGATTGTCTCAGCCATTATATTTAACTCTGTGCATATATCAGCCTTCACATCGACATGGATATTATGGCTAAAGTTAATTAAAATAAGGAAGTTGACTTAAGATAGAGCTAGAAATACAATTAGGAGCAAAGGAGTATACCAAACGGGAATTCATGGCAAAAGAATATGGAAAATACCTAGAACGCCGATCAGGATGGATGGACGGCTGTGATCCACCCGAGGGGAAGCCGCGAGCCCCTACGCGCAGCATTATTCGTCAGCGTGGCCTCAAAACGCGGGCGAGTTCGTTACGAGGTAACGGCCATGGCTCGCCCACTGCTCCCAGCCCGTCTGTGGAACGGAAGCTAGCCACGGAGGAGCACGCACGGCACCACCACCCAATGCCAGGGTAGGTAAGGACGACCCCGTCCAGGAACGGCAGCGCGCGCGCGCGCGGCAATGGCGTACCGTCGTAAGCAGGGCATGCAGCGATCGGCCACCTTCGTCGAGGACCACCGCCATCCGTCGCCGGGCGACTCGGCGTCGCCTGCCACCGCGTCCCCGCGCGCCACTCGCTTCGCCGACGATGGCCGCCGGCCCGACCGCACCCTGGCCGCGCAGACCCTGGTCGCCTCCGCGGCGCGCGGGGACGTGCCGGCCCTTGCCGAGCGGTTCCCCGCCCCAGCCTCCTCGTCGTCCCCGCGGGGAAGACATGAGTTGTCTCCTAGGGGAAGACATGAGTTGTCTCCTAGGGGAAGACATGAGTTGTCACCTAGGGGAAGGCATGAGGTCTCCCCTCGGGGGAGGCATGAGCTATCCCCTCACGGTAGACAGGTGTCCCCGCTCGCCGGCCGGCCGGGAGATCCAGCGGCATTCACGTCGTCGCCGCGAGCGTCACCGCGCGCCGGCCGGTCCAATGATCCGTTCGGGCAGGTGTGCTCACCTCCTCCGCATTGTATCTGTTGAATCCGATCGATTCCTGAATAACGATCCGCTCATGAGCGGCTGTAGGACCCTGTCACCATGATGTACACATCCACGAGCGGCACGAACAACGACGATTCCAAGCGCTCGCCGTTGAAGAGGGACGAGGCGAAGCAAGGGCTGTGGGGACTCTTGGCGCAGCAAGCCAAGGTCATGCTCGACGAGACTGGCAGCCCCACAGAGGGCGCCAGAAACCTGGCAGGAGGCGCTCAGGTAACAGCTTATGAAATGTTTGCGCGCATCGAGCTGACAACGCTGTCTTCAGATTTCGCTTGCAATATGCAACAGTTTTCAAGTCCGCTTCAGTTCTAAATTATGCCAATTTTGCTTCCCAACATTTCTCATGACGTTTGAATTCAGCAATCTCAATCTCGGTGGTCCTACGACCGTGTCCGGAAGTCGGAGAGCCCCACGTTCCAAGAAGGCGGGAAGCTAGACATTGGAGGGCACATCAAGCATGCACTCGAGGCAAGCCATTCCGTTGCCAAAACCAGGCGCACGCACGGCACAGAGATTGTTCAGAACTCTGTCAGCGTTAAGAGCTTCAGAGGCTGACTTGTATGTGCACACACAAAAATTGTGCAGGAGGGCCTTCATGCGACGATGGCGGAGAAGAGGACGACCGCGGCGGGGAGGAAGCTGCAGGTCAGGAGGAAGACGTGCAGCATGGACATGCGGAACGCCAACATGAACCTGTCCACCCCAGAGGCCATGTCGCCGATGATGACCGATTTCGAGTCGCCCCAGATCAAAGCATCTCGCGACGTAAGGTGCCTCCCTTTTTGTGTTCGTGTTCGTGCTTGCATTCCTTGGGATGTGGATGAAAGAAACCTTCGAATTACTGTGACCCATCAGGTAGCAAACGTGATGGCGGCCAAGGTGAAGCTGCTCCAGCGAGAGCTCAAGACAGTCAAGGCCGACATGGCCTTCTCCAAGGAGCGGTGCACGCAGCTCGAGGAAGAGAACCGCCTGCTCCGGGACGGCAACCACGACGCTGACGAGGACATGGTATGCTGACATAGCCACTATCTCTTGCTCCTCCTTTGTCGTCAATCTTTGAAACGGTTGCCTGATTCAACTTGGCCTTGCAGATACGGAAACAGCTGGAGACGCTGCTGGCGGAGAAGGCGCGGCTGGCGAACGAGAACACGGTGTACGCCAGGGAGAACCGCTTCCTGCGGGAGATCGTCGACCTCCACCAGCTCAGCATGCAGGACGTGGTCAGCCTCCAGGAAGACATCATCGAGGAAGAAGACGAGGAGGAGGAGGATGACGATGACACCGACCAGATGATCTCATCGCCGTTATGCTTGGTGCAGGAAGAGGCGGAACACGACACGCCGGACACCCCGGGCACTGCCCCTCCCCAGTCACCATGTCATCACGCCGACAACGTTCCAGCCGCTGCCCCTCATGCTCCCAGCCATCACGCCGACAATGTCCCAGCTGCTGCCCCCCATACTCCCTCTCGTCGCGCCACCGACAATGTGCCGGCGTCGAGGACAGACAGCCACGACGACACCATCCATGCTTCTGAGTCTCCCATGCAACGAAAACCCCAAGAAGACGGTGGTTCGCTGCAGATGACCAGAGATAATAGCTCACCAGAGAAAGGCACACGATGAATGACGAACAGCCTTTGGTACTTGCTGAAACAAGGACGTATACACATCTAGGGAATACAACCTGTCTCGTTTTTTTCTCAGTGTAATTACTAGTCCGTCTGGTCAGGGTGAGAACAAACCAATGAACTCTTTAATTTGAGCATAAACATCCATGTTTACGAGATTGTTGTTTGTTACCGAAAGTGATGAAATTCTTTAGGCGCTCCAGCAGGCGACACGTGTCCATTGACTAGCATTTACAAGAGAGAAATAGCTAGCAAAACAACGTGAGGCTTCAACTACAGAATTCCATTGTTCTATTGAGAATCAGGTCATGACTGCACAAGTGCAAAGACATTGCTGCTCTTTGGGCTAACTAGTTTGGGCCATTTTTGGTGTGCTGAACTGCGGAATTAATCAGTTAGGAGAACCTCTAATTCTTGTAAGATGATGCCCCAACAACTGCACAAAGATAATTTCAGTTAGCTGCCACATCCATACAGGGAAAAAAAGAGGTAATTGTCCCTGAAAAGACACAGCTGGCCTTTATTCTAACACGCCAATCTGGACATCATGAAAAGGTACATACAAAAACCATAAGAAATACAAACATCATTTTTGGTTCAGTGTAATTACTAGTTCGTCTGATTATGGTGAGGTAACCTACATGTTTATGCTATTGTTTGTTACTGAAAGCTTAACATACTCTGCCCCCAATGAAATTCGTTAGACTCTCCGACAAGCCACGGCAGTGTCCATTGACTAACAATTCAAAGAAAAATAGATAGCAAAACCACATGAGGCTTCAACTACATAATTCCATTATTCCATTCAGAAACAAGTCATTGCTGCATAACATACTGCCCCTCATTGGACTAGCTAGTTTGAGGCACTTGTGATATGCTGAACTGTGGAATTAATCAGTCAGGGCAATCTCTAATTCTAGTAAGATGATGCTCCTACATCTACACAAACATAATTTCTGATCTAAACATTAACGCTAACCCAGCTGGACCTCATGAACCAGTAGATAAGAACATATACTTATAAAAGTCAATAACAAATACAAACATCTCTTTCTTCATTAATCAGCAAGGGGGGAAGGGTAAACAATTCACAAAGGAGCCAAACTTTGTCTGATTAACTTCAGGTACACATTATTTATCCGACATCGGGGAATTGTAAACACAATCAGAATCCCCAGTACAACCATACTTAACAACAGTAGTTCTGAGCTTCTGAAAGAGATTCGTCAACATCCAAGAAAGACCAATGTTGATCAATGTCCTACAAAAAAAGGCATCACTGTTTCAGTGTTCATCATAAAACTCACAAGAATTAGCAGTGAGCATTATAAAAAGAGAAGGATAGAGGGAAAATACATGGCGGTGCGTAGAAGAAAGAAAGAAAGAAAAAAAGAAATGTGGTACTCTTCAAAGTGCAAGCTAAAGATAAACTATTGCAGAACTACAAGCCACCCACATCATTCTTTACACAAACTTAAGTTTTTATTACCAGCTTTGCGATGACCCAAACAGAGTGTACAAGACATAACTAAATGTTATGAAACCAAATGTTCCAGCTAGAAAACATCAAATAATTCTGCCAATATAGATGGGGAAAATACAAGACCTGTGTACTGAAAAAGGGCTTGATTTAAGTTGCACAGAGATGAATGGATGAAGGGACTAAAGATAATATGGCATTTGTGGACAGGAACAACACAATTTTGCTATTTTACTACTCTATTCTGTTAACAAAAAAAGATTATGGCAGAAGATTACAAGGGGAGAGATTAAATAGGTATCTGAATGACAGCCCACCACAGATATAGTTGACAGAAACTATTGCATTCAATCAAACTGAAAGTGCTTTGGCAACACAAATCTTGTGGTGAGCAGTGTGATGCAAATATCAGTTATTGGTCAAAAACGGGGAGTGGAGAAGTGAAACAAAAATTGTTTTAGATAAAGCTAATGTTAAGTTGTTAGCTTCCAACAAACAGCATCATTTTAAGTAATACAACTCAAATGAGAAATGGTAAGCAGCTGAACCAAAAGAAAAAAATATCATCAGTGCTAGTGTTATTCATGAGCTGAGGATTGGATGCAGAGTAGAGAAAACTCTATTGAGGAGAACAAGAAAGAACTGGGTAATCACAGGATGACAAAAGGGAAATAGAGAAGAATGTAACATGAAGACCAAGTTGCAAGTCTGCTAGGGGTGTACAAGGATCATGTTTTAGATTTGTTAGCTAGCCTGCAAAGCTAGACTACAGCGAGAGGTGTACCTCATAAATGTACTCTTTAAGAATCGATCTAAACAAGTACTCCTGCAAAGTTTTCTTTTATCTAGCCTGCGGAGGTTTACTAGACTACAGAGACAGGTTATGGAGAGTAGTTGTTTAGATAGGCATTCTTAAAGAAAACTAGAGAAATCAAGCTGTAGAAACATAACTGACAGCCTTTGTTACCATTAAATGACACGATAACACAACCAGATGAAGCTCTGCAACCCCAAAGTATTATTTCTCCACCTCAAGAACCCAATCAGATGACATTTACCCAGATAACAGGAGCTCAATGTGCTCTACAATTTATGAAACTATCCTTATATTCACTTAACGCAACAACCAAGTTGTACCATCACTTCAATAGAGAAGTTGGAACAGGCACAGAATAACAACCAGATCAGAAATACAAAGCAAGTCTACCATATTGCAATCCGATTCAGCCAAGCATGAACACTTGGACAGCCTCCCAGCAGCATTTCTAAGTCTCCACTAATCTACCACGCACAGATAATGAACCATGACAATCCCGTTGCAGAAATGTGCAAACTCCAACCAGAAAACCTAACTCCCACTCTAAACCCCGTATCCCACAACAAAATGGTAGCAATCTAACCTAACCCCGGCCCTAAATCGAGCCCAAACCCTAGAATTTAACCACAGAGTCCCCAAAATCCAAAGATAAACCATTGCAGCGTCCTTAGCAAGCGTACGCCAGTAGGCCATGGGGTGAGATCCGCACCTAGTTGGTGGAGGGCTGGTCGACGAGCTTCTTGTCACGGCGCTCCATGGCGACGTCCCACATGTCGTTCCCGATGTGCTTCGGCTGCATCGAAGAAACCACACGGAGCCAGCGCCCGCATCAGCACGAGAGAGATTTGGATCGGGAGTGAAATAGAGATGGGGAAAGGGAGAAGGGGCTGAAGGTACCCTGCCGTGTGCGGCCCTGTGGATGTAGTACTGGGCGTTGCCCATGATGCAGAGGAAGCCGCCGATGACGCCCAGCGGCAGCATGGCCTCCAGCCAGTGGAACCTCGCCATCGGAGCCGGACGGATCGGGGCGGGGCGGGGCGGCGTGGGGTGGGCGACGGCGACGGCGACGACGACGACGACGACGAGATTTCCGATTCGCGAGCTATCCGGCGGTTGGGGAAATGGGTCGCGACGGCGAACGGGCGGCTCTGGACTAGTGTGTGGGTGGACAATAGTGGGCCTGATACTTGGGCCGGGCTTTAAGTCTTTACCAGCCCATATGTGCTAAAGGTTTTGAGAAGTAGGATTAAAGACAATCCAAGCCTAGTTAGTAGTTAGTCAGTCAGGGACTGAAGAGTAAGAGAGCGGCAAAAAAAAAGGCGGTCTATTGCGAATTAGTCTATGTCTTTTTTTTAAGTCAAATAAGTTTAAATTTGATCAATTTATTCCACAAAAAATAGTAACATACGTGATATTAGCTTTCTGTACTATTGAACTACATGTTAAGAGGAATCTAGTAATACTAATTTAGTATCATACACTTATTTATGGACAATTACTTGTCCTTGACTTCTTTGCATGCAATACTTTGAGCATCAAGCGCTTACTATAAGGGTGGCGCTGCTCAAACAAAGAAGAGTTGACCGCAATAAAAAAAATCAATCTATGACTAAGTACCCAAAAAAAATAGTGGTACATGAACATAATAAACATGGTTAGGGCTATTGGCATCTTAAAATGTACAAATTTTTAAGACAATATAGACATAGAAGCGGATAAATATGTGCATATACTCACCACGGGTCTTGAGATTGACGAAGTCAGTCACCACCACCGTCTTGCTAGCGACGGAAATACCTCCTCTCGCTGAAACTTTTTTTCACATTTATGAGACACTAAAGCGTTAAACCAGGGGTATGAACTTGGTGGGCTCGGTGTCACTTCCTCCTAACCATCCAACCATATATCGGTTCTCTAGAATGTACAATAGTTTAGTATTTTGCACAATATTTTAGTATATTTAGAATGTACGGAAATTTTGGTATATGTTGACGTCAAAGTTATTAAAATATTTAAAGGGAAAAGTTATAAGGGTATAGAAATTTTCTGATGTTAATTAATGGCCACTCCCAAAAAATGCCAACCTGAGTTTGGGCAGCGGTAGCGGAGCCACGCCTAAGCCGTGTAGTCCATTGACTACACTGCTCTTTTGGCAATAAAAGCTGAAAGTATGAAAAAAATCCATAAAATTCATATAAATACATGTATTTGATCAGGTAGCTTTAAATTGACTATGTCTGGTCGATGTATTGGCTCCGCACTTCCGCAGCGAGTTGGCCATGAAATCCTGTGTGTTGGATTTTTTTTTTTTTTTGAAAGGGGTGTGTGTTGGAATTTGAACTTGAAGCCAACTAGTGTTATTTTACACGAAACAGAATCGTGGAAATAGAGAAGGCCGGGATATTGTGGGTGACAAGGGCTGCTGGATCCGTGCCAAAAGCCCCCAAAATATTGCTACTTTGCACGAAGCAGAAAAGCTAGGTGGCGCTTTTGTCTCGGGCGAGAAGCCCTTTTCCCCCAAGCTGTGACAACAAGGTTCCTGGGCGTATCTGGGTATGGCGTCGGGGTATCCTGTGCTTTGTGCTTTTCAGCGCATTTTTCTAGCGTCGTACGAGGCTGACCTATACTATCAGTCACAACTCACAACCTACTCCATCAATCACCAAAAAAGAAAGAAAGAAATAAAGAAATAAATTGTGTGTACGCTTGTCTGGTGAAAGTAAAAGTAAGAGCAAAATTGCTTTGAGAGAGTTCGACTTCACACCAGACGTGATGAACTCTTTCGCTAATATGGGGGTATTTGTGTTTTCTTGGGGCTCCGAAACCTGTTGCAGCTTCCAAATGATATATACTCAAGGTCTCAAGCTTTACTATGTAACCGATGGTCCGTGTGCTAATGGCTTGTTTACCGGGCTGATTCATTTCGGACAACAAACATATTTATTTTGGCCGACCCTCAGACAAAGGTGTGACCTTTCTTATTCCGTTTGGGGTGGGGGTGCACCTAGCGAGCTGGCGCATTTTCGTATTTTTCCCTCGCCGTCATGGTGCAGACCCTTGACTAGAGTGTTGGCATGGCTGCCAGACACAACGAGACACGCTCCTCATTGGCAGATGCACACCATTAGATATGTGAGGCGGTGGTAGAGGAGGCGGAGCCAGCAGGTGGACGCGGAGAGCAGGCAGATATCTAATTTAGATGAAGGGAAAAAAAATCCTATGTAATGAAAGCTATCTAATTTAGATGAAGGAAAAGAATTCATATTATATATTTGTACAATGACTTGTGGGCTAGGGTAGGACAGTCCATATTTCCATCCCAGAATTAGGGCATGAATGTGTTTGTCTATAGCGTGCAGTCCGTTTGCATTGTTCCGAAGAGGTCTTTTCCATATACTTGGACCATAATGGATGGCCTCGTTCCTTCATATCGGCAGCTGCGCCAGGACTAATGGGCGCCGGCTGGTCTTCTACGCCACCACCAATGGCAAGCGCTCGGACTCTAAAGCCGACATTGAAGTGGTTGTGCCCTCGTACTTTTTAAGGGTGGCGGCTTCACCCTACCATCGCCCACTGTACGCCCCCGCCATTGTCACCTTATGTTCTCTAGAGCACATGCAACACCCTTCACAGCGACCATGGGAAGGGAGCATGCCATGGCGGAAGCGCAAGCATGGCCACGAGGCGGGGTCATCGTCGGGGAAGAAGGTATCCCCGCCCACATGGATGTGGTGCGGGCGCTTTACAAGAACAGGACCAGCTGCGAGGGGTGGGACTACGTCCACCTCCCTTGTTGGCTAGCATGACAACTTTCGAAGGGTGCCCATACCGTTGATGCCGTTGTAGGGTCAGTGGGCTAAAATTTCGACCCATTTTAGTTTCTATGTAATTTTTTCCTTTTTAACTATGTAAATAAAGTTTTATATCAATATAGTTTATCAAAACGAAACATTTTCGTCCCGACGTTGGACTAGCCCTGACCCAAACGAACAAGAGAGACGACGCTGCCGATTTTGTGTCCATGGCTCGACCCAAACAGACAGTTAGGTCGGGCGAGATGGCCTTAGGCTTCTCGGTGAATTCGACACCATACCCGTGTCGACTTTGGTGCAGATTCCAGCCTAGCCGGGCACCAGGGCCTCAGGGCATATTGACTGGCCCAAATGGTCTTGCCGCGTTCGAACCGGTCAGCGCGGACAGGCGAACCGGTCGCGCACGCTCTAGCGGCGAGACCCAAAACGGACTAACCCGTCTGGCATGACCAATCAGCCGCCAAATTTGGGGAGTCGATGCGTCTGCGCGGACGCACCGCGGACAACCGCGTGTGTCCTCCCACGCGTACCACGGGCCCGCATGGTAGATACCAACGGTAGAAGGCTAACCGGCGGCAACAACCATGGCCATCAAGCCTTCGTTGACCACTGCAATGGCCGCCTCAACTCATGCACTGACATTAATGTCGATGGCGCTGGGAAACCTGCGCGGGCATTGATGTCCAGTGGTAGTTAAACTGCCCGGCGCCATGAGCGGAGCTAGGATTTCAAATTTGGGTGTACAAAGTTTTTTTATGGGGTTTTGTTATGCTGTTAGAGTTAACAAGTTTTAACGCCGTTCTCTCGATCGACCTATCAATTGGGAGTTATGCTGCTTTGGCTGAAACGAAATGCATTTTGTAAATTCTAACGTACATGCATGTACATAATACCAATCTTGAGTATTTGGATTAGTTTAGCAGAAATAATGGGTGTACAGTACACGGTTGTACTCACCTGGCTCCGCGTATGCCCGGCGCGCGGCCCTCCTCCCCACAACCATCACCATTGCCATCGCATGCAAACTTGGGCTGCCATCCCTCCATCGATGAAGATTCCGAAATAGCTCAAGAAGACCGTTGAGGGACCACGAGGCGGGGTCGTCGTCTAGCCACCGCCAACGGAACTCTCCGCGTCGACATACGCATGCCGCCCAGAATCTGCCACCGCCTCCATGGGTGGTAGATTTCGTAGGACCGCAATCCACTTCGATGACGGTGCTCCACCAGCCGCTCCAGCCACGGGAGCAGAACAGGCTCTAAGTGCCCGTGCTGGAGTGCCAGTGGCGGTGGGCAGAGGTAGACGTGTGCCTGCACTGTTCTTTCCCGGCGCCTAGCACCTCAACAAAGGCATGGTGTCGGTGTCGCCTGCGCCGGCGGATGGGCCGACACTTCTGGAGAAGAAGCTCCGCGACATCCAGTGGCTATTGTCGGCGCTGCAGGCACAACCCTAGCAGGCCAAACCGCGACCACATTGTAGTCATTGTGCGACCCAAACAAGTTGAAACAAATTGAATGGGTTGTTGCTTTAGATCACCCGGCCGAAGATGCTCTCAAGTACAGCTGCGCATGGTAGCCCGGCCCGGACGGCACGGCCCGAAAATCCTGTGCCAGCGTAGGACGGGCTTGCATGTTGAGCTGGATTCGGGCCTGCTTTTGGAGCCCAAACATTGGGCCGGGCCGGTCTTGGGCTTTCAGGAAACACAATTTAGGCTTAGTTCGGGACAGGTTTGTCGGGCCAGACCGGTCTTTTCTCTATTCGGGCTAGATTTGAGCCTAATTTGTAGGCCCGAAGGTTGGGCCAGGCCGGGCTCATGCCTGTGAATTTAAGGTCGGAATTTTTAGGCCCGGACTGAGGAATGCCCGGGTGTTCTCTCAAGGTAGATCCACCACCGGATCCCTGCCTCCTAGCATGGCCACCGTCCCTCCAGTCCTCCACTCATGGGGTCACCCAACACGCGCTGCCGGTGCCGCGTACTCTCGCGTGTGTCTCGCCTCCCTCGCTCGCCCCGGCGGTGGAGGAGCATCCTATGCCGCGCCCACGCTACCTCGCCGGAGCAGGAGCCAGTCGCACGTGGTGGTGACAAGATCGCCGCACGGGCGCCCGTGCGACGCCGACGCTAAAATAAGCCCGCAGCGTGGGCGACTGAGTGATTCCGTCGTCCCCCACCCCCACGTCCATGTGCGTCTGCGTGTCCCCTGCTCCCGGTGTACGGACGGTCGGGCCCCGGTTTTTTCTTTTAGAATCCCCGGGCACGTAGGAGGTAGAGTAGGTAGCGCCGAGCGTTGGCGTTTGTTTGCTTCCCATGGACCTCCATCGTCGGTCAGTCGGTCGGTTCGCGCACGTGTCGGCTCAACGAGGACATGTTTTCTCCATGGTGTTGGGACTGCACCTACTCGTCGTCTACCTTTTCTGGCTCGTTTTCTCGGAGCTCAAGACACCAGTTCCTCTAGATTTACATGTAAACCACTGAAGTAGAAAGCCAATATTATTCGGTCACAACAGAATGAACAAACTAGCAATGCCAACTAGTGAGGGAGGGATGAAAAGATCCGAGCAAAATCCACTTATGGACACATCATACACTCTAGAGTTTCCTACTAGTTAAATCTAAGCTAGAACTTTTGTTCATTGAACATATATTAGCGAATTTGGTAGACCCATGCACCGTGGAACCCTTTTCGAGATACTTATAGGCCACAAATAGGCACATACACAAATAATACACAATACATTTTAAGTGGCTTAAATTCCCGCACATGGAACATGGATGTGATTCTGTCATCTTCCCATGATTTTTTTTTTCATTTGTATGGAATTCGATCCACGAAAATATCTTTGGCTAAATGCAACATAATTTGATGCTAAAATAGAGTATTTTGTATTAGCATTGAAGAGTTTCTAATTATAGATGTTTGAGATCTGTAGCAATAAAATTTGAGTTTTATATTAGAATGTGATTAATTGTGTTAGATACAAAAGAGATGAAGTTATAGTTAAGGGTGTATGATAACTTTTCACAAATTAAAACTATCTAATATTCCAAGGAAGTCAAAATGTCTAGTATAAATCACCCAAGAGAGTGCAAAACAAGATCTAACCTCGTGTTCAGTAGTAGTGCATTCACCCTCAAGGAAACATCTGCCCACATCCCTTACTAGTCACCTCGCTAGCTTTTTTCTCTGACACTAGTTGAAACAAATGAAGAAGATTGGATATGAAGTTGTATACAATGTGGTCGTCGACCATGAAAGGGGGCACGAACGAAGAGATAGATAATATGACAGAGAGTGAAATGGTGCCAGGAGACAATACACAAGGGAAAAGGAGTGCAGAAACGTAGGCTAACCATTTTAATTGGATGACACATTAGGGCACAAAACTATTTAAAATAGTTTTTCGATCCTCTCTAGCAGAAATCAGGGGTGACAGGCAACAACAAAATATAGTCTTTCCAGTGATGAACACATCTATGAATGAACTTTGAAGGTAAAATAATACGTTTAATTGTATTTTTCTGTGTTTTATCAGTAGATATACAATCGCAAACATAGGAAATCCTTTGTGCATACAAATCTAATAACGGCAATTATATTTTTCACATGAATCCATATATAAATATTGGATTAATCCCGATCAAAACTTGAAGTTAGTGATCAAAACAAGCATTACACGTCTGAACTGAGAAAGTAGCTAGTAGTGTCATATAGCATCACAACATTGGAGAAGTCGTCTTAATACTAAATGACACAATGTGGCTTCCTTCACATCACTAACAATTCACAAGCTAGACCCTTGTTTTTAATTTATCCTTTTCTTCTCTGAAAACTTGGCCCATTTGGTTAACTAAACTAACTTTATCAAAGAACGACACTTTTTGCAACACAGGAGGAGCCGTATGCATTAACCTTTATTTCATCTAGTGATCATCTTGGATTACAATGTTGGCTTACCCGTAACTTTTCTTCCATCAATTTTTTAGTCTTGAATAGTAGGTAGCTACAATGCAACAAGAAGGTTACCACAAATAATGTTGTTATCAACCGTCAAAATCACCATCCAAAGAAACGCAATGCATTCACCTAAAATGAGACCCCGCATTATTTCATGGACATGTGTGGCACCGACCCGCGAGATACTCTCAAAATCAAATGTTATAAATATTGATCAAATATATTGAAAATATCATCCAAATCTACAATATCAGATATGCATAATATAAAAAATATACTTCAGGATAGTTCTAAAAATATTCATTGTGAGATGTTGATATTTTTCTATATAGTAATCTAGTTTATAAAGTTTAACTTTAACCAAGACAGCTCATTTCGCATTTCAAAAATAAAAGACTGCTCATTTTTGCCATAAAGGGGTATTAGACATCAACCAATGGGGACACGACCGCATGTTGCTAATATGTGGTTTTCCAACATAATTGAGTGGCTCGTGTTTCATATGATAGTATTTCGAGGACCACAAAGGATCTGTATTTGTTGTTTATTTTGATGGTAGGAACTAGAATTATTGATCATCGATATATTCAAGGCGAAGCGGGATGATTTGTTTCCAAGAGAGAAAAAAATGTTGGGCTCCATCATAACTCGTAATTTATTCCATCCATAAAAAATATTTAAATTTTTCTAAATTTAAATGTATCTATACACTTCGAATTTTGTGGGAGAGAGATTGTTTGGCAGGTGAGCCGGGACATCCTGTCGAAATTTCAATGTCCATGGTGGAGCAAAGTTATCCTGTCATGGCTAGTCCAAAATTGTTAGCACGGACTAACAAACGAACAGGCAGCACACGCTCCAGCGCGGTGACTCAAACTAATCGACTTGTGCGGACCGTTCCATCCATTCACCAAATTTGGGTCATGGATGCATCGGGCCAGACAGCGTGCGCGTGCTCCTGTGTCCTCCCGGGCCCTCCGCTAGTGCCGAACGCGTCTTTCGCTTGGCCACTCTGGGCCCTCCCAAAATGGCCATAACGGACCGAATGGTCACGTGGCTGTAAGCACTGGTCTAGCAGGCCGAACATCGGTTCACTTAAAAAAAAAGAGACCCATGGGCACTAGCACCCAGGCGATATTCTTATAGAAGAAGCTAAATGAGCCGCAAATCCGCGTCCGAGGAGAATCAAATCCGGGTTGCGGGGTAGCCACCAACTCGAGCTAACCATCCGACCTTCCGGTCATTCTCATCGGTTCACTTTTTATCCACGACTTAACCTAAACGGATAAAATCGGACCATTTAATCGCAGTTTTGGGTGGCCCATTATACCGCCAAACTGATCTTTAGCTCTTCTCTTCAAAGGCGACACAAACATGGAAAATGAAACGGGAGTGGTGTTTTGGCACTCGGCAGCATATGCTTCCGGTTTTTAAATTTTATTTTAAATACAATTTTAAAATATTGAAAAATTCGAACATAAAATTTAATTGGTACATCTCGAAGTTCTGCACGTTCACAAAGTGGTTCCACGAAAAACCGACATTTTTACTGTTGTGTGTAAAAAACACAAATTTTGGTGCAAAAAAAGGCAATGTACGTGACTTTTTTTTGTCTTTTTCACACAGGTCATAAAAAGTGTTGGTTTTTTGCAAAACTTGATGTACCTACGTAGAATGTCAATACGTAAGCGCGGAAATTTTTGTTCAAACTTTTTTGACATTTCAAAATGTTTTTTCGGTGGCAGAAGCATATGCTCCTATGTGCCGAATTGAGTTTCTGAAATGAAACACGAAACTAAACGTGCACGGCTACTTCTAGTCAGCCCCTGCCGCGGCAAGCTAGGGAGCCAAATCTATGGCGACACTGATGGGAGCTACTATAGTGCTAGTTGCTAGTGCGACTTCAGAGCTCTAGCTCGGTGGTCGCACACTCCCATGCGCCTATGCTCCACCAGTTTTCATGCATTTGTAGTTTTGTTCGTGTGAGTTAATTCAGTCCTTTGTTTCCTTTATTTGTGTGAGCCACAAACTCCAAACTGCCACCGACTGATTGCTACCCAGAAGATGTTTGAGGAGTGATGATGCCGGCCATGTGCTGCGATAGCTATGGACCAGTTTCCATCAGACCGCATGCGACACCCTGATAGCTTGTTACTTGCAGTAACAAATCTGTGACCCGCCATGTTCCCGCACCGAGTATCATGCTGAAGGTCAAATCTGTCCTGCAGACATAATGCATGCTCTAGCAGTATATATATGCTTCATTATCTGGCAAAATTAGACTTTGGTACAATGACAAAAGTCAAGAAAAAGTTATACGCTAGATAATCGTCTGAGATACGAGATGTTGGAAACCTTCCAGCTACGAATTTAGAATCTTAACTAGGGGTTCTAATAGGGGTTTTGTTGGGCAAGGTATCGACGCAAGTTGCTATTCCGGTTATCGCGATTAAAGATTTGGAGATAGATCGTGCAGTTGCTTTTCTGAAGCAAAATGCTGATTAAACAAGTAATGAGAAGGCCGTCCTTATGCCTATTTGTTCCTGAAATTAGTGAAGTTTGTGGCGACTTAGTCGAGGAGAAAAGAGGGCCTCTGGGAACCAGACTAATCAACCAGTAAATGTTGTCGAAATCACACAACTCTGTCGAAAGGAAGTCGTAGTCCCCTCACAATTAACAAATCAGAGAAAATACTAAATAAAATAAAAATATGGCATAAATCAATCATGTAGAGGATACATGCAAGTAGAGTGGATTTGGTGATCAGGGGATACATGAGCACCCGGTTATCACCGTTGAATTTGGTCTATCATCGTTGGATTCTGCTATCCACTAACGGCCACTCACTAACAGTCACTACCTCGTTGGCCTGAACCTCCACCTCGCCGGCCTCCACCTCTCGCGTATCTGAGGTTGCGCCAGTGTCTCCCCGGCCAAACGCGTTGTCGTGCACCTTCCCCGCGTCTCTCCGCCCTTCCACTCGACGCGCTGGACCGCGTCGATGCGTGTACAGTGCTAACATTGTTAGACACGTGTCGAGCAGAAAAGGGGTGCTCACGTATCTCCCTGATCACCAGGCTTCATCCGCATGCAAGTATGTGCATGTGAAGTTTGAAGCTAAAATACAAAAGTACGTTACTTGTGAGAAGAAGGCAAAATATCCAAGTAACAATATAAGGACTAGACTTTTGGAAATACATCGGTGCCATCCGATTAGTTTATCCAATATGAAGTAAACAAAAGGGTATAAAATGAATGAAACAAGAAATTGTCTATGGGAATATCTAAGATCTGATTGGTCACACAAGTCGAGAGGCTAAATTTAATTGATGTGAACTTATTGTGCATGTAAGAGCTAAAAATGATGATTTGAACAATTGGATGACCGAAACAAATGATGAAGTGAATACTGGAGATTGCATGTATATATAAACTAATCATTGATAAATACTTGAGGCCAAGTGACGAAAATTGTAGACGTCTCCATAAGGCCTCTCACAGTAGAGGATCTTTTAGCATATTATCATAGGAAAATAAATTCTTAAACCTCTCCAGTGGATTGTCTCATAAGTGTAGCCTCCACATTTAATGATTTTGATGATATGTAGGCACATGACTAGACTAACCACTCTTTTTTTTACCTATGATTGCGTTCAAGGGTTGTATCGACACTATCTCTTCTCATTGATTATGGCGCCACATAAGCATTTTTTCTATGCTATTGTGCTAAGAACCCTCCATTATTGTGAAAGGCCTAACTTGGCTAAACATTTTCTTATCAATGAAACAATGCATGGACATATGTTGGACTTCCTAGGCTTATTAGAGACATGAAGGTCAACTTTATCACTCATTTTTAAAATCAACTTGTTGATCTATAGATTATAGGTCGTATTTTCCACCCCACATGGTATCTGGCGGTATCCTTGGTGAAATTAACACTACACTTCATTGAGTCAAAAAAAAGTTGATGTTGGGGATTTTCACATTAATTTGATTTCCGATTAAAGGAGGATGGTTTTTAGTGGGGATTGATTGATGTATATGGGGTTGCACATTTCTGCATGAGTTGGTTAGAATTTGTAATTTGAAATCACTAGCTATGTCATCAAGATTTGATTTTCATATAATTTGTCGTCAAGAAGAAAACTAGTGATAGTTTTGATGTTAGATGGACATTTTTTTTATTAAGATTGAAATTATTGACCTTAGAGAAATAGTTCTCTATGGTAGCTAGACAATACAAATGGTGGGGCCAATAATTTTGAAAAACAACCTACAAAAAGTTAGACAGTGTGTTGGCTAGGGTACACCGGGAACATAACTTGCTCCGGTTCAGGGTTAGATCATACCTAGTTTCTAATGACCCCCAAGTGCAGGAGATAGTTGTACCACCTCTCAATGTGGAAGTATAAGGGTATTGAACCACATCAGCAAGAAGGTAACGCAATATATTCTCTCAAACTAGACTATCACAATTCTAGTTATCTAGGCACTAAATAATTTAAACATGCAAATGGTGATAGTTGTTTTCAATTTTTGTAGCATCAAAGTAACGGTTGTGAGGTCTCACAGATATCCCAATCCTCTATAATTCGACAAGACAATGGCTTTACTCTTTGTCGGCGTAGTAGGAACCAGTGTCCCTATTGCGGCGTCCACGCGGGCCTAATAACATACATATGCTCAGACACGCTAGACATTAGGGGCAGCTCCCTAGGTATCCCCGAGAGCATCCTTCCCTGGGAGCATCCTTCCCTGGGAGTGCATGCCGGACACCTGTCGCCACCCGCCTGACAAGGCCTGGTCACCGTGTCTCCTGTTACCCTGCTTGCGTCCACTAAGCGAGCGACAATACGGCGCATGTCTATCACCTGTGTCTGGCTTCACTTCCCACCCGACCTCGTGGGCTCTGGACACTTGCCCAGCATGCGCACTTCGCTATGGAATCCTCTTACCATATAAAAGGAGGATATGGTGCTAGTTGAGATCCTTATGCTTGGGGGAAGCAGGATAAAAAAAAGTTGTATCAGAGGCTAAGGAAGGGGGAGTCTCAGCTCCCCGTGTAAGTTGTTCATCCATCAAGAAGATCAGACAAGCAACACGTAGAGGTTTTGCATCTTGCGCCCTGAACCTGGGTAAGAACACCGTGTCTTTGTGTCGTGCTTAATCTTGTTTGCAGCGCCTAGTGCCCTCTTTCCGAACAAAAGGGGGCTGCAAACCCTCAGTGTCGTCCGTCTCGTGGAAGCGACACTCTTATCTTAACAGTGGACCTAGGTTCATAGGTTCACTTGATCTCTTTATCTCAACAATGGTGGTGATCATGTTATAGATGATAATACATAGTTGGCATGATTTAATGGTAATATTTATATGGATAACATGTTTTAAAACATGAATCTGAGAAGGGGAATACCAAAAAAGTGTTGTCATGCATGCCATTTTTTTCACTTCGCCAAGTAGATGTTCTCCATATCTTTAGATGTGCATATACCAAAGGGTAATTGTTATTTCTGTCATTCGGCTATACCCTCCAATACTGCACACATCTACATACATCATACTTCTTTACATAAAAACACACATATACCAACGCATGCATAGACTTATTTGTATGCGTCCCGCATCCCTCTCATTTGCCTACACTTGGCGCTATCAAACACCTCGTGACATGGGCAAACAAGGCATTACCAAACTTGTGACTTTCAATGATCTTAACTAATACAATAGACAATCACAGTGTGCTTCAAGAGTATAACAAGTTTTAAAAGTTCCCAACACAACACTAAATGCATAACATGTATCATCTCACACCATAAAAACCACCATAGAAATTACATCTATAGAACCGTAATTGTTAGGCAGATCATACAAAATACTATAATGATAATATATAGAGAGATTGCATCAAGCTACTACCATAAACCAAGCCAGGAGTGGAATACCCCTTCTCATGGTGGAGAGTGGCATGGAGGCATTGGCGAAGGAGAAGAGGCCACGTAGGTGATTCTCGTAGTGGTTCCTCCTCCAATTTTCCTATAGTGGTGAACTGCACGGTATGTGTTTCTTTGTTTTTGATCTCCGCATGCGTTTGTCGCGAAATAAAATCTCGAAGGTATATATAGGGTTTTTAGGGCCAACCATCCAATGGTGGTGGAATCGATGACATCCAAGGTTTGAGGCCCACTTACCCTTGGTGGGGCGACTAGGCCTCTAGGCCGCCCCATGGAGGGCTTCTGGGCCTTCCCAAGACCATTTTATTCTCTCCTTCAAGAACGGTCATTTATCTCCCAAAATATTGGCGTGGCAAAAGTCCTAGATCCATTTGAGTTCACGAAGGCTCATGAAACTTAATAATACACAAAACGAGTTTTCCTATTCTGTAGAGTTAATACCAAATCATTGTGGACTTTGTGGAAAATCCCCCATATCAATGTAAATCATGATGGGAACATCATATTCATGCAATTATCAAGGAATATCATATAATAAACACCAAATTTTATGGATATATTTTACATGTATTGGTTGCTACTTGACTAGCGAAATCTTACCCATCTTGGTAATAAAGCATACTTCTTGTGTGAATTTTCTTGGTTAGGGAGGCTTTAGAGATGGTGCCTGCTAAATGGGTTTCATGAGCATCACGAGATACACCTGTTGAGAGATGGGAAAATAATACCCTCTATCTAAGACAATTCATTCGTGGTTGGTCCTGCATTTTGAGGAAAACCTACAAAAAGAGGAGGCCAAACATCTTAACATTAGCTATTGATTTGCTTGATTAGAATTATGAAACTACTTCTCCAAGTGTGACACCCCAATACAAGTGATCGAGACATCCCCAATTCATGCCCCAAGAACATGGGCAATGGGATAATGATGACCCACAAGTATAGGGGGTGTATCGTAGTATCTTCGATAAGTAAGAATGTCGATCCCAACGAGGAGCAGAAGGTGTTGGCAGAAGGATTCACTGTAAATGCTCACAAACAAGTATTCAAGGGGTTTTGATGTAACAGATGAATAAAGTACGAGTAAGTAAAATGCGAGAGAAATAATTGCAGCGAGTGGCCCAATCCTTTTTAGCACAAAGGACAAGCCGGTTTGTTTACTTATAATGACCAAAAGTTCTTGAGGACACACGGGGATTTTAGTCTAGTACTTTCGCTTCATGTGGCTTAATAATCTTCATTGTTTTGATAAGTGTTGTGTGGGTGAACCTATGCTAATGCACCGCCCTTCCTAGGACTAATACATACTTGTGATTATACCCCTTGCAAGCATCCGCAACTACAAGAAAGTAATTAAGATAAATCTAACCACAGCCTTAAACTCGAGATCCTGCGATCCCTCTTGCATCGATATACTAACGGAGGCTCACTCCGGCAACTCCGCAATTAGCAACCGAATACAAGATGCACTCCCTAGGCCCATAAATGGTGAAGTGTCGTGTAGTCGATATTCACACGACACCACTAGAAGAATGACACCACAACTTAAATATCATAACATTGAATATTACTCAACCATAATTCACTACTAGCATTTAGACTTCACCCATGTCCTCAAGAACTAAACGAACTACTCACGAGACATCATATGGAATACAATTAGAGGTGATATGATGATGAATAACAATCTGAACATAAACCTTGGTTCAATGGTTTCACTCAATAACATCTATAACAAGTAGAGAATAATGCCGGGAGAGTTTCCCCTATCATACAATCAAGATTTAACCCAAATTGTTACGCGGTGACGAGGTGCAGCTGGTGATGGCGGTGTAGATGGTGGAGATGATGATGATGATGATGGAGATGATGTCCCGCTCGATGACGATGGCGATGGCGTCGATTTCCTCCGGAGGGAATTTCCGGCGGATTCCCTGCCCGCCGGAGAGCTCTTTCTCTCTCGGTGTTCTCCGCCCCGCAGAGGCGGCTGTAACCCTCGTGAGGTCCTCTCTTAGGTTTCGGGACGAAGGAGTACGCGAAGAAAAGGAGGCGAAGGGGCTGTGGGGCCCCCACACCACAGTGGCGCGGCCGTGCCATGGGCCGCGCGGCCCGTGGTCCGGGCCCATGGCTCCCTCTTCTTCCCCTTCGGCTCCCTCCGTCATCCTGGAAAATAGGAATTTACGTGAAATTTCCTTCCAGCTTGATCTTCCGAAATATTGCGTTCGACGGTGCTTTTTCCCAGAATCCTGGCCCCGGTGCTTGATCCTCCAATAATGATGAAACATGCAAAATAGATGAAATAACATAAGTATTGTATCCCAATATGAAATATATCAATGAATAACAGCAAATTATGATACAAAATAGTGATGCAAATTGGACGTATCAGATAACTCAGCAAACAAAGACAAAACCAATATATATTATCTCAACGGAATCCAATAGATTTTTTATTACACAATATGGTGAGGCACTCCATCGTGCAACACACAACAATATATACATTATTTATCCAACATGTTCATAGTCTCTGTCTGAGATTTAGGGCAGCGACAACAGAAATTTATTGGGTCACGGAAGACTTCTAGACCTCAAGGTTTTGCTAGAATACGGGTTCCTAGTTCTCATAAAAAATGTATTCCAGAGCTGGCGCCACGGTTTTTTCTATGTTAAAAGCAGCAATGATGAGTATTTTGAATGTACTCGCAAGAAATCAACAAAAATAACAAGCAATAGCTATCTATATTGCATGGCATAAGTACGGAAACATGGCATCAGTACGGAAATATAAGTGTGAGTCAAAAATTAACGGTTGAACTTAACTTTGCATCTTACCTCCGTAGATTAGATACCAAATGGTCAAAAAAAAAGAGTATTCTCGTCTCGGCAATAACACAACCACAACTTATGTTCTCAAGATCTACCCACATGGGCTCTCGCAACAAATCTAATTCAGTAAGTTTTAGTTATTTCTCCATACTCGACACGACTAAACATAAAGTGTAACTGGATCCAAACTTTTCCTTTTTCATATGGACAAGGCTAGATTAGATTGACAAACTCAAGCGGCAAAAATATCATCCATCAAAGCTATCTACACTTAGCCGACACTCCAGGAGCAACTCTAAATCGTCTTACATAAGCAAGAAAAACTTACATACCATTCCCGCTACCAAGAAAATCCTCCTAGCCATTGACTTATCCTACAGACCTAGTCTTCCGACAAAGTGAATCCAACACACTTTTAAATCAGAAAAGTGACTCCTAGCCCCATAACCTTCGCAAGATCTAGCCCCGGCCGCATGAAGAAGTAACCAACTATTCTTGCCAAAAGGGTGGCATCAAATAAGGCTTGAGTAGGTTATAATCCGAAAGTGCATGGTAATTGTAGCACCTAAAAATGTCGAAGTATTGGGTATCGAACCGCAGAAATAGGAAGGTAAAAAAATTTATTCTCTCAAACTAGAGTGCCACAATTCTAGTTATCTATGCACTAAAAAAATTACACATGCAAAGAGTGATGGTATGTTAAAAAAGTAATGATTATGAGGATATCACAAATGTCCCAATCTTCTATAGAGCAAGAGGACAAGACAAATGTTTTACTCTTAAGTTAGCAATGTACCTAGGTTCATGATGCACTCAATCTTCCTCTCTCAACATTTGTGGCGATCATAGATAATAAAATACACACATTTTCATGCTTTGAATAGTAAATTATGTATGGGTAACATGTCCTAAAAATGAGGTTGAGAAGAGAAATACCAAAAGTTTGAAGTTGGAGGCTCAATCTTGGCAATTGATCTAAAACCCTCTCATAAAAGGGCTCTTGTGCACCACTAGAACCTTCCTAGGAACTCCTCCCTGTCCCCAAAAGTCTATAGGGTTGTTGAAAGGACACGGATGTCGCCTAGAGGGGGGTGAATAGGCGGTTTAAAACTTTTATGAGATGGGCTTAACAAATGCGGAATAAAACTAGCGTTTACTTTGTCAAGCCCAAAGCCTATATACTATGGTTCACCTGTGTGCACCAACAACTTATGCTAAGCAAGACAAACAACTTATGTGATAGCAAGATATATATAACTTCAAGCACGATGGCTATCACAAGGTAAAGTGCATAAGTAAAGAGCTCGGGTATAAAGATAACCGAGGCACGCGGGAGACGATGATTTATCCCGAAGTTCACACTCTTGCGAGTGCTAATCTCCGGTGGAGAGGTGCGGTGGCTTAGTGCTCCCGAACGCCACAAGAGGCTCACCTTGAGGTGTGGTTGCTCGATGCACACCAACGCCACAAAGGCCTCACCCCAAGATGCGGTACTCACACCACACACCGAACGCCACGAAGGCGCCTCACCTAAATCTCCGGTGACCCTCGCCATAAAGGCCTAGGTCACGGTTCCTAATACGTCTCCAACGTATCTATAATTTCTGATGTTCCATGCTTGTTTTATGACAATACCTACATGTTTTGTTCACACTTTATATCGTTTTGATGCGTTTTCCGGAACTAACCTATTGACGAGATGCAAGGCGAGTTCCTGCCATTTTTGGTTTCAGAAATCCTAGTAAGGAAATATTTCTAATTGGACGAAATCAACGCCCAGTACCCTATTTTCACACGAAGCTTCCAACACCCGCGAGAGCCAGGAGGCCCCGCGGGCTCAGATGAGGTGGCGCGGCCAGGCCCGGGCCGCGCCCCCTAGTGTGTCGCCTCGCGCCCTCCGAGGCTCCCCTTTCGCCTATATAAGCTCTCTCACCTAAAACGTCGAGATGAATAAGCCACGGCACGAGAAAAGTTCCGAGCCGCCGCCATCGCGGAGCCAAGATCTGGGGGACAGGAGTCTCTGTTCCGCACGCCGCCGGACGGGGAAGTGCCCCCGAAGGCTTCTCCATCGACACCGCTGCCATCTCCACCGCCATCTTCATCACCGCCTGCCTCCCATGAGGAGGGAGTAGTTCTCCATCGAGGCTCGGGCCGTACCCTTGGTTAATCTCTCTCCTATGTACTTCAATACAATGATCTCATGAGCTGCTTACATGATTGAGATCCATATGATGAGCTTTGTATCGCTACTAGTTATGTGCTACTCATGTGATGTTATTAAAGTAGTCTATTCCTCCCGCATGGTGTAAAGGTGACTAGTGTGTGCACCGTGTGGTTCTTGTCGTAGGCTATGATCATGATCTCTTGTAGGTTGTGGAGTTAATTATCATTATGATAGTATTGATGTGATCTATTCCTCCTTCATAGTGTAATGTGGACAGTGTGTGCGCTATGTTAGTTCTTGGTTTATTTTACAATGATCTATTATGCTCTAAGGTTACTTAAACATGAATATCGAATGTTGTGGAGCTTGTTAACTCCGGCATTGAGGGTTCGTGTAATCCTACGCAACAAATGGTGTTCATTATCAAACAAGAGTATATGTAGCAAGAATGAGGAAGAGTTATTTATTATGCGATCAATGTTGAGAGTGTCCACTAGTGAAAGTATGATCCCTAGGCATTGTTTCCACCACAAAGAATTGCTTCCCACGCCAGCAAGCTATTTTCTAGCGCCGCTTGTTTATTGTTTTACTGCATCTTTACTTTCTCAATATTACCACCATCTATATCACCGTGTTTTACCATCTCTTCGCGAACTAGTGCACCTATACATCCGACAAGTGTATTAGGTGTGTTGGGGACACAAGAGACTTCTTGTATCGTGATTGCGGGGTTGCTTGAGAGGGATATCTTTGACCTCTTCCTCCCCGAGTTCGATAAACCTTGGGTGATCCACTTAAGGGAAAACTTGTCGCTCTACGCCTCTCTCTGGAGGCCCAACACCTGTCTACAAGAATAGAAGCACCCAGACATCAAGCTATTTTCTGGCGCCGTTGCGGTGAGGAAAGGTAAAAGGTACCACACCGGATCTCGGCTACTAAGCAATTTTCCGGCGCCGTAAGTACTGGCTATTTCCTTTAGATCCCGCAATTGCATCTTTTGGTTTCTTGTTTACACTAGTTAGGCATAATGGAGAGCAACAATGAGCTTCTTATTCTATTTCCTGAGTTAAGACATGGATTGTTTGTTATGAAAATTAAAAAACCTATGGAATCTTATTTGCATGCTAGTAGCAATGATATTAGTATGAACGCTTTGAACACCATTGTTGCTAATGATATGGAAAATTCTAAGCTTGGGGAAGCTGGTTTTGATGAGCATGATATTTTTAGTCCCCCAAGCATTGAGGAGAAAATTTTCTTTGATGATACTTTGCCTCCTATTTATGATGATTATAATGATACTGGTCTTTTGGTGCCGCCTACTATGGAGAGTAAATTTTATTATGATTATACTATGCCTCCTACACTTGATGAGAATAATAATGATAGCTACTTTGTTGAATTTGCTCCCACTACAACTAATAAAATTGATTATGCTTATGTGGAGAGTAATAATTTTATGCATGTGGCTCATGACAAGAATGTTTCATGTGATAGTTATATTGTTGAATTTGTTCATGATGCTACTCAAAGTTATTATGAGAGAGGGAAACATGGTTATATGCATCTTAATAATATTAAGTTTCCTCTTTATGTTGAGAATCTTGAAATTGCGCTTGTGTTGCTTTTCTATGCTTACTACTTTGTTCTTCATGAATTTATTTGTGTACAAGATTCCTTTTCATAGGAAGTGGGTTAGGCTTAAATGTGTTTTGAATTTGCTTCTTGATGCTCTCTTTTGCTTCAACTCTTCTTTCTTGCGAGAGTATCTTTGAAATTACTGAGCCCATGTTAATGGCTATAAAGAAAGAACTTCTTGGGAGATAACCCATGTGTTTATTTTACTACAGCACTTTTGTTTTATATTTGAGTCTTGGAAGTTGTTTACTACTGTATCAACCTCCCTTATCATGTTTTTGTGACAAGTAAAGTCTCTATGGTAAAGTTGATGCTAGATTTGATTGCTGCGCGCAGTCAAAAAAATCAAAAAATATGCAAATTTACGTGTGTGATCCTCGATATGTACGCAACTTTCATTAGTTTTGAGTTTTTCCGTTTGAGCAAGTTAAGTGCCCCTTTCAGGTTCGTCTTTACGGACTTTCTGTTTTTGACAGATTCTGCCTTTTATTTCGCATTGCCGCTTTTGCTTTGTTGAATGGGTTTCTTTGTTCCATTAACTTTCGAAGCTTTGTGCAATGTCCAGAAGTGTTAAGAATGATTGTGTCACCTCTGAACATGTGAATTTTGATTATGCACTAACCTCTAATGAGTTTGCTTCAAGTTTGGGTGGCAGAAGTTTTCAAGGGTCAATAGAAGATGGTGATATAATGTGATCGAGAAGAGTGAAAGGTCTAAGCTTGGGGATGCCCGTGGTTCATCCCTGCATATTTTAAGAAGACTAAGATCTGCTTGGGATGCCCAAGGCATCCCCTTCTTCATCGACTACTTATCAGGTTTCTTTTAGTGAAACTATATTTTTATTCAGCCACATCTTATGTACTTTACTTGGAGCGTCTGGTGCTTTTATTTTCGTTTTGTTATTTTCATTCTCTGAATAAGTTCATCCTTGTATGGGAGAGAGACACGCTCCGCTGGTTCATATGAACACATGTGTTCTTAGCTTTTAATGTTCATGGCGAAGGTTGAAACTGCTTCGTTAATTGTTATATGGTTGGAAATAGAAAATGCTACATGTAGTAATTGGTAAAATGTCTTGGATAATGTGATACTTGGCAATTGTTGTGCTCATGTTTAAGCTCTTGCATCATATACTTTGCACCCATTAATGAAGAAATACATAGAACTTGCTAAAATTTGGTTTGCATAATTGGTGGTCTCTAAAGTCTAGATAATTTCTAGTATTGAGTTTTGAACAACAAGGAAGGCGTAGAGTCTTATAATGTTTACAATATGTGTTTTATCTGAGTTTTGCTGCACCGGTTCATCCTTGTGTTTGTTTCGAATAACCTTGCTAGCCTAAGCCTTGTATCGAGAGGGAATACTTCTCATGCATCCAAATCCTTGAGCCAACCACTATGCCATTTGTGTCCACCATACCTACCTACTACATGGTATTTCTCCGCCATTCCAAAGTAAATTGCTTGAGTGCTACCTTTAAACAATTCAAAAGTTATTACCTCTTATTTGTGTCAATGTTTTATAGCTCATGAGGAAGTATGTGGTGTTTATCTTTCAATCTTGTTGGGCAACTTTCACCAATGGACTAGTGGCTTCATCCGCTTATCCAATAATTTTGCAAAAAGAGCTGGCAATGGGATTCCCAATTCCAAATTAATTAACAAAAATAGACACTCCTCCATGGTATGTGATTGTTGGATGGCACCCAAGGATTCCTATTAGCCATGGCTTGAGAAAGCAAAGGTGGGGAGGAGTGTCATCATAATAAAACTAAAATAAAAGGCACTCCTTCATGGTATGAGATTGCATGCACCCGAGGATTCGGTTAGCCATGGCTTGTGTAAGCAAAAGGTTGGGGGAGTGTCATCTAATAAATAAAACTAAAGTACATGTGTAAACAAAAGAGAAGAGGGATGATTTACCTTGCTGGTAGAGATAACGTCCTTCATGGGAGCCGCTCTTGAAAGTCTTGTTGATAAGGTAGTTAGAGTACCCATTACCATTCGTTGACAACAACAAACACCTCTCAAAATTTTACTTTATGCTCTCTATATGATTTCAAAACTTGAAAAGCTCTAGCACATGATTTAATCCCTGCTTCCCTCTGCGAAGGGCCTATCTTTTACTTTTTGTTGAGTCAGTTTACCCATTTCCTTCCATCTTAGAAGCAAACACTTGTGTCAACCGTGCATTGATTCTTACATACTTGCTTATTTGCATTCATCATATTACTCTGTTGACAATTATCCATGAGATATGCATGTTGAAAGTTGAAAGCAACCGCTGAAACTTATATCTTCCTTTGTGTTGCTTCGATGCCTTTACTTTGAATTTATTGCTTTATGAGTTAACCTTATGCAAGACTTTGATGCTTGTCTTGAAAGTATTATTCATGAAAGGTTTTGCTATATGTTATCTATTGGTTAGCAAACTATAGATCATTGCTTTGAATCACTCCATTCATGTCATATGCCTTACAATAATGTTGATCAAGATTATGATGGTAGCATGTCACTTCGTAAATTATTTGTGTTATTTACCTACTCGAGGACGTAGGAACTAAGCTTGGGGATGCCGATGTCTCCAACGTATCTATAATTTCGATGTTCCATGCTTGTTTTATGACAATACCTACATGTTTTGTTCACACTTTATATCGTTTTGATGCGTCTTAACTAACCTATTGACGAGATGCCAAGTGCCTGTTCCTGTTTTTGGTTTCAGAAATCCTAGTAAGAAATATTCTCGAATTGGACGAAATCAACGCCCAAGAACCTATTTTCACACGAAGCTCCAACACCCGAGCTACTGAGGAGGCCCCTCTGATGACAGGTGGCGGCTGTGGCCGGCCGCGCCCTAGTGTGTCACCGCCTCAGCCCCCGAGGCTCCCTTTCGCCTATATAAGCTCT
This sequence comes from Lolium multiflorum, assembly GCA_030979885.1. Taxonomy (NCBI): domain Eukaryota; kingdom Viridiplantae; phylum Streptophyta; class Magnoliopsida; order Poales; family Poaceae; genus Lolium; species Lolium multiflorum. The sequence continues at coordinate 192,956,992 of CM061747.1, forward strand.
CTGACCTAAAATGTGAGACAAGCCACTACACGAGAAAGTTCCAGAGCCGCCGCCATCGCGAAGCCAAGATCCGGGGGACAGAGCTCCGTTCCGGCACGCGCCCGGACGGGGAAGTGCCCCCGAAGGCTTCTCCATCGACACCGCTGCCATCTCCACCGCCATCTTCATCACCGCTGCTCCCATGAGGAGGGAGTAGTTCTCCATCGAGGCTCGGGGCTGTACCTGTAGCTATGTGGTTACTCTCTCCTATGTACTTCAATACAATGATCTCATGAGCTGCTTTCATGATTGAGATCCATATGATGAGCTTTGTATCGCTACTAGTTATGTGCTACTCATGTGATGTTATTAAAGTAGTCTATTCCTCCTGCATGGTGTAAAGGTGACTAGTGTGTGCACCGTGTGGTTCTTGTCATAGGCTATGATCATGATCTCTTGTAGGTTGTGGAGTTAATTATCATTATGATAGTATTGATGTGATCTATTCCTCCTTCATAGTGTAATTAATGTGGACAGTGTGTGCGCTATGTTAGTTCTTGGTTTATTTTGCAATGATCTATTATGCTCTAAGGTTACTTAAACATGAATATCGAATGTTGTGGAGCTTGTTAACTCCGGCATTGAGGGTTCGTGTAATCCTACGCAACGAATGGTGTTCATTATCAAACAAGAGTATATGTAGCACATATGAGGAAGAGTTATTTATTATGCGATCAATGTTGAGAGTGTCCACTAGTGAAAGTATGATCCCTAGGCCTTGTTTCCACCACAAATAATTGCTTCCCACGCCATCAAGCTATTTTCTGGCGCCGCTTGTTTATTGTTTTACTGCATCTTTACTTTCTGCAATATTACCACCATCTATATCACCTGTGTTTTACCATCTCTTCGCCGAACTAGTGCACCCATACATCCGACAAGTGTATTAGGTGTGTTGGGGACACAAGAGACTTCTGTATCGTGATTGGAGGGTTGCTTGAGAGGGATATCTTTGACCTCTTCCTCCCCGAGTTCGATAAACCTTGGGTGATCCACTTAAGGGAAAACTTGTCGTTGCCTACAAACCTCTCTCGAGGCCCAACACTGTCTACAAGAATAGAAGCACCGTAGTCTCGTGTCACCACAGGATTCCATCAACCCTAAGCCCCAATCGGAGGGCATTGTCGAGAAGCATCCCTCGCCAATTGGCGCCGCGTGTGGGAACCCTGTTGGCACAAGATCCGTCATCGGTAGATCCAACCATGTCATCGACAGCTTCATCGATGCCATTATCATCATCACCGATCTTGGGAAGCCCGATTCGATTCGGCCCTATGAGTTCACCCCGCACGCTGACTCTTCTCGCCGACTCTTTTCTGGCTTACGAGGAAACATGGAGATGGCGGGAGCGTCCACTACAACGTCAACGCCGAGGGAATCCTTCGACTGCTAGAGCCGCACGCTCCCAGGTCAGCAAGGAAGCCGCTCTTATTGGCTGCAGGGCCGATTATGTCATCATCGATCGATCTCTCCGCTGGGCTGACAGATTCGAGTGGTCCGTCCGCGCCTTTGATTCCTCGATTGACGTCCTCGATGTCAGTCGGATCCGACAACCCCAGCCATCGAGATGACCCGCACTACTGTTTGAACTGCGACACAAGGCACGGGTTGGGGTCGAGTGACACACCGTTCATCCTAGCGCCCAAGACTCATCGAGAGGACAAAGTCGACAAAGATCGCCAAAGAAGGTACTTGAAAGCAACGCGCCACCAAGTTTACGCGTTGCTAATAACACAGGAAACACAAGGAACGGGAGAAGGGAGATCGCACCCCACGTCCAGCAGACGACGAAGCTTCTAAAACAGTGCGCAACTATGATAGCGATTATACCATCGCAGAAGAAGAATGCGGCTGCCCGTGCGGCCGTGCAAAACAACACACCACTCCCCGTTGGAGCCTCGGTCGGAACCCTCAACGCCTTTTGCGAAATACTGGACAAGAATCGGGAGCGGCTGTCCCTCGAGCAAACCACCCTCGAGAGACGCCTGCGTGCGGCAGAACGATCCAGCGAACAACGAAGAGGAAGCGCTTCTCGAAGCAGTCAAGGTGCTGGGAAGCACCGATCGAGATTATCCAGACTTTCAGACGATGCTCGGGAGATAACATCAAACTTATCCAGGTCATTCATGACCACGGATACCGCGGGGATGTTGAGGCCAAAAACCGTCGAGGCAGCAACTGCTAATCTCGCAACGTACCTCGTTAACCAACAACCCGAAGGTTCTATGGTTCAGGCTCATCGGGGCGCTCTAGAAAGGCAATCCTGGGAGATAAATTGGTTCCTCGAAAAGAAAAAGCCTCACCAAGTCGGAGGCTCAAAACACCGTTCAAGGGACACTCGAGACGAGATTACCCAAAGCAGAATCGACAGAGCCAGACGACGGTGAGCCGCGAGGGGGGAACACAACAGCGATACCTCAGAAGAAAGCGAGGAGTATGACGGAGAGTTGAGGGGGGCTGACTGCTTGAGTTACAAGATTTGAGAAACAATGCCACCCAAAAAGTTCAAACCCACCCCTACCGACGCCACCAAGTATGATGGACAGCTGATGCGTGTAAATGTACACGTCCGTTGGGAACCCTAAGAGGAAGGTATGATGCGCACAGTGGCAAGTTTTCCCTCAGAAAGAAACCAAGGTTTATCGAACCAGGAGGAGCCAAGAAGCACGTTGAAGGTTGATGGTGGCGAAATGTGATGCGGCGCAACAACAAGGATTCCGGCGCCAACGGAACCCACAACACAACCAAAGTACTTTGCTCCAACGAAACAAGGAGGTTGTCAATCTCACTCGGCTGTCAACAAAGGATTAACCGTATTGTGTGGAAGATGATTGTTTGCAAGAAAAAGAAAACAAGTTTGCTAGATTGTATGCATGTTGTAGGACCGGGGTCCACAGCTTATAGAGGTGTCTCTCCCATAAGATAAAAGCATGTTGGGTGAACAAATTACAAAGGCAATTGACAAAATAGAGAAGGCATAACAATGCATATACATGATATGATAAATATAGTGAGATTTAATTGGGCATTACGACAAAGTACATAGACCGCCATCCAACCGCATCTATGCCTAAAAGTCCACCTTCGTGCTATCATCCGATCCTTTTCAAAGATTGTTGCAAAGCAATGCATAATTGCATTAAGTATGGTGCGTAATGTAATCACACAACTACATCCTTAGAAATAGAATCAATGTTTTATCCCTAGTGGCAACAGACATCACAACCTTAGAACTTTCTGCACTGTCCAGGTGTCAATGAAGGCATAAACCCACTATCGAGCATAAATACTCCTCTTGAGTTAAGAGCAAAACTTGGCCAGTAGCCTCTACTAATAACTGAGAGCATGCAAGATCATAAACAACACATAAGTTAATAGATTGATAATCACCATAACATAGTATTCTCTATCCATCTGATCCCGACAAACACAACATATAGAATTACAGATAGATGATCTTGATCATGTTAGGCAGCTCACAAGATCCAACAATGAAGCACAATTAGGGAGAAGACGACCATCTAGCTTGCTATGGACCCATAGTCCAGGCGAACTACTCACTCATCACTCCTGAGGCGACCATGGCGGTGTAGAGTCCTCCGGAGATGAATCCTCTCCGCAGGGTGCCGAGGCGACCGAATCCCCCCGAGATGGGACTGCGGCGGCGCGTCTCCGGAAGGTTTTCCGTATCGTGGCCTTGGCATCTGGGTTTCGCGACGAGGCTTTGGCAGGCGAAAGGGCAAGTCGGGGCCACGAGGCCCCACGCGCGGCCGCGCGGCAAGCCCTAGGCTGCGCCGCCTCGTTGTGGTGGCGCCCGTGGGCCCCACTTCCTTCCCTCTCTGGCCTCTCCGGAAGTCAAAAATAGGACCCCGGGCGTTGATTTCGTCCAATTCCAAGAATATTTCACTAGGATTTCAAACCAAAACAGTGTAAAACAAAGAACTGTCTTCTTCTACATCTTGTTAATAGGTTAGTCCGTAAAAATGCGTAAATACACATATAATAATGCATAAAACATGTAGATATCATCAATAATGTAGCATGGAACATAAGAAATTATCGATACGTTGGAGACGTATCATCCCTAAGCTTAGTTCTTCGTTCTGTAGCAGGTAAACGATAACAAGGATAATTTCTGGAGTGACATGCCATCATAATCTTGATCATACTATTGTAAACATATGTAATGAATGCAGCTATCAAAACAATGGTAATGACATGAGTAAACAAATGAATCATAAGGCAAAGACTTTTCATGAATAGTACTTCAAGACAAGCATCAATAAGTCTTGCATAAGAGTTAACTCATAAAGCAATAAATCAAAGTAAAGGTATTGAAGCAACACAAAGGAAGATTAAGTTTCAGCGGTTGCTTTCAACTTATAACATGTATATCTCATGGATATTGTCAACATAGAGTAATATAACAAGTGCAATATGCAAGTATGTAGGAATCAATGCACAACACACAAGTGTTTGCTTCTTGAGGTGGAGAGATAGGTAAACTGACTCAACAATAAAAGTAAAAGAAAGGTCCTTCAAAGAGGAAAGCATCGATTGCTTTATTTGTGCTAGAGCTTTTATTTTGAAAACATGAAACAATTTTGTCAACGGTAGTAATAAAGCATATGAGTTATGTAAATTATATCTCAAGTTGCAAGCCTCATGCATAGTATACTAATAGTGCCCGTACTTGTCCTACTTAGCTTGGACTACCGGATCTCGCAATGCACATGTTTCAACCAAGTGTCACAAAGGGGTACCTCCATGCCGCCTGTACAAGGTCTAAGGAGAATGCTCGCATTTTGGATTTCTTCGCTTTTGATTATTCTCAACTTAGACATCCATACCGGACAACATGGACAATGATAATGGACCTCTTTAATGCATAAGCATGTAGCAACAATTATTATTCTCATATGAGATTGAGGATATATGTCCAACCGAAACTTCCACCATGATTCATGGCTTTAGTTAGCGGCCAATGTTCTTCTCTAACAATATGCATGTTCCAACCATTAAGGTGGTAGATCCCTCTTACTTCTGACAAGACGGACATGCATAGCAACTCACATGATATTCAACAAAGAGTAGTTGATGGCGTCCTAGCAAGTTATCGCACAACAAGCAACTTAATAAAAGATAAAGTGCATAAGTACATATTCAATACTACAATAGTTTTTAAGGCTATTTTGTCCCATGAGCTCTATATTGCAAAGGTGAATGATGGAATTTTAAAGGTAGCACTCAAGCAATTTACTTTGGAATGGCGGAGAAATACCATGTAGTAGGTAGGTATGGTGGACACAAATGGCATAGTGGTTGGCTCAAGGATTTGGATGCTATTCCCTCTCGAAAGGCAAAGCTAGCAAGGTTATTTGAAGCAAACTCAAGGATGAACCGGTGCAGCAAAACTCACATAAAAGACATATTGTAAATATTATAAGACTCTACACCGTCTTCCTTGTTGTTCAAAACTCAATACTAGAATTATCTAGACCTTAGAGAGACCAAATATGTAAACCAAATTTTAGCAAGCTCTATGTATTTCTTCATTAATGGGTGCAAAGTATATGATGCAAGAGCTTAAACATGAGCACAACAATTGCAAAGTATCACATTATCCAAGACATTTTAGAATTACTACATGTAGCATTTTCCAATTCCAACCATATAACAATTTAACGAAGAAGAAACTTCGCCATGAACATTATGAGTAAAACCTAAGGACATATTTGTCCATATGCAACAGCGGAGCATGTCTCTCCCACAAAGTGAATGCTAGGATCCATTTTATTCAAACAAAACAAAAACAAAAACAAACCGACGCTCCAAGTAAAGAACACAAGATGTGACTGAATAAAAATATAGTTTCAGGGGAGGAACCTGATGATGTTGTCGATGAAGAAGGGGATGCCTTGGGCATCCCCAAGCTTAGACGCTTGAGTCTTCTTAAAATATGCGGGTGAACCACGGGGGCATCCCCAAGCTTAGAGCTTTCACTCCTCTTGATCATAGTATATCATACTCCTCTCTTGACCCTTGAAAACTTCCTTCACACCAAACTTCAAGCAAACTCATTAGAGGGTTAGTGCACAATTAATAATTCACACATTCAGAGGTGACACAATCATTCTTAACACTTCTGGACATTGCACAAAGCTACCGGACATTAATGGATCAAAGAAATTCATCCAACATAGCAAATACGGCAATAAAAGGCAGAATCTGTCAAAAACAGAACAGTCCGTAAAGACGAATTTAAAGATGGCACCAGACTTGCTCAAATGGAAAAACTCAAAACTAATGAAAGTTGCGTACATATCTGAGGATCACGCTCGTAAATTGGCAGATTTTTTCGAATTTTCTACAGAGACTTGTGCCCAGATTCGTGACAGACAGCAATGCTTTGCAGCGATCCCAAATATAACATCAACTTTAACATAGAAACTTTACTTGGCACAAAAACATGATAAGAAGAGGTTGCTACAGTAGTAAACAACTTCCAAGAATCAAATATAAAACAAAGTACTGTAGTAAAAACATGGGTTGTCTCCCATAAGCGCTTTTCTTTAACGCCTTTCAGCTAGGCGCAGAAAGTGCAAATCAAGTAACATCGAGTAGAAGCATCAACATCATAACTTGTTCTAATAATAGAATCAAAAGGCAACTTCATTCTCTTTCTAGGGAAGTGTTCCATACCTTTCTTGAGAGGAAATTGATATTTAATATTACCTTCCCTCATATCAATAACAGCACCAACAGTTCGAAGAAAAGGTCTTCCCAACACAATAGGACAAGATGCATTGCATTCGATATCCAAGACAACAAAATCAACGGGGACAAGGTTATTGTTAACCGTAATGCGCACATTATCAATCCTCCCCAAAGGTTTCTTTTTAACATTATCGGCAAGATTAACATCCAAATAACAATTCTTCAATGGTGGCAAGTCAAGCATATCATAAATCTTTTTAGGCATAACAGAAATACTTGCACCAAGATCACATAAAGCATTACATTCAAAGTCATTGAATTTCATTTTAATGATGGGCTCCCAACCATCTTCTAACTTTTAGGAATAGAAGTTTCAAGTTTTAGTTTCTCTTCTCTAGCTTTTATGAGAGCATTTGTAATATGTTTTCTAAAGGCTAAATTTATAGCACTAGCATTAGGACTTTTTAGCAAGTTTTTGTAAGAACTTTATAACTTCAGAGATGTGACAATCATCAAAATCTAAATCATTATGAGCTACAGCAATGGGATCATTGTTCCCAAGGTTGGAAAAAATTTCAGCTTTATCACAAGCAGTTTCAGCAGTTTTAGCAATTTCAGGCAGTTTTGTACGCTTTGCACTAGGAGTAGAAACATTGCCAACACCAATTATTTTACCATTGATAGTAGGAGGTGCAGCAACATGTGAATCATTATCATTACTAATGGTGGTAATAGTCCAAACTTTGGCTACATTATTCTCTTTAGCTAATTTTTCATTTTCTTCTCTATCCCACCTAGCACGCAATTCAGCCATTAATCTTATATTCTCATTAATTCTAACTTGGATGGCATTTGCTGTAGTAGTAATATTATTATCAATATCATTATTAGGCATAACTTTCAATTTTAATAGATTAACATCACAGGCAAGTCTATCAACTCTAGAAGCAATAATATCAATTTTATCAAACTTTTCCTCAACAGATTTGTTAAAAGCGGTTTGTGTACTAATAAATTCTTTAAGCATGGATTCAAGACCAGGGGGTACACTCCTATTATTATTGTAAGAATTCCCATAAGAATTACCATAACCATTACCATTAGCGAAGGATATGGCCTATAGTTATTACGAGAGTTGTTCCTATAAGCATTGTTGTTGAAATTATTATTTTTAATGAAATTCACATCAACATTTTCTTCTTGAGCAACCAATGAAGCTAAAGGAACATTATTTGGATCAACATTAGATCTACCATTCACAAGCATAGACATAATCGCATCAATCTTATCACTCAAGGAAGAGGTTTCTTCAGCAGAATTTACCTTCTTACCTTGTGGAGCTCTTTCCGTGTGCCATTCGAGTAATTTATCATCATATCATCAAGAAGTTTTGTAGCCGCCCAAAGTGATGGACATAAAGGTACCTCCAGCAGCTGAATCCAATAAATTCGCGAAGAAAAATTTAGTCCCGCATAGAAGGTTTGGATGATCATCCAAGTAGTCAGTCCATGGGTTGGGCAATTCTTTACCAAAGTTTTCATTCTCTCCCATGCTTGAGCAACATGTTCAGTATCTAATTGCTTAAAATTCATTATGCTACTTCTCAAAGATATAATTTTAGCGGGAGGATAATATCTACCAATAAAAGCATCCTTGCATTTAGTCCATGAATCAATACTATTCTTAGGCAAAGATAGCAACCAATCTTTAGCTCTTCCTCTTAATGAGAAAGGAAACACTTTCAATTTAATAATATCACCATCTACATCCTTATACTTTTGCATTTCACAAAGTTCAACAAAATTATTAAGATGGGCGTGCATCATCGTAACTAACACCAGAAAATTGATCTCTCTTAACCAGGTTCAGTAAAGGTGTTTAATTTCAAAGAATTCTGCTGTAGTAGCAGGTGGAGCAATAGGTGTGCATAGGAAATCATTATTATTTGCGTTTGTGAAGTCACACAACTTAGTATTTTCAGGGGTATTCATTTTAGCAATAAATAAAGCAAACTAGATAAAGTAAATGCAAGTAACTAATTTTTTTGTGTTTTTGATATGGAGAGCAAGACAATAAATAAAGTAAAACTAGCAACTAATTTTTTGTGTTTTGTTTAGGTGCAGCAAACAAAGTAGTAAATAAAATAAAGCAAGACAAAAACAAAGTAAAGAGATTGAGAAGTGGAGACTCCCTTGCAGCGTGTCTTGATCTCCCCGGCAACGGCGCCGAAAACAGGCTTGATGCGCGTAAATGTACACGTCCGTTGGGAACCCCAAGAGGAAGGTATGATGCGCACGGTGTTTTCCCTCAGAAAGAAACCAAGGTTTATCGAACCAGGAGGAGCCAAGAAGCACGTTGAAGGTTGATGGTGGCGAAATGTGATGCGGCGCAACAACAGGGATTCCGGCGCCAACGTGGAACCTGCACAACACAACCAAAGTACTTTGCCCCAACGAAACAGTGAGGTTGTCAATCTCACCGGCTTGTTGTAACAAAGGATTAACCGTATTGTGTGGAAGATGATTGTTTGCAAGAAAACAGTAAAACAAGTATTGCAGTAGATTGTATGCGATGTAAAGAATAGGACCGGGGTCCACAGTTCACAGAGGTGTCTCTCCCATAAGATAAAAGCATGTTGGGTGAACAAATTACAGTCGGGCAATTGACAAAATAGAGAAGGCATAACAATGCATATACATGATATGATAAATATAGTGAGATTTAATTGGGCATTACGACAAAGTACATAGACCGCCATCCAACTGCATCTATGCCTAAAAAGTCCACCTTCAGTTATCATCCGAACCCCTTTCAGTATTAAGTTGCAAAGCAACAGACAATTGCATTAAGTATGGTGCGTAATGTAATCGACAACTACATCCTTAGACATAGAATCAATGTTTTATCCTAGTGGCAACAACACATCACAACCTTAGAACTTTCTCACTGTCCCAGGTGTCAATGAAGGCATGAACCACTATCGAGCATAAATACTCCCTCTTGGAGTTAAGAGAAAAAACTTGGCCAGAGCCTCTACTAATAACTGAGAGCATGCAAGATCATAAACAACACATAAGTAATAGATTGATAATCACCATAACATAGTATTCTCTATCCATCGATCCCGACAAACACAACATATAGAATTACATATAGATGATCTTGATCATGTTAGGCAGCTCACAAGATCCAACAATGAAGCACAATTAGGAGAAGACGACCATCTAGCTACCGCTATGGACCCATAGTCCAGGGGTGAACTACTCACTCATCGCTCGGAGGCGACCATGGCGGTGTAGAGTCCTCCGGGAGATGAATCCCCTCTCCGCAGGGTGCGGAGAGCGATCTGAATCCCCGAGATGGGATTCGCGGGCGCGCGTCTCGGAAGGTTTCCGTATCGTGGCTCTCGGTCGGGGGTTTCGCGACGGAGGCTTTAAGTAGGCGAAAGGGCAAGTCGGGGGCCACACGAGGGCCCCACGCCAGGGCGCGCGCCAAGCCCAGGCCGCGCCGCCCTCGTTGTGGCGGCGCCTCGTGGCCCCACTTCCTTCCCTCTTCGGTCTTCGGAAGCTTCGTGCAAAAATAGGACCCCGGGCGTTGATTTCGTCCAATTCCGAGAATATTTCCTTACTAGGATTTCTGAAACCAAAAACAAAAACAGCAACTCGCTCTTCGGCATCTTGTTAATAGGTTAGTTCCAGAAAATGCGTAAATACGACATATAATGTGCATAAAACATGTAGATATCATCAATAATGTAGCATGGAACATAAGAAATTATCGATACGTTGGAGACGTATCAACAGCAGGAGCCAAGAACATGGATAGATGATTACCTGCAGACTATGATCCTACACAAAGGAAACCAGATTGCAGGAATGCAATGTTTGCAGCTTTACCTGAAAGATTCGGCACGGGCCTGGTTGAGGGGCCTGCCGAAGGGATCTATCAAATCGTGGGACGACCTGGTTGATGCTTTTGTCGCCAACTTCCAAGCAACATACAAGAGGCTTGTTGGGATTGAAGAGTTGCGGCATTGCCAGCAGAAGCCGAAAGAATCAATGTGTGCGTACGTACATCGGGAGATTCACAAAGCTCCCGAACGCAGCCGAAGACGTTTCCGTCGACAGAGCAATCGATGCTTTCAGCGACGGCATTCGACGTGAATCTTACATAGAAGAACTTGGACGCAAGAAGCCAAAGACTATAACCAAGTTAATGGAGATCGCCAACAGCTGGGCTGATGGCGAGGACAACGTGCGAAGACCACGACAGCGCAGCGACGACGAAGACGATGATCAGCCGAAGAATGATTCGGGTGGTCGTAGAGATCGGTGCAAGAGGAGGAAAGATCGCGGTTACGATGACAACAACTTAGTAGCTGCTGGCTACTCTGATCGGCAGGACGATCGGTATGATGATAGGCAAGACGATCGGCAGGATGGCAACCGGAACAACTCTGGGAACCGTAGCAATTACAAGCCACGACCCCAGAGGACACCCGAACTTCCCTTTGCCGAATAGATAAACGCACCCTGCTACCTGCACGCATACATCGACTCCAAAGATAATAAGAAGAAGTCAAGCCATCTGCTCAGAGATTGTCGACAGTTCATTGAGATGCAGAAGCTCATCCTGCAGAAGCAGCAACAACCGCCGCCAACACCACCACCCCTGCCTCAGCACCAAGTTCAGCAAGTTCAGCCTCACAATCCCAACGAGTCCTTCCCACCACCTCGCGGGCAGATGAGCATGATTCACAGAACAGGCGTCTCGAGAAGGGAGATGAAGAAGCTCACTCAAGAAATCAACCTGGCAGAAAGCATCATGGCTAATATCCCCGACTACATCGACTGGTCCTCTCAGAGTATCATGTTCAGCAGGGCGGATCACCCGATGACAATACCAAAACCGGGACATGCCGCGCTAGTGGTTGAAGCGCAAATTGGAGGATTTAAGATGAGCAAAGTTTTTATGGATGGTGGAAGTGGGCTCAACTTGATATTCCTCGACACAATCAAAACAATGGGAATTACGATGAGGATGCTAGACGAGACAGACACTTGTTTTCATGGGATCCTCCCCACGTCACCAGCTTACTCTATTGGCAAGCTTTTCCTGAACGTCGTCTTTGGCAAACCCGACAATTTCAGGAAGGAAAAGATCGAATTCGAAGTAGTGAATTGGGAATCACAGTACCATGGTATACTCGGAAGGTCAGCTTATGCCAAGTTCATGGCTGTGCCACATTATGCGTACCTCAAGCTGAAAATGCCTGGAAAAATGGCACAAATATCACAGTCCATGGAAGTTTTTCACGCTCAGACAATTGTGATCGTGAATTTCAGAAGATTGCTGCAAAGTTCGGGCTCAGGCAGGAAGCTGTCGACCTCCCCTCAAAATTTTCGGCACACGATGACAGGGAAGATGAACGCGCCAGGAGGACGAAAAAGAAGCCAGCTGATCTGGTTACAGAGGTCACTTTAGCAAAAACTTCGGCAGCCGATGGCACTGCAGTCACTGAAGAAAACAAATCCCTGGCAATCACCCAGAATCCTGATGAGATCGGTGAGGCTTCCAAAACTGCGGGCGCGGTGGACAAGCTTGAAGACAAGGAGAATCCTCCTCTCGTTTAAAAGACGGCTAGTATTTCGTTTTTCTCGTTTTTAGGAAGGGTGCTCCCTCATCCCTTAGTTATTTGCTTACGATATTAATAAAAACTTGAGTTTCGTTTCTCTGAAGCATTGCAGTAACTCGGGTCACCCGAACAACATCATCCGAACCTCGTGTTGCATATTGCGGCAAACGGAGGCGCGTTGGAAAACACGTCTAGTAATTGCCCTTTAAAGCCTCTGAAACTACAAGTGCTATAAGGCAAAACTGACGAAGATCATACCCTTTCGCTACAGATGCCTCAACGAGCGCCGTACATAGCAGGGAACACGGAGCAAATAAATTAAACGACCCACGCTTGGCACTTTACTTATGGAAGTGCCAAAAAGCGATGGAGTCATCGGCAGAGCTGGTGCTCCCGATAGATTCGGAAGCTGCTGTCAAGACATACATCGGTTGAAAAGCAAAGTTGCACACACAACGGGTTTAGCAAGACCCGCAACGCGAGCTGATCACTCAAACAATTTGCTAACCAACCAATATACATACATTTTTACGAGCGATTCACCTTCTTCAAAATTTGTCAAACGGCAATAACATGGCAACCATACATTTGCATGCAGACTAACCGATAACAACATTGAATATTCGAATGTCATAAAAAGAATCTTATTTACAATGGGACACTGAATTACTCTTGCGGAGTTTCTTTTTCTTCAGGTGTCTTCGAGTCTTGTTCAAGTCCGTCGACAATCATATTGGCAGGCAGCATCACCTTCGGGTACTGGAGTTCTAAATCACCCGTCGCTTTGGCAATTGAAAGATTTCTTGAAGGATAACGCTGTCGAGGGAGCTCTCGGCAATGCCCTCCGATAGGGGCTTAGGTTGATGGAATCCCGCAAGCTGACCCTGAGACATCGTACGAACAAGCGGGAGAGCGATTTACCCAGGTTAGGGCCCTCGATGAGGTAAAACCCTTACGTCCCGCTGTCTGTTCTTGATTATGATAAAGATAGTGTTACAAGGGGGTGCCGAATAGTTCGGCTGTGATCTTGTCGAGATAGCTAATCGCTAGGGTTACCTAGTTCTAAGCTTCGTTGGCTAAGATCACTAAGATTGGTCGTGTCCTCGATAGCCCCTCTCCCGGCCTTTATATAGGTGGCCAGGTCCCGAGAGGTTTAATCGAGTACGGGTAGGTTTACAACAGATCTATCTCTAATCTTTCCTTCTTCGGCTCTTTCCGTGTCTTGTACTTCAAGTAATCTTTCGCCGCACCGTCCTAGTGGCCCATCTAGCCTTCGAGTGCCTTCATGGGCCTCCACCTGGGCCGTATAGGGTAGAGCAATAGTGATTACCCGAAGGGTAATGCCACGTCAGTAGCCCCGAGTGTCTAGCCGAACATAGTTCGGGTAGAGACTGAAGCATGTCTTCTTCCGAACTCCTTTTCCTTGACCGTTCTTGCATTTCTTCGTTCTTCTATCGGGTGCGCGTCAGCGCTCCCGATGGGAGTAGCCCCGAGTCTAGGTACGGATGCTCGTGATCCGTGCGTAGACTCAAGTTGTACCACTCGAACATCTTCTTGCCGAAGCTTTTTCTGCAAGCCTCTTGTAGTGCATTCGATACATTTTCTTCATGCAAGGGATACCGAATAACGTGCCCAACTTTTGTTGGCTAACCGAAGGCAAAACAACGTTACCCTACACGAATCAAGTCCCCGGCATGATCCCGGAGTGCGAAAAAAGTTCGTCGGGTGCGCATCCGGCGCTCCGGGGAGGAGCCCCCAGTCTGGCGCGGGCGTATTACGCCCGGGCGAGACTTGAGTCAACCATATCCTTCGAGTCTTCATTTTTATCGGGTGCGCGACAGCGCTCCCGATGGGAGTAGCCCCCGAGCCTAAGTGCGGGTGCTTGCAATCCGCGCATAGGCTCAAATTGATCACCCGATCTTTTTGTCTTTTCGTATGCAATTAACAATGCCCATGACGTCAGTGGTGACAGGCTGCTGCTATGACCTGATTGACAAGACTTGACCTTCCGGGCCCACCCTAGTTCTGCGCAGGCAGTTTTTAGGTTTTGACTAGCGCGCACGCAGCGATCGAGGCGTTTCCTCGATTTTCGCGCGACGTGGGAATAATGGGCCGCCGGTTCCATCCTATTTTCTAGTGCCACGTGTACAGCTGGATTCGCTCCACCTCCCACGACGCCCACGGAGTTATGGCCACGATCTGATATCAATCTTTTGCGGTATAAATAGAGGGCTTCCTCATTATTACTTTTTTACACCTCCTACTGCTCATCTTCCCCGCACATCCTTTCCTTCTTCCTGCATTGTTCTTCCAAGAGCTTCCAGAGCCATGGGTAAAAAGAAGGGTGCCAGTGCTTCGGAGGCGGCCAAGGTTAGCCGTGATTGGAGTGCCTCTGCCATTTCCAACCGCGACATCAACAAACTGCGGTCCCTTGGTTTCATCTCTGCATCTGAGGACGACATCCGTCTTCCAGGTGCGGTTTCTCGCCCAAAGCCCCCGAAGGGCTTCACTGTTATGTTTTCTGCCTTTCTGTTCCGTGGCCTCTCTCTTCCGGCGCACGAGTTTCTTCGCTCTCTTCTCTACTTCTACGGGATCCAGCTCTGGCAGCTGACCCCGAACTCCATCCTCCATCTATCCATCTTCGTCGCTGTTTGCGAGGCCTTCCTCGGCATTGACCCTCATTGGGGTCTTTGGAAGAAGATCTTCTATGTGAAGCGCCATAATGACAGCAACGGCCCCCCCGTCGTTGGTGGCGTCGGCTTTGTTGTCAGGAAGGAGGTGGATTACCTCGATTACCCGATGAAGGAGTCCGTCCAAGGCTGGCGCAACAAATGGTTTTATCTTCGAGATCCTTCAGTATCTGGGAGATGCTCAAACCTTCCTCCCTTCGAGGACAAACTAATTGCTAAGCCGAAGAAATCCTGGCAAAACACCCTTTCTCCCGACGAAAAATTGACAGCCGACAGGCTGTTTGATCAAGTAGTCACTCTAAAAAACACGGGAGGCTTGACAATGTGCGGCACTGAGGTCGTCTCGGTGTTCTTGCAACGTCGAGTGCAGCCGTTGATGTCTCGTCCCCATCAACTGTGGCTTTATTCGGGTAAGGATGATGAGTCCAGGGTTAGCTCTGCCGATCTTTCGGCTGATGATCTTCGGGACGAAGTCCGCCGCCTGACATGTCTTAGCAAGAATGACAATATCGTCCTGATATCAGCTCGTCCTCCTTACGATGCTGACCATCCTCCAACCGAGGTAATTCTTCGTTTATTTTTACTGCCGACATCCTTTTTTCTGTTGTTTCTCATCAATTTCCTTTTCTTTGAAAGGCGCTTGCAACTGCTCGAAGCTATCCCCCTACTCCCGAAAGTGGTGTAGATTTAGAGGATGACGACGAAGATTCCGATGGGACCGAGGATGCCCGTCATGTCCTTGAGGACAGCGATGTCCAAGGGGAAGAGGCCACTGAAGATGACGCCTTCATCAGGGGTAGGCGTCGGAAGCAGGTACACGACGATCTTATCGCTTCGGCTGAATCAAGTCCTCACGGAGGCGATAATGATGCCGATGATGCTGCCGCGCCTCCTCCTGCCAAGAAGAGCTCAACAAGCGTCTTTGCAGGCGAAGATGATCTTGACCTGTAAGTGTTTCTTGCTCCCTCCTTGAATTATTCCTTGTCATCTCGTATGCTAACTGCCCACTGTTTTTAAGTAGCTCTGATGACGATGATGATGAAGTCCCTCTCGCAAAGAGGGCGAAATTCGTCTCCGAGAGAGCCGTATCTGCTAAAGAATCTAATCCTTCACCCGCGAAATCGACACCTCCTTCACGAACAGCCGTAGAGAAGGTCCCAATATCGACAGTTATCCCTCCTGGCAACGTTCCTGCTTCATCGGCTGGTCGCGATCATGTGAGTATTTAACCCACTTCATTTTACTAGACTCTCTTTTATCGGTTGGATCCTTATGAACTTATCTTGTCGCAGCCGATCTATGCCACAGTCGATGCCGTGGCGGAGTTCGCCGAAGAGTTCACGCGACTAGAGTTAGAGAACTCCCAACTTCGAAAGACTGTCAGATCTTCGGCTGATCAGGTGCTGGAAGCCAACAGGCTTGCCGCCGATGCCAAGAACGAGAACATCTTGCTGAAGGAGGAGGTAAAGAAGTTGAAACAGCAGCTGAAGGATGAGCAAGACGCCAAGCAAGCAGCAGCAGCTTTACTCGACAAAAAAGAAGGCACCCTTCGCGAATCCATCAAGGAATTATTAGGTAAAACCCCCAACTTGTTGAAGAGTGTTTTGATTATTGATTACTGATCTGTCTTTTCCTCAGATGCTGCTGACTTAACCGTCACACGTCGTCATCAACTTCGAGAGGATTCCGTAGCCGACGTCTTGTCGCTTGCTGCCGAGTCTAACATCCAAGTGCTTGGTCTTTTGAAAAAGGCCAAAGGGGCGCTATCAAGATTATACTCGATGATCTTCCCGAAGATGAAGGATGACAAGACTCTTGATGATATGGCGGCTTCTTTCCTTGTCGACCCTTCTGAGCCTGTGGAGGTATTGAAACGCCGCAGCCGTTTATTCGGGGCGGTTCTCACCTTTCAATTACTCATGGGGCATGGGATGGAATCAAACTTGGAGGAGTTGTCCAAAACGTTGCCTGTCGATAATGACCATAACTTGATTGACCTTGAGCCTTACAAGCGATCGGCAGTCACTTGTGCGAATCGACTTCTGAAGCTGGTGGACGAAGCTCAAGCCAAGCCTGTTCCCGAATCCGCCCCTGGCTCGTCATCAGCGAATCCTTGAACTTTTTATTTGACTTATTGTAAATAAGACCAGTCGCGACTTCGTTGTAGCTTGATTTTACTTCGGCTCTGTTGCCAATTCGAACATGCTTTGAACATGCTTTTGAATGTATCACACATGCCCGGCGCTCCCGATGGGAGTTTTTACTTGTTACTTAATCTGAATTGAGGATTGCACTGCAGATTCCTTCATCTTCTTCTCGTGCTGAGCCTTTTCCAAATCCTTCGAGTAGTGATGAATCAAGCCTCGTTCGCCGCTTGCGTGACCAGGTGTCTAGTTTAGACAAAGATATCACTTCTCTTCGTGCAATGGCGGCCTTGGTGAAGAAAAAAGGGGAGACGGCGATAGCTATTGAACAGTATGCTCTTGATGGTCTGCATATTGCTACCGAAAGTTTGGGCTGTAAGTATTAGCCCATGTTTCTGCTTTTCTGCAACAGTTTCAAATATTCCCTTAACTGGTTCTTATTCCTTTCCAGTTGTAGCTTCAGATGCGGCTGAAGAGAACAAAAAGATCCACGAAGAGGTTGAAGCAATGACTGACGTTGCACACCCGAATCATGGCTTATGGCTGCATCGTCCGAAGGCTGTCGTCATGGCGAAGTTCAAGTATCGGGTGGGGAAGGCGCATTACTATTTCGATAAGTTCCACGCTCATCTTAAGATGGTTTGGAACACCTTGTTTCCCCTAGATCAAGCACCTGAAACCTTATCTGCTCTGTTCACCCGATTCAAGTCCCCTGAAAGAATTCGGCAGTTGGTGCGGAAAGAACTCTTGGCGGGTGCAGAGCTTGCTCTTGCTTCAACATTGGCATGTCACCCGTCCCTGGACTTGGAGGCTGTAGCAAATACTGAGAAGAACTTGGGCCAATATTATGATGCCGCCAGAGGTCCTGCATACACCATCGTTTCCCGAATGGAGTCGTGTCTTGAAAAGGATCTGAAGGCCCATTGGGGCCAGGAGGCTTGACTATGAATGTAATAGCCTTAGTCCCTGTATAAATTTATTGCATACGTTGTATGCTATAATAATTGTTATTTTATTTGTCGAGGGCGGCTGAGTGATCAATTCAACCTGCTCTCCCGACGACTTCGTTGAATTATGCAATGTTATTGCGAAGCCTTTGTGTAAGTTTTGTAAGAGCGAGACATCGACTTAGTCGAGGGAATTAGACGCTTGGCATCGTCACTCGGTGCACCGGTTTGAGCCTTATTTTGTGATAATGTAACCATCGACGGCAGCACTCGCGTATTTTTCCGAGGCTTGGATTGGTTGTTTTCTTTTTGTGTGCCACTAATCTTAGCTCTCGTTGAGAGTATTTAATTAATGACACTGCGTGTCTTATGGCCAGCGCTCCCGATGGGAGTAAAGCCGAAGGTAAGGGCCGTAGTCGATCTGTTCGAGTGATGTGGCCTGAATTGAAGAAAAGGATGCAAAGAACCTGATTAAAACTTTTATTCATAAAGAAAAACCAACCTTAAAGGCAATAATAACAATTGCATCCTATGTATAGAACCGTCGCAGGTGTGCGATATTCCATGGGTTTTCGACATCTTTTCCTGAAGTCGGATTTTTGAGCCTGTACGCTCCTCCTGGTATCACTTCGGTGACGACGTATGGTCCTTCCCATGGAGACTCGAGTTTCGAGGGTCTTTTTTGCTTTAACCTTAGTACCATATCTCCAACGCTGAAGCATCGATTGCGTATTCGTCGACTGTGGTAGTTTCTCAGCGCCTGCTGATATACCGTGGTCCTGGCTAAAGCAACGTCTCGAGCTTCATCTAGTAGGTCAACGGCATCTTGTAATGCGGTATTGGAAGAGGGTTCTGTATATGCCGTCACTCGAGGTGCTTCAAATCGAACATCGGCTGGTAGGACTGCTTCGGCTCCATGTACCAGAAAAAATGGGGTGTACTGCGTTGACCTGTTCGGCGTGGTACGCAAACTCCATAGCACTGAAGGTAATTCTTCGACCCAAGCTCCCTCTGCGCCTGTAAGGCGTTTCTTGAGGCCGTCTCCTATTAAACCGTTGATCCTTTCCACCTGCCCGTTTGTTTGCGGGTGAGCCACTGATGCAAACTTCAGCTTTATACCCCTGTCATCGCAGAATTCTCGGAATTCTTTGGAGTCGAAATTGGTTCCATTATCTGTGACGATACTGTGGGGTACGCCGAACCGACATGTTATCTCCTTGAAGAACTGGACTGCTGTTTTTGCCTTCTGGTTCCGTACTGGTACTGCCTCAATCCACTTTGTGAATTTATCGACTGCGACTAATAAGTACGTGTGTCCTCCAGGCGATGATCTCGGCAGCGGCCCAACTTGATCGAGTCCCCATTGAGCGAACGGCCATGCCAGTGGTATCGTCATGAGGTCTGTCGCAGGGGCATGCGGTTTTGGAGGGAATCGTTGACAAGGGTCACACTTCATGACCAAATCTCGAGCATCCGACGCTGCGGTTGGCACGTAAATCCTGCCCTGCTTTTTCAGAGCCTGCTTCCCGCATGGTGCCGCAAGTTCCCTCGTGTATCTCGCAGCGATGCTTTTCCGTCGTCGATGGCAATGCACCTTTGGAAAATACCAGAAATGCTGCGTTTGTAGAGTTCACCGTTTACTATGGCGAAAGCTTTTGATCGCCTGACGATTCGTTTTACTGGATCCGTGGAAGTTCCTGTCTTGTCAAGTACGCCAGGAACGGTTTAGTCCATAATGGCTCGAGGAAGAGAACTTGCTTGGCTGGGGGAGCTAGAGCGTTATCAATAACTTGCTGTGGGCTTGCTTCCGTTTCTTCAGTCGATGGTTTTGAGGGTGTCGGCGCTTTCTCTTTTATTGATCGCTGAGTGATTACCTCGTAAAAAACTCCGTCTGGGATGGGAGAACACATGGAGCCGATGTTGGCTAAGGTGTCGGCTTCCTCGTTGCTGGCTCTGCCGATATGTTTGAGCTCACACCCCTCAAACTTGGCTTCCATGTTCTGATACAGCTGTCGATAGGCGATCATGTTGTCGCTAACTGCGTCGCATAGGTTCATCGACTGTTGTACTACCAAGTTTGAGTCCCCATAGATTTCTAGGCGAGTCGCCCCACATGCCTTTGCCATCTTCATTCCATGCAGCAGTGCTTCGTATTCTGCTTCATTGTTTGTCGGCAGAGGGAAGTTCATACGCAATATGTACTTCATCTTATCTCCTTGCGGTGATATCAGCACTACTCCTGCTGCAGCGCCTGTGCTTCGCTTTGATCCGTCGAAATACATTATCCATGATCCTGACATGTCGGGTGCCACCGGTGTCTGGGATTGAATCCAATCTGCCACGAAGTCTGGGAGGATTTGGGATTTTATGGCCGTTCGGTTGACATAAGTTATGTCGTGAGGCGCTATCTCGATGGCCCATTGGGACACTCGACCAGTGGCCTCTGGATTGGTCATTATATTTTTCAACGGCGCTTCGCTCACAACGATGATCGGATGCTCGGTGAAGTAGTGCCGTAGCTTGCGGGCTGATCTCCATACTGCATACGCCAGTTTCTGATGATGGGGGTACCTTTGTCTTGCAGGCGTAAGTACTTCACTAAGGTAGTAGACGGGCCTCTGTACGCCGTGGACTCTCCCTGCTTCTTCTCGCTCAACGACCAGACGCTGCTGAAGACTTGGGCTGTCGCAGCTATGTACATGAGCAGCGTTTCCTTCTCACGGGGGGTTACAAGGACTGGAGACGTCGATAGGATCTTTTTTAGATTGTCGAAGGATTCCTGTGCCTCCTTTGTCCACTCGAATTTTTCCGATTTTTTCATCAGATTGTAGAAAGGCAAAGCTTTTTCTCCCAGTTTGGCGATGAACCTGCTGAGTGCTGCCAGGCGTCCTGCCAACTGCTGCACTTGGTGCAGATTCTTTGGCGGCTCCATATCGAGAATAGCTTTGATTTTCAAGGGGTTGGCTTCGATTCCTCTGGCCGAGATGAAACTAGTACTTGCCCCCCTGGGACCCCGAAAAAGCACTTTTTGGGGTTTAGCTTGATCTTATACCTGTCCAGGTTGTCAAGGTTTCTCGCAGATCGTCGACGAGGGTGGCAGTGTGCTTTGTTTTTACCACAATGTCGTCGATGTAGACCTCGATATTTCGCCCGATTTGTTCTCCAAGACAAGCTTGCATGCAACGTTGATAAGTTGCTCCCGCATTTTTCAACCCGAAGGTCATGACGTTGTAGCGTGTGGAGTGATGAAAGCGGTCAGCTCCTGGTCTTCCTTCTTCAATTTGATCTGGTTATACCCAGAGTAAGCATCGAGGAAGGAGAGGCGATCACATCCGGCTGTGGAATCAACTATCTGGTCGATTCTAGGCAGCGGGAAATGGTCTTTCGGACAGTGTTTATTGAGGCCGGTGTAGTCGATACACATACGCAGAGCGGTGGTGTCCTTCTTGGGTACCATAACAGGGTTAGCCACCCACTCTGCTTCCTTAAGCTCTCGGATGAATCCTGCTTTGCGAAGTCGATTGATTTCTTCACCGATTGCTTTCCTCTTGGGCTCTGAGAACCGACGCATCGACTGTTGTACTGGTTTGGCGTCGGATCGACATTAAGGGCGTGCTCAGCGAGTTCCCTGGGGATACCTGGCATGTCGGATGGTTCCCATGCAAATATCTCCCAGCGCTCACGGAGGAACTCGATGAGCGCGCCTTCCTATGCGATCGCGAGGTCAGCAGATATATTGACCGTTTTCTTCGGGTCAGTGGGGTGCACCTGAAGTTTCTTGGCTTCCCTTGTAGCGTCAAACTCGTCAGACCTTACGCTTCGATTATCGGCCGGCGGCTGCGTATGGTCTACAGCTGCGTCGATTGCATTGAGCTCCTCCTTAACGCCGAACTTTGAGGCGATCTTTTGGAATTCCCTGTCGCAGGTATCTGACTTGGCGAAGCTCCCGTGAACGGTTATTGGGGTTCCGTTGTTGCATCTTCAGTTTTAGGTAAGCATAATGGGGCACAGCCATAAACTTGGCGAACGCTGGTCTGCCGAGGATGGCGTGATACTGAGACTCCCAGTCGACAACTTCAAACTCGATCTTTTCTCTTCTGAAATTGGTGGGCGTGCCAAAGACTACGTCCAATGTTGTCTTTCCGAGAGAGTAAGCGGGCCGAGTCGGTATAATGCCGTGGAACCCTGTGTCGGATTCTCTTAGCATATCCACTGTCAAACCCATAGCTTTCATCGTGTTGGCGAACAGTAGGTTTAAGCCGCTTCCTCCATCCATGAAAACCTTACTCATGTTGTACCCTCCGATCTGCGCCTCGAGGACCAGAGCTGCATGGCCTGGCCTAGGGACAGCTTTCGGGTGATCTGTCCTGTCGAAGGAGATGCTTTGCTCTGACCAGTCGATAAATTCAGGTGTATCAACCATGGCGACTTCCGCGTATTTTACTTCCCGCGAGAATTTCTTGATTTCCCTCTTTGAGAAACTGGTTTTGTGGATCATGCTGACCTGCCCGCGAGGTTCTGGGAATACCTCGGCTGGCACGTACTCATCCTTCTCCATTGGCTCGTACGGTTCCGGGATATATGGCTCCGCCCGATAGCTGTAAGATCTTGTCTTTTTCTCCATTATGTGAGCTCTCGACAAGGCTTCATTCCTGAGGTCATCACAGAACTGTCGAATTTCTAGGAAGTGTCGGCAGTTCCTTAGTAGGTGGCTGGATTTTTCCCGTCCGTCCTTCGGGTCGATATAGGAGTGGAGGTAGCATGGCGCATCGAGTTGCTCAGTGGCTGATAGGTGCGGTGAGCGGGCGCGGCCATGGATCGATTGCATGCCCTCCTGTTCTCGTTCTCCATAATATGATTCCCTTCGCCTTTTCTTTCTCCCTGTTGCGTGATCGAGGTTTCCTCGGTTACCTCCGCGCATGCTTCCGGGCGGGATTTCCAAGGTTGCTGCTTGAGTATCTTCTGTTGAGGCCGGGGGGTTCGAACCGGACGTGCCCGCCCTCGGGAGGCGAAGAAACCCTTCGGAGTCGATGATGAAGCGAACGCCTCCAAAAGTGGTGGTCACGTCGTCACTCGATTCTGAAGGGGCCGGGTGCGACGGCTTGAGGTGAGATGCGAACTCGACGGGCTCGTAGTAAATCGGGTCTTTCGGTCCTGGAGGTGTTGGTGAATCGAGCACAAACGCTGCGGACTGTGACTGGTATCGCCGATGCCCTGCCTTGTGCCGACAGGTTTCCCCCAGACGGCGCCAATTGTCGAGGAGCTCCTCGGCAATGCCCTCACGATAGGGGCTTAGGGTTGATGGAATCTGCAAGCTGACACGAGACATCGGTATGCAGACAGAGAGCGATTTACACAGGTTCGGGGCCCTCGATGAGGTAAAACCCTTAAGTCCCTGTCTGTTCTTGATTATGATAAAGATAGTGTTACAAGGGGGTGGTTCGGCTGAGATCTCGTCGAGATGGCTAATCGCTAGGGTTACCTAGTTCTATAAGCTTATGTTGGCTAAGATCACTAAGATTGATTGCGTATCCTCGATAGCCCCTCTCCTGGCCTTTATGTAGGTGGCCAGGTCCCGAGAGGGATTTAATCGAATGCAGGTAGGTTACAATAGATCTATCTCTAATCTTTCCTTCTGTCGGCTCTTTCGTGTCTTGTGCTTCAGTAATCTTTAGCCTTTTAGTCTAGTGGCCCATCCCCAGCCTTGAGTGCCTTCATGAGCCTCCACAGCCGTATAGGGTAGAGCAATAGTGATTACCCGAAGGGTAATGCCCACGTCGGCGTAAACCTGGCCCCTGCAAAAACTTGAGCACGAACCAAGTCTCGGATCTTCTGACATTACTAAACTCGACATCAAAGTTAGCAGCGTGGGAGGAGCGCATTCGGGGAAACATTGTCTTCAGGATCACTACGAGTGCCTTGTAAACCTTATCAAAAGCTTGATGTGTGAACAGGTCTGGAATGCGGCGATGATGCGCGTAGATGTACACGTCTGTTGAACCCAAGAGGAAGGTGTGATGCACAGTATCATTTTCCCTCGAAAGAAACCAAG